>JANVCC010000120.1:5782233-5821013 GCA_025345505.1 Todiramphus chloris collaris | reverse complement strand
TGCAGGAGGGAGGGATGCTGGAGGGAGGGATGCCGGAGGGAGGGATGCTGGAGGGAGGGATGCCCGAGGGACAGCCGAGCTCACCACTCCCAGCGGCTCCTCCAGGCAGAAGCAGCGGGTGTAGACCCGGCCCTCGGCCTGCGGCGAGATCTCGATGAGGTTGCTGCTCTGCATCAGCTCTGCTTGCCGACGGGTCTTGGGAGTTTCTGTGAGGCACTGCTGGGAGAGAGGGGGGACGTGGGGGGCTGCTGGGGTGGGAATCAGGAGCCCCATCCCTGCTTGAACACCCTGTGTGATTCAGGAGGGAAATATCCTACACTTTGCCCCACACTGGCCATGGGGACAGGCATCAAGAGACACCCCTGGGCTGGTGGAGAGCTGCCTGGCATCCCTGGCCACCACAGTGACCCACAGGGCAGCTCTGCCTAAGAGACCTGCCCTCACCTTGCCTCAGTTTCCCCTCTGGGGAAAGCCCTGGCTGTGCAGGACGATGCCAGGACCTGTCTAGGATCAGGGTGGGGGCTCAGGGGAGGACTCACCCCACTGGCTGAGATCTCGCAGCACCCTTCCTGCCTGGCCAGCTCGGCATCGCAGTAGATCTGAGCTTGCTGGATGTCAAACTGCAGCGGGAAGGGGGTGGCGGGTCAGGGGCAGGCAGGGCCAGATCCTGCACTGCAGGCAGAGCCGGATCCTGCATCCTCCCCAGGGACTCACCCGCACCGGGGTGCCACGCACAGCATCCAGCCCCAGGAAAGCGTTGCCCTCCGGGGTCAGTGCCCGCCAAGGTGCCAGCGGCTTGGAGGAGATTGAGGCGCAGTCGACGTGGACGGAGATGGCGCGGCTCTGCACGGCCACCGCCACCTTGTGCCACCGCCCGTCGAAGAGGGATGCCACGGCCTTCCCCGCGAAGATGGCACCGACAAACCCGGGCCCCAGAGCCCTGGCCTGAAACTCCAGGCTCTTCTCAGGGCCATGCACGGCCAGGGACAGCTGGGCAGAGAGGGGACAACGCCGTACTCGGGGATGGCTCCCGGCTGTCCCCTCGCCACCGCTGTGTCCCACCACCCCAGGGCCATACCTGGGGGTAGCCCTGCCGGTCGGTGACCTGGAAGAGGTACCAGTGCTCCCCGGTGCTGTTCTTCTTCAGCAGCAAGGTGAGGATGAGGGTGAAGGCTGGGGGCAGCCCGTGGGGAAACACCTGCCTACGGGGACAGGCGTCGAGGGTGGCTGGACCCTGCACCCAGCTCCGACACCGACGTTTGCACCCAGGCCCCTGGCAGTACCAGCTCCAGCACCCCCACACACATGGCACCCGCTGGCAGCATCACCCCGACAGTACCCATCACTCCTGCGGGGGTCTGTCCCCATCGGTGGCACCACAGATGCCATCGAGGCAGATCCAGCCTGGACCTGGAGCTGTTTGTGTCCGGGCTGGCCGCACAGACCGCGTCTGCCGGCGACGCCAGCACTTATGCAACAGGAGCTGAACACGAGGCAGAGCTGCTGCCTCCCATCCTGGCACAGCACGGGCAGCTCGGAGCTTCCCCCTGGAGCTCAGCCCTGCATCCCTCACACCGGCTGGATGTGAGCAGTGGTGGAGGTGACCGAGCCCACCCTGTCCCAAGCACCCCAACTGCAGCCTCCACCCCCATCCCATGGCACAGCCACGGTCTCCACCAAGCACCCCCCAAACGTGGCTGCAGCCCCCAGAGCCATGAGCTCAGCACCACAGCACCCGATGTTGTCCCTGGGCAGCTGGGAAACACACCCCTGACCCCACAGGCTCCCTGGGATGAACATTCCCACGCAGGCAGAGGACAGCCGCAGCATCCACCCCCCCTGGCAGCCTGATCCTCCCTTGGTGGGACTGTGCCCAGCTTGCCCAATAAACCACTGGAAATATTTGCTTCAGGCTCCTCTCTGCTCCTGGCCTCTGCTCCACCACACCAGCGATTTTCCGAGCCACTGCTCTGGAGCTGGACCAAGGCGTGGGGAGTGGGCCAGACCCCACAGTCCCATCTGCTCTCCATAGGACAAAGAGCCATCCTCGCTGGGCACCTAGAAGTGGGACTGGGGCGGAGGAGCACCCATGGGTGCCCACCTGGAGCTTACAACCTGGCTGCCAGGGTGACCCCCATGCTAAACACTCCCCAGAGCTGGATTTGGGCTGCCATGGGCACCCAGCCAAGAGCAACATCAGCCTGGAGCATCCAGCATCCCAAAGCCATCTAAGGACTTGGCTGCCCAGGTCCAGAGCCAAGGCGGGGTCTCCTTTGCCCCATGCCTGGCATAGCCGTGTGCCAGCCCCGAGGCGATGTGGGGACAGGCGGGTTGGAGGAGGCAGGCGTGCAAACCACAGCAGCTTCCTCCAGGAACAGCTCCGGAGGACATGGACCTGCTCCCACCTTGCCACGCTGCAGCATTCCTGCCAGCCCCTGCCCCGTGGGCACGGCCGGGCAGGACGTGCTGGAGACTGGTGGGACCAAGGGCTGGTCTCCGTGTGCCTCCCCCCCCAGAACCCCACGGCCCCAGCAAACCCAGCAGCGCCTGTTCAGGGCTGTGCAGCGTTTCGAGCTTGTCTAGACCCTGGCGAGTGCCTGCCAAGCTGGGGAGAGCAGACACAGAGCAGACACGGAGCCGCAGTTGCGTAAGGGCTGGCCACGACCCAGCCCAGCCGCTCCAGCCCACGATTTACTTTCTAGGAGGAAGGTGGCAAGGGCAGCCCTGGGGCTGCACCACCAGCACCTCTTTGTCCCCTCTCTGGGTGCCACAGAGCTGCCTCTGGCATCTCCAGCATGAGTTAAAGGCAAAGCCTGAAGAGCTTCACAGGGGTCCCATCCTTAACAGAGGTGGGGATGGTGCCCAGTGGTGCTCCGGCCACCCCCCCGAGCCACCCACACTCACTGCGTGGGCTGGACCAGGGGCACAGCGCCCAGCCGCAGCACCAGCGGCCCCCTCGGGTTGCGGATTTTCTTGATGGAGGAGATCTTCTGCAGCTCGAAGCGTTTAATCAGATTAAAACCTGCGAGACAGAGCAGAGGAGGTGAGACCCAGCCCTGGCACGGGGCTGACATTCTCCAGGCAGGGCACAGAGCCCATCCCTGTGGAGTCGGGTCTGCACGGGGACCCTGTCTGCAGCAGAGGGGGTTTTCCCTTACCCGTTACGTTCTCATACTTGGCTCCAGCCAGATCCTCATCCCAGAGCTGCGGGCACAGCTCCCCTGCAAGAGAAATCGGCATCTCACCATGGTGTCCATGGTGTCCCTGAGGGCACAGGGAGGTTGTACAGAGTCAGACTGCGGAGCCCCCCAAGTCCTGTCAGGTGTCGGGGTGCTGCTGGGAGCTCACCCCGGCCCCCCAGCAGACACAGCTACGGACCAGCAGGGATCCAGCAGACCCGGCTCCCACGGCAGCACCGGCTCCTCGCCAACAGCCCACCAGGAGCGAAGCAGCAGGTTTGGAAGGGATGGGTGGTGAGCTCAGAGCTGGCCCCAGCCACCTCCCACAGCAAGTGCACCAGGTGAAATGCTTTTCCCAGTTGCTGTGTGTTTTGCCTCAAAACAGCCCCTCGGCTGGAGTTGGCATCGGGAGACTCGGGATGGGTGCCACCGACACCCAAGGCTGGGAGACGGCACCCAGAGCTGCCCTCTGGCCTTTTTGACCCATCCCAGTGACATCCCCAGACCTGGTGGCCCCAGGGGACAGGCGTGAGGGACAGGCCAGGGGACAGTGAGAGGCTGAGCCGCAGGAAATGCTGCCTCGAGTCACGGTCACGGGGACGCCGGTGCGGTTTGCAACGGCGCTGATATATTATTATTGCTTCAGCAGCACCAATCCACCTCTGCTGGATGCTACCAGATGTTGCGAGGCGTGAGATAAAGGAGGAAACAAGGAGGCATTGGAAGAGGAATTTGTTTTTTCTCCATGCACACCATTCCTGGACCAGGAATGATTCACCCACCTCTTCCTCAGACCTTGGCCGTTCCCAGGGGGTGGCTCTGGACCCCACAGCCCTCACTGCCACCTCCAGCCCTGCCCAAGAGCCTGGACCCACCACAGCGCTTGTCCCCAGGCTGACCACTCACTGACACAGGCAGCAGCAGCTTGGGGAGGTGCCCCTCACCCCCAGGACCCCCAGTAGCAGCGGGGGCTGTAGTTTTGGACCCGGCCCCGCAGGCACGTGTCAGCTCCCTCCCGCCGGCAGTGAGATCATCTGCAGCGGGGCAGGAGGTGGAAAATGAGGCATAAATCACCCCAGATGCTGCTTTGAAGCTCCTCCTGGCCCCAGCACTGCCCACAAGGGAAAACCTCATCTCGCCAACCCTCATTTCCCTAACGAAGGGCTGGGAACCAGGCAACCATGCCATGAAGAACAGTGGGCACTTGTACTGGCCACAGGGTCCCTTGCACTGGCAAAATCAGGCAGCCCCCAGGCCCTCCCGGGCCAAGCCACCGCTCCACCCCCGCAAAGACTGATGCAACCAGGGCTTTGCTGCCAGCAGCTCCTCCCCACCATCCGCCTCGAGCTCACCCTGAGCCAGACCCACTCACAGCAGCACCACAGCCAGGGGGGCCTTGACGGGGACCCCCATAGGCACAGTCATCGTCCTCCCTGTCCCCAGCTGCATGGAGACAGCCCCGAGCCCTCCACCGTTGGTACGCACCACGGCCAAACCTCTTCCCACCTTGCAGATGGAGGCCAAAACCCCCTCAGGAGCTCCGAGCATCCTCGCTGCTGGCCCGAGTGGTCCTGGCTCACCTACAGAGCAGCGCCTGCTCAGAACCGGCTCCCGCCCGCGCTGCCGGCCGCTGCTGCCGTCGTTGCCAGCTGGCGACCAGAGCGTGGCCAAGCTCGCTCTCTCCGTGACCATGGCCTGGGCTGTGGGGTGTTCCCAGCACTTGGCCGGTGCGGGGGCGATGGCGGGGTGTCCCCGGGCTGGATCCCCGCGGCAGGGCTCACTCGGCTTGCCCTGGCCCCCTGCCCGCACGGGATGCTGAGCAAAGCCCCAAAGCCAGGATGGCCGTCGCTCAGCATGGAGCTGACGTCCACAGCTGCTGCTCTGGCCACCAGTGTGTGGTCTTAGCACGTGGGGACCTGGCACGGCTCCTGGTGTCACCTGGCCACCTCTGCCCTGCAATCCCTGGATCTGTCCTAGCCCTCCTTTCCTCTCTCCAGGGACAGGTAAAGAGGGGGCTGCTGCTATGCAGACCCCTAGTCCTTGCTCCTGGTGCCCTTACCTTCCGCTGCTGACAGCTCCTTCCCCTGGCAGGCACTGACAAGCCCAGCAAGTGCCAGGGCCCAGAGACCCCTCATGATGCCCACGGCAGCAGCTCAGGAACAACACGGGATGCCTGCAAGGGAGAGAGATGGGGCAGCTGCAGGACAGGCACACAGTGGGCACTGCCCCATGCTAGGACATGAGGCAGCAAAGCCACCAGCACAGAGTTGATGCTGACCCACTCAGCCAGGGCTGGGGCAGGTTTTGAGGGTCAGTGTGTCCCTCATTCACCGCTGGATCCCTTGCCTACTCCACACCCAGCCCAAGCACACAGGGCAAGCCCCAGCATCCCCAGTGTTGTCAAGTTCAGTCCAACCCCAGCACCCAGATTTACTCCACACCTCTGGAAACGCAGGAGCTGGGGTGCCCCAGAGCAGAGATGGGTGCCTCCTTTGCAGGCACCCTGCCCCGGAAAGGTCTCATTCCTTCCTGTTTGATCACCCAGTCCCGTGTGGATCCCCGGGGTGGCCCAGACCCTGCAGGTCACCCCAACCTGGCCTCCTCCTGCCTGCTTCCTGCCACGAGGCAAGGCAGGGCTGCAGGCAGGAGCCAGGCGTCCTGACAGAGCCGACACACTGGGACCCAGCATCCCTGCTCCTTCGTCCCCACGCACCGCAGTTGGGGATCGACAGCCCTACCTCTGCCCTGCCTGCACTGGGTTCTCCTCGCACCCCTCAGCTTCCCTGCCCCGAACCTCCTGCACAAGCCCCTCGCCTCCCAGCTCATCTCCGCTGCCTCCTGGCTCCCCTGGCCCGGCACTGCCTGCACCCAGCCCTGCTCCCCCTGCACCCACCCATCCCAGCTCCCCCTGCACCCAGCCCAGCTCCCCCTGCACCCACCCCAGCTCCCCTGCACCCACCCCAGCTCCCCCTGCACCCACCCCTGCTCCCCCTGCACCCACCCACCCCAGCTCCCCCCGCACCCACCCCTGCCCCGCATGCACCCACCCAGCCCAGCTCCCCCTGCACCCACCCCTGCTCCCCCTGCACCCAGCCCAGCTCCCCCTGCACCCATCCCTGCTCCCCGCCTTCCCTACCCCCGCACCCTCCGCACCCGCGGGTCCCCACGGCTCCGGGACGCCGTTCCCGGCCCGCCCCGGGGCAGTGATTAATGACGGTAGATTGCGGGGAATCCCCCCCGGCCCGCGGCTCTGCCCCCCTCCCCGTGCCCGGGACTCACCTGCCGGGTGCCCGCCGGGGCTCGGGGCTGCTCGGGGCCGGGGCCGGGCCGGTGGGAGAGCGGCGGGACACCGGCGGGACACCGGGAGCTCCGTGCGCCGCCCCCGGCGCCTTCCCCGCCTCCCTCCGGGGGCAGCCCGAGCCCGAGCCACCCCCCCGGCTGCTGCCCGCCCCCCGCCTCTCCCCGACCCGGGGCGGTGGGTGGGGGGCCGAGCTGCCGACCGCCTTCCCCTCCCCTCCTCCTCCTCCTCCTCCTCCTCCTCCTCCTGCCCCCTCCCCCGGGCACCTCCCCACCCCACCTTCCCCGCACCCCTGGCACCGCACCGGCACCGGCACCGGGAGCAGCCCCGGGCAGAGCCCGCGGCACCGGGAGCAGCCAGAGCCCGCCACTGACCATAGAAGCAGAGGCTCGGTTTGGTGGGAAGGGACCTTCAAGATGATCGAGTCCACCCGTTGCCCCAGCACTGCCCGGGCACCACTGACCCCTGTCCCTCAGCACCACAGCTCCATGGCTTGGAAACCCCTCCAGGGATCACGGGGACTCCACCACTGCCCTGGGCAGCCTGGGACAGCCCTGGACAACCCTGGAGGGGAAGAAATTTTTCCCTCAGCTCCAACCTAAACCTCCCCTGGGGCAGCTTGAGGCCGGTTCCTCTTGTCCTGTCACTGGTTCCCTGGGAGCAGAGCCCGACCCCCCTGGCTCCAACCTCTTGCCAGGAGCTGCCAGAGCCAGAAGGTGCTGTCCTCAGTGCCTGGTGGCTTGAGGACAATCCAGCCCGGGAGGAGGTGCCCGGGATCAGAGCCCTGGGACAGTGTCTTTGCCACCACCCCTCCCACTGGCACCACTGCCGGTGGCAGGGATGCCTGGCACCGCTCCCCTCTCATCCCCAGCAGCAGAGCTGTTGACTTTCCGGAGCTGTGCCAGATCCCTGCCAGTCCCGCTAAGCCCTGAAGGGACCCAGCACCCGTCCTGGCTCCAAATGTCTCTGTGCTGCGTCCGGCTTCGCGCCGCACAGACGTGCCAGCCCCAAACGCTGCCCCAGGGCCTGGCTGCCCGGCTTTGCTCCAGCATCCCCTGCCCATGCAAGCTGTCCCTCCCCGAGCCCCCGCGGGCAGCGAGCAGGCACAAGGAGCAGACCCACCCAAGGGCAGCCGCTGACCCACACCAGTTTGGGTCTGGGGGTTGCAAAGCACCCGCGGGTGTCCCCAGGTCCCCATCCCCGCATCGCCTCTCCGGGGGATGCCCGGCACAGCCCAGCCCAGCCGAGTCCCCGCTCAGTCGCTTTCCTCACAAATTGTGATGAATCTATTTACACTGAAGCTTTACAAATGTGTGCTCGGGCCGCATGCATCTCAATAAACGCGCTCTAATTAACAACTGATATTTATTCAGCCCACAGTAAATAAGCTGTCGCGGGCAAACCAAGCGATGCTGCTTTTGAAGAGCAGCTCGACTCTGCCATTTATTCAGCCGACAGCCCCCGAGACGCGGTGACGGAGCACTCGGTTCTCCTGCGAGCTGCCTGCTCTAGTAATTAAGGGTAATTAAAGCAAGTGGGTACGAAATATAACGAAACTTTTATAATTCCTGTTCAGTGGATAATTATTCACCCCAAGCTGTTCTTTGTTTGCGGCCACCCAGAAGCGACGAACAGGAGCACGAGTCCAGCTTGTGCATCTCATGGGCTGGGGGGACCTGTCCTGGCCCCCAGCACCAGGAACAGCCCCGCAGCCCAGCCTGGCACCACAGCCCACCCTGCAACAGAGCAGGGATGAAAGGCAGCCTTGCTAATACCAGCATGGCCAGTAGCTCCCAGGGCCCTCTAAATTAGGCTGTAAACTGCTTTTTTTTTTTTTTTGGGGGGGGGGGGGGTTGCACCTATCCCTCCTGCTGCTCTGCCCGTACCTCAGTTTCCCTCGCTTGCCAGGGTGGTTGTCCCCCGTCCAGTGACACAAAAGGACCCCACCAGCCCTGGGAGCCCAGGGTAGCCCTGTGGAAGCCTCCGTTCCTGCCTCCTCTTGCTCAATCCCTCTCGGGATCGGTGTTGCTGGGGCAAGGAAGCCATATCCTGCTCCCCTCATCCTCTGCTAAGGGGGGGAGCAGCTTCTCTCCATCCCATTCCAGCATCCCCTGGAGCGATGCCGAGCTGGGGGATGGAAAGCAGGATCCCATGGCCCCTGCCCACCAACCCAGCACGGAAAAAGCAGAGGCAAAGCTGCGCTTCCAAGAAACAGCCGCCTCGGCTGCCAAGAAACATGAGCCGGAGCAGAGCCCGGCAATTTTCAGGCTGGAGACAATTTGCCTCCAACCTCGAGCGTCATGCGGCGGCTGTGGCAGTTGAGTTCCCGTGAGGCTCCCCACCTCCTGTGCCCAGCTCAGCGCCGGTGCTGCCGGCACAGCCCCCCCCTGGAACCCCTCTATGGCCAAGGGGTGAGGGCTGGGGTAACACGGGCCAGACCCTGCCGGCGTCGACAGGAAGGAATTCCTGCGGTGAGGATTTCAGCGCTTCAGCATTTATTTCTGCGCATTAATTTGTGCACAATCTCCCCAGTTCCAGTGTTCACCAGGAAGGAAAAAGCCCGCGGGGATTCTTTCCAGCTTGACGGGGCCCCGCGTGTTTCCGTGGCGTTAGAACAGCAGTTTTGCTTCTTTTGGAGGAAATTCTTCGCCGAAGATGTGGAGGGAGACGGGGCTGTGGAGCCAAGCGGCCGAGCTCGCTGTCCCCCCGCGCCGCGCCGCGCAGCCTCAGACCCGTTTCTCCATCATTTCCGCCCCCCCAAACCGAACATTTTTGGCACGGAGAGGGGTGCAGCTTGGCTCCGATGGAAGCTGCCGGTGGAAAATGGTTCCAGAACTCTCCAGCTAGCTCAGACCCACTCTGCAGCCCCCCAGTCCCTGCCCAGACCTGCAGGATCGGGGGCTTGGCCCCACCAGCCTCCCTCCCCGTGCCTGGACACGCCACGAGCCTGTGCCTCTCGCCCGGGCTCCGTTCCCTCGCCCCATATGGCGTCTCCATGAGTAATAAGAGCTGCTAATTGCCAACAGATGCCCCAGGAAACCCTGACACCGCCTCTCGCGGCTGCCTTTGGCTGGGAAGGGAGAGGAGGGGAGCTGGAGCCGGCCCTGGGTCCCCCGAATCACGGGGAGGGGGGATCCCAGTGCGCGGCGGCTCCCGGCAACTGGAGCGAGAGGACAGGGCTGCTGTTATGAGCGAGATTAGCGGCCGGGGCAGGGCACCGAGGGAACATTCCCAGGGAGGGGTGGGTGTCCTCAGCCCCCCGGTGTTGTCCCCAGGGCACTGCCCACCAAAACCCCCGCACTCGGGCCTGGCCCCCTCCCCATGCCGTGGCTCCAGCATCTGTTGCACAACTGGAGCTGGCGCCAGCCCAGTGCTGGCAAACCCGGGAGCAGGAGGCGGCTGTGCGGTGCCTAGGACCTTCCCACACCTCTTTTTGTCTCCGGTGGGGGTCTCCCATCCTCTGGGCACAGTCCCAGCTCGTCCCTGCCATGGGACCCTCTTGGTGCCGGTCCCCCCCGGCTGTGCCGGCTGGGTTCAGGATGCTCCCCGTTAACCGGCCTCGTTTGGAGCCTCATCTCACAATCGCATCTCTGCGGCCCCGGGCCTGAGCTGAGGAAGACCAAGAGATTCTGTGGCAGGGGAAAGAGCAGCTGCCCAGGGCTGGCAGTGCCCCCGACCCAGCACCCAGGGGCTTGGGGTGCCCACAGCACCACAGTGCAGACAAGGAGCAAACCAGCATCTTGGACGCCACTGGGACAAACCGGGCAGCATCCCTTGCTGAGGTTTCAGCTGTACTGGTATCTTCTGGGAGCAGAGGGTCAGCGCTGGTCCCATGGCTTCCACCAGCTTCATACCTGTGGGAAAGTCATCTTCCCAAACTGAGAGTGCTGGAGGGTGCTCCTTGCTCGCCCACAGCCCTGACCAAACCTGTCCTCACTGAGATGAGCCCTCGGGGGAGCTGCTGGTGCCTTCACGCAGAGAGAAGCAATAGCCACGACCAGGGCACGCTGCCCACCATTGCAGTTGGCCACACAGCCCTCCCCAGTGCAGCATGGGAGGGTTTTGGTGCCACGGTCACCGGATCCACACCCTGGATTAACAGCACAGGCCGCGTTAGCCCCTGAGGTGCCGAGGGCCACCATGCAGAGCTGGCCTCTCCTCCAGCACCGTCCTCCCAGCACAGCTGTGGTCTGGCACCAGTTCATAGGCATGGCTACTGGCCCCATTGCCAGCCCCCCCCAGCCCCAGGGGCACCTGCAGGGTGCCACGGGCAGCACACACGCATTGCAACACCCAGCTCTGCTGGTGCTGGTGCTGGTGCTGGTGCTGGTGCTGGGGACACTCCGGCAGCGTGAAGCACCCCACGATACGTGTCTCTGCAGATTGCATGGTAATTGCCTCTGAAGTTACTAATTTGCTCATAGATTAATTACCATGTAATTTACCGCTCTTGGCTCCCGTGATAAGATGCTCATTTGTGAGGCAGCACGTGGGCACAGGCTCAGCCCTGGGCAGCAGGATCCTGCCGGCTCCGGGCAGGGGCACAGAGCGAGCAGGGAGGGGGGTCAGGGGGGAGCAGACGGACCGAGGGTCCCCAAAGGCTGGCAGCACCCACCCCCCTGCCCGGCCAGACCCCTGACACGAAGCACGAGGCGGCGGCCGCAGCCCCACGGCACCACAGAGAGTGAACTTTTATTTCCAACAACGACAGCACCTGCCCCGTGGGGTGGGGACAGTGGGGAGGGCTGGGAGGGGGCGGCCGCGGAGCCCCAGGGTTGGGGGGGCGAGGGCAGCCCGGCCCCGGGGGGCAGCCGCTCGCGTGCACACGGTGCACGGCGTGAAGAAACATCCCGGTAGAAAAGAACGAAGGTCTGATGGCCTCAGCGGCCGGTCCTGCCCCGGGGGGGGTGCAGGCGTGATCGGTGGGTGAACATGGGATGGGGGGGGGGGTGCACGTGTCCCCTCCACACCCACGTCCAGAGGGGGCCGGGGAGGAGAAACCGCGCGAGGACGGGCGGGAGGCGGCCGTGGCCGGGGGGGTAGAGCGGTCATCCCTGCTGCGGGGATGGCTCCGGCCAGGCAGGGACCCCCCCCCCCCCGGCCGCCAAGGAGGACGATGGAGCAAACCCAGCGTGAGGATGGAGCAAACTCATCGTCGTGGCTCAGCCCACGCTGGGGTGAAGGCGACGGCGGGCGCGGGGCTCACACCTCCGTCTGGAAATCGCCGTCGGCCGCATCCAGGCCGGCGCAGGGAGTCTCCCAGTCTGCGCAGCGCAGCTCCAGTCGGTCCCGGTGGGCACTGGGCAGGGAGCCCAGTGTCATTGCCTTAAACGTGCTCCACGGCTTCGGCGGCGCGGCCGGGGCCTGCGGCTTCTTCTCCTCGGGGTTGGCCCCATCCTGCAAGGTGAGAGGGAGCCGCGCTGAGCGGCCGCGGTGCAGGGCGACGGGTGGCTCTGTCCCACCGGCACCTGGCCCCAGGGCACAGCCACCCACCGTCACCCTCCATCCCCATTCAGGATGGGGTGGAGGAGCCCCCGGGGGGGGTCAGGCGCTTACGTTGGCCGTGCTCTTCTCGCCCCCGCCTGACGAGACGCTCCACCGCTTTTCTCGCTGCGGAGAAAACCACAGCGCTCAGCTTCAGCATCATCCTGGGGATGCCCCGTATCCCACATCCTCCCTGAGATACCCCAGTCCATACAGGGGGAGGTGGAGGGGTACAAAGGAGCAGACCAGAGCAGGATGGGACCGCCAGGACCTCACCTTAGAGGAGCCGGTAGCCGGGGCTCGGTACCGGTCCAGCGTGTGAAACTTCTGGTTGAGCTCATGGTAGAGCTCGGAGTGACGCTTCCGCGTGTGCATCACCTTCTGCGGGGCGAGAGCAGAGCCCGCGGTCGTCGGCATCCAGCGTGGCCCTGCACACCTTGGCATGCACCTCAACCCCCAACCACCCCCTGCCTTCCCGGGGCACCCCCAGACCCCGGGCGGGGGCTGCAGGCGAGCGGCAGAGCTCGGCGCTGGCGTTTTAACTGCGAGCTGATGCTCGTTATTGCCTGGTATAAAAACTCCTCCAAGTTCGGCTGCTGCTTTGCTGACAGAGCAAACCAGGGCCAAGACGGTTCCGTCACCAGATGGCACCCAACCCCATGGCGGGCACCGGTGGCACCCGTGGCCGTGGTGGGGCTTACCTCAAAGTCCAGGTCAGAGTATCGCAACCTCTTCCTCTGGCAGGGGACAGGCAGGGCCCGGAGGGAGGGAGGAGATGGAGAAGAAAAGGGAAAGGTCTTTGGAGCTCCAGGATGCAGGAGGGAGCAGGGCCAAGGGTGGGAGCTCATGCCAGCCCCAGGCTGTGCCACATGCTGGGGGCAGAGCCCAGCTGAGGACAAGGGATGAACTCCCGGGGGGGGGGAAGGCATCACCAAGGGAAGGGTGGGATGCTGGGCAGCGAGCACAGGGGCAACTCATGCACCCTGCATTCTGCACTCACGCTCGTGCACTCTCCATCCCGTACATTTCCCTCCCCGTGCCAGCCCCCCAGCTCACCTCCAGGGACCCCACTTTCATGGCAGAGCCGGGGACGGTGCGGGGCATGGTGCGGCTGCGCTCCGACAGCTCCGAGGCCAGGATCTGCCGCACCGTGGGGTGCTGCTTGAACTGGAGGCCGTAGGGGGCCTTCATCGTCCCGTAGGGCTGGTTCAAGTTCACGTTGACGTGATCCACCGCCACAAAGCCGGGGTAGGCATCCCCCTCGGCTGCCGGGCGCCCCGTCCCGCCGGGCACCCCCTCCTCGACGCCGGGACCGAGGGCGCTCTCTTCCCGCTGGAAGGGCTTGAGGCTGCCGGTCCGGCGAGGCAGCATCATGTAGTCGCTCTCCCGCGGGGGCTCGGGGGCCCGTAGCCAGCCGTATTCCAGGGGCCGCAGGCTGCTCTCCGTGCACAGGTAGACGGGACCCGGCGTCTCCAGGCCGAGCGGTTGCGCCGGTGGCTCACCCAGCTCGCTCAATCCTGCCACCACGTTGGGCGTCATCTTGGGCACCTGGACCAGGATGCTGGAGGGAGGGATGTTTCCTGGCAGGCTGGAGAAGCCCAGGCCACTCTCGGAGGTGGTGTTGAGCTTGGGGTCTTCATCCCCATCCAGGGAGATGCGGGATAAGGTGCCCGTGATGGTGGCGGGGTTGCAGGTGTTCACCTCCTTGAACAGCACTGTGGGCAGGGAGTGGGGTCAGTGCCAGCCTCGGGGGTCCCGCGGGAGGGCTGGACCGAGCCCCTGCATGGTGGCATTGTGCCCAACCCGACACACGCTGCCTGTGTCTCCTGGGCATGGCATCCACATCACGGGATGCAGGGGAGACCTCACCTGTCTGACACGCCAGGTCAACGTCCTTTTCAAAATCTGTCTATAAAAATACAGAAAGAGGGGAAAGAAAGAGAGAGAGAGGAGAGAAAGAGAGGGAGAGAGACGAGGAAATGAATGCACCTTGGCCAGCACAGGCAGCAGCGGGATTGGGAAAGGGGACCCTGCCCCAGCGCTGCCGCACTCACCAGGATCTGCACCTGCCCGTTCTTGCAGGAGTTGGGCGAGTTTTCATTCTCCTCACTCCTGCAACCCCCCATCTGACACTTCACCACGTCCTGGACCTGCGGGGACAGAGCCGGTCACGGCCCCGTGGCCAAGGGTCCCCTCCCCGGGCACCCCGTCGGGGCAGCCCCACCTCTCGGCGCAGGAACCCGTGCACGGTGATGATGACGAAGCCCTGGACGGAGTTGAAGACGGCGAAGAGGACCTGGAAGAGGATGGAGCGCCGGTCGGTCATGGCGAGCACGGCCGACATCCAGGTCAGCGCCAGCAGAGGCAGGACCACGCAGGAGCTCCACAGCGATGCCCTGGGGCAGGGAGAGAGGGGCCGGGGTGAGCCCGCTGTGCCAGGGCTGCCCCGAAACAGCCCCCCCCCCCCTCCCCGAGCATTGCCCCCCCACCCTACAAGTGATGCTGGGGCTGACCACACAGGCACAGTGTGGCATGGAGACCCCAGCCCCAATGCCATGCGCCCTGCCAGGAACGCCCCGTTGTCCCCTCTTCCTCGGTGTCCCCAAGCTGGAGCTGGCTGGGTGCTTGAGGCGCTGGCTGGGTGCTCAGGGCACTGCCTGCCTTAGGACAAGGGGGCCCGTGGGCTTCTCCTGCCCCCCCAGGCTGAGCCATTGGCATCACCAAGGTGGCCCAGGCAGGGCACAGCTACGTGTGTCCCTGTCCCTTCAAAGGCAGCAGGGCACTGCGGGGACGCAGGGCCACTGTCACCCCCCAGCAGCCATAAGAAGAACAGAAAGGGGACTTCTTTCCTTTTATAGCCATGAATTTTGGGGCTACTTCTATTGCAACTAAGCCCCTGGGAGCAGGGACCAGGGTGGCCCCAGCCCAGCCAGCACCCGTGGGAGCTCACGTGCCAGGAAGAGGGTCCTGGGGACACCCCCGAGGCCAGGACTGGCCTGTGCCCCATGACGTGGTGCCCCTCACACCCTCCCTGCTCCCAAACCACCCTGGGGAAGAGGAGCCGAACCCTCCCCCAGCACCCTGACCCCAGAGATGACGTGACCTGCGGGAAGCCATGCCATGCAGACGTGATGGCCGCGGTGGGGCACGGGCACTCCCGCCCCGAGCACACAGCCTTCGCCCTGCCCACGGGACCCCCGACCCCGAGCCCAACCCCACCAGGGCGATGCCCAGAGCCCACCCTGCCCTGCTCCCCGGGGGGGGGGGTCCAAGGCTGTGCTCGGGGCGGGGGGCGAAGCGGGCGCGTGGCGGGCACTAACATGGCACTGCTGGCGGTGGCGGAGGTCATGGCCGCGCTGGACACCACGCCGCACTTGGTGCATTTCAGCAGCAGGTTGCCGCAGGGCGGGGGCTTGGAGCTACGCGCCCACCACCACCCCCCGGCGCCCCGCGGCCAGGACCGGGCCACGCGGGGATGCGGGCGAGGGGAGCAAGGCCGTGGGATGCAGGGATGGAGGGGGTTGGACAGATGGACGGACGGATGGACGGATGGACACAGGCAAAAAGCAAATGGGAGAAGGAAAAGAGAAAGAGAGAGAGAAAGAGCCGGGTTAGTCGAGGGCAGCAGCCGCTGTTAGTGATGGGCCAAGCGGCAGCGGGATGGGGTGGGCAGGGCTCAGCCCCCTCCGCTGGCATCAGGGTCGGGGGGTCCGCAGCGTGCGGCTCCCCCTTCCCCTGGGGAAGGTGTGGAGGTGACTGCCCCCTCCCCCCTGAGCCCCCAAAAAGGGGCTTGCGGCTGCCCTGGGCTTGGCCCCCACCGCCCACTGCTGAGCTGAAGTGTGCCCCGTCCTCAGCCCGCTCCCGGAGGAAAGCCCATGCCGAGCCCTGCCGTACGGCACGGGCAGGGTGCTGTGCGGCAGGGCAGGGTGCTGTGCGGCAGGGCAGGGTGCTCCGCGCCAGCCCCGAGACAGCCCCGCGGGGCGCAGGGCACTTACCCAGCTCGCTGCTTTTTGGACTTATCTGAAATGCCGTCGCGGGACATGAGCTTGTTGAAGACGATAATGCCGACCAGCATGTTCACCTTGGGAGAGAGTGGTGGTGCCAGGGTTAGGGCCGGGCACAGAGCCCCCCAGGAGGCAGGGCTGGCAGCAGCTGCCACCCACCGAAGTGGGCTTTGGGGGTCCGAGGCTCGGGGTGAGCTCACCAGCACGATGACGGCCGCGGGTCCCACGAAGGCATAGAGCAAACCACCCTCCAGCGAGAGCCAGCAGCTGCAGGGGACCGTGGTGTGTCAGGGGCTGATGAAGAGGGGACATCCCCTGTCCCCAGCCCCTGCTGCCAGCCTGGAGTGGTCCCCGTGCCCAGCCCTGCGTCCCCCCCGTCCCCACATACTAGCTCGCCGTCCCATAGCCTTTGGTCCGCGTGAAGCCAACGGAGACTGCGACCACGAGGGCTGGCAACCCTGGAAAGAGGAGACGAGGATGGAGCTGCCAGGGTGGCACCGCCGTCCCCCCCAGCATCACCCCTGTGCCAGCCCCCATGGATGGGGATGAGGCCCTTCTGGTCTGGCTGGTCAGAAGGTTCGATGCCAAAGGGACCAAGAGACTTGGGTCTGCTTCTCTGTTTTGCCTCAGTTTCCCCTTCTGCTAGCCCTGGCAGGTAGCTGGGAGGGGTGCGCGGTGCCTCCCCACCACCCCACCCCAGGACCAGCCCGGCCGGGCTCTTACCCCATCCCAAGCACAGGAATCGCTTCCTGACCAGGCGTGTCCGGATCCGGCCGATCACCGCCAGGTAGGACTGCCAGGCCTCCGTCAGCACCCAGCAGAAGGACGAGAGGAAGAAGAAGTGGAGGAAGGCGGCCGTCATGGTGCACACGCCCTGCGGGAGATGCGGGCACGTCACGGGCAGGGACCGTGGCACCGCTGTGGCCATGTGCCCGGCACCGCGGGGGTTAAACTCCCACGCCCGGGCGAGGTTTGTGTCAAAGCCACCGGCGCAAAGGATTTAATCCCAAGATCGAGTTAATCCAAATCCAATCTGCTGCTGGGAGCCAGCGGGGATGAGGCAACCGGTTGGGGAGAGATGTCTCAGAGCTCATCACTGCCCCTGTGCCAACCTGGGGACCCTGCGAGGGTGGCACAGTGGTGGCACCCACCTTGCTGAGCATCTGGGACTGGCCCACGAGGATGAGGATGTTGGAGGCCAGGATGGAGAAGCAGAAGTTGAGCAGAATGATGGAGCGCTCCGACTTGATAAACCTACAGGCAGGAGCAGCGTGGGGCTGGGGTGCCAGCCTGGCCCACGTCCCTGTCCCATGTCCCCCACATGCTGCCCGTGCGTGGGTGCTCTCCCGGGCCAGGGACAGTGCCAGGCAGCCTGGGCACCTCTCCCACCCGGCTGCCACTGGGGTTGTTCTCTTGCAGCCGTGTTGCATTTAATCACGTTGGTGCTGAGCCTTTGTTCGCGCTGTGCCCCCCTTCACCGCCCCCTCCCCGCACGGTCCCGTGCCCTGGGTGCCTCCCAGGTCCCTGGGTCCCCGGGTCACCTCCAGAAGGCAGCGTAGATCACCAGGAGGGTCAGCAGAGCCATGCAGGACACGGCACAGCCGATCATCAGCGGCACCGACGGGGTGCCCGAGGGGTCCATGGCCTGGTGGGCAATGAATGGGAAGGGGCAGCAGCTGAGCCTGCCCACCCCCCCCCACCCCCAGCAGCTCCCTGCCAGCCCCCACACTGGGCCCCTCCACCCCTCCCCACGGTTGGGGACCCCCAGGCGCTGGGGGGGATCGGTGGCAGCGGTGGCGCAGCCAAGATGCCTTCCTGGGGACCCGTGCCCATCTCCATGTCAACGGGGGACGCGGGCGGAATAGCAATGGGGTGGGGGGACTCCTGGGCTGCCCCCTCCCCTCCTGGCACACAGCGATGCCCTATATCAAGCCCTATCGACCATGGCAGCCCCCTGCCCACCCAAACCCACCCTCAGGGTGCCAGGGTATCCTTTGGGTGCTGGGAGACACGCGCCTCATTCCCCCCAGTGCCCAGCCCACTCTGTCGAGGTGCCTGAAGGAAACACAGCCCCCACCCATCCCCATCCCCCCCCCCGGGTCCCCCCCACCTCGGCCGGGCCCCGCAGCCTGGGGATCACCCCCATCCACAGCCCGTGTCCCCAGCAGGCCCCGTCCCTGTCCCCATCCTGTCCCCTACCAGGTCTCTGGGCAGCTGGGCGAGGACAGCGAAGGTGGCGAGCTGGCGGCACTGGCATTTGGTGTGCGCTGGGAGGGTCTCCAGGGTTTGGCAGCTCTCCGTGTCCCAGTTTCCCAAGCCAGCATCCCTGATTAATGGGACCAGAGCGAGGGAGAGCAATTTGAACTGATCAAACAGCACTGCAGCCCTTCTCGCCTCTCCCGGGTTAACCCTTTGCTGGCACCTGCCGGGGGGGGGGGGGGGGGGGGGGTGGGGGGGGGGGCCGACAGGTTAAACCACTGCGCCCATGGCAGGGGTGGGGGGGTGAAGCCACCAGTTGTCCCCACCTGCCCCAGTGCTGATCCCCCCAGGGACCGGCGCGACGCAGAAGGCTTGAATTTTAATCATGCCACCCAGGTTGGGGGCGGGGGGAATCGCAGGGGAAGGGGGTCAGGCTTGGAAGGAGGGCTGGTGGGGATGGAGAGGGGCTGGGGCAGCAGCAGGGCAGGCAGGAGCCATCCCAGGGCCCTCCCAGCACCCACGTCCCCCCCAGCACAAGCTGTGTGGCTCACACAGCCACCCCAAAGGCAGGTCTGCCCGAGAGCAGGTGATGCTCCCCAGTCCCACCACGGGGATGCCCCCGGGAGGAAACTGGGAGGGAGTGCCCCGGAGTGACACTGGTCAAACACGGGGAGCACAGCCACGGCTCCCAGCAAGGCGAGGAAACCCGGAACTGGGTCTGTGGGACAGCTGGGGACACAGCTTCCCTGGGGCCAGGATGCCACGCTCATCACAACCAAGAAGCCGTCCTGGAAACCAGTGACCCCCGAGGTGCAGAGCACCCACAGGCCCCTGGGTGGGGGTGGGCAGCAGCTCCGCTCCCCCCGCCATGCCCTACTTTCCCTCGCTGCTGCCGGAACACCGGGCTCAGTGTGAAGGGATCGCAGCTGGCAGCCTGGCGGCAGCCATCCCAGCATCGTGGCAAGGAGCATCCACCCCGGGGTACCCCAGTCCTCCCACAGCCAGAGGCCATTGGCCATGGAAGGGGCCCAGCCCAGCTCCCCATCCCTCCCACAGCCCAGTCTCATCGCCCAGCGTTGCCCGCCAGCGAGGGCACGGCCACGGTGGCCCTGTGCCCTTGCCCCTCACTCACGTCCTCGAGTAGTCCCAGGTGACGCACTGCGGGTGGGAGGTGCCCTGCGGACAGAGGGACAGGTCAGTGCTTCACCCCCTGCCCCCGAGAGGGTGTTTGGCCCATGGGCACGTGCCCAGGGACCCACCCAGCTCCCCCAGCGCTGGCACCGTGGGCACGGAGCTGAAAACTTGTGGCCACCTCCCGGGAGCTGCCGGCCACTGCCCGGCTCTGGGAGCAAAGGGGCTGGTGGGACCCACGCGGGGCCGAGAGGTGACAGGGTGATGGGAGCGGGACACTCACGTTGATGATGTGGGAGAGCTCCACCAGCACGAGGGGCTCAGCCGGCTTGGTTAGCGGGCGCACTGTCACCATCAGCACCTTGGAGGTGACGGCCAGGGGGGGTCTGCAGGGAGAGGCACCGGCTGTCAGGGCACGGGGACCCTGCGTGGGGGGCATCGGGCAGCGCCACTCACCTGGGGGGGGGGCAGGATCAGGCCCAGCGTGCGGTACAGCACGGCCCCGATGACGAAGTGGGACGACTCATCTGTCTCTGCGGGGAGAGGGGAAGGGAGAGCGGAGCCGTGATCCAGCGCACGCGTGGGCTCAGCGGGCACGCACAGACACGGGAGGGCACACACGCCTGCCCCCGACGCACGCACGGGAACACGCGTCCCCTCCCCGACACACAGCACGCAGGAGGCTGCTCGCATACGCGCACACTTGCGCGCTTTCCCAGGCGTGCGCTCCCGCGTGCGCACGCTCGTACACACACGCACACGTGCACGCTTCCGGACACGCGTGCTCCAGTGAGCACCACGCCACACGTGCGTGCTCCGTGCGCACAGCACCAGGTGTGCACTCACACACGTGCACGCTCACACCTGTGCACACTGCGAGGTGTGCACACTTGCACACACATGCACACACGGGCGGACTCCCAGACGCGCGCGCTCACGCACGCGGATGCTCACACGCGCGTGCGCGCATGCACGCTCCCAGATGTGCATGCTCACGCACATGGATGCTCACACGCGCGCACGTGCATGCACGCTCCCAGACATGCACGCTCACACACACGGATGCTCACACACGCATACGCGCATGCACGCTCCCACACGTGCACGCTCACGCACGTGGATGCTCACACACGCGTACGCGCATGCACGCTCCCAGATGTGCACGCTCATGCACACGGATGCTCACACACGCGTACGCGCATGCACGCTCCCAGACATGCACACCCACGCGTGCACACAGCGCCAGACGTGCGCTCACGTGCACACGCTCACGCACGAGCCCTGGGTGCACACGTGCTGACACACGTGCACAGGCGTGCAGCACGTGCTCTGTCCCACAGCCCCAGCCCTGCCTCACCGGCGGAGGCGAGGCTCAGCACCTCCCTGGGGATGAAGAGCTTGTCCTCGGAGCTCCGGGCCCAGTCCTTCATGCCCCGACGACCCTTCATGGGGAAGTTGATGTCGCTGGAGACGGCCGAGACGGGCTCCCTCTGGATGCTGATCACTGCCGGGGCAGAGCGGGTGTCACCCGCCGGCTGCCCGCACCCACCGCAGCCCCCAGCTCGCCCCACCGCTCACCCAGGTTGTCGGTGACGATGAGGGAGCTCTGGAAGGCCTTCAGCGCGTCCCCAACCAGATGGATGAAGTCCTCCACCACCTTCATCAGGTGCACGGAGCCGGGTGAGACCTGCGGGAGAGGGACCAGCTCCACAGCTGCTGGGATGCGTCCCCACGGTGGGGACATCCCCGGTGCCCCGGCCACCCTTCCGTACCCTGTGCCGCTCACCTGCTGGGCATCCTCCCACTTGTCCCGGTTCTCCGCGTCCACCATGTAGCTCACCACCTGGAAGAAGCGCTGCGGGGACGGGGCTCAGCGGGGCTGGGGTCCGGGCACCGACCGCCGCCACCTCCCCGGGGGTGTCCCTCGCCATCCCCCGCCCGCTACCTGCACATCCTCAGAGGACGGGGTGTAGGTGGCCCTCTTGAAGGTGTCGGTGACGTTGCGCAGGATCTCCACGGAGAAGAGCAGGTCCCCGCTGTAGTAGGTCTTGCGGGCCATGAGCTCCAGGAGGCTCCGCACCACCTGCGACATGCCCTCGCCAGCCAGCACCCGCTGCCCCTTGGCCAGGTGCTCCCGCAGCTTGCACAGGGGGGGACAGCGGTGTCACTGGGCCACCAGCACCCTCCCAAGCAATGCTCCATGTCCCCAGGTCTCTCACCGCACCCGGAACCCAGGGCACTGGGGACACCGCACGGTTAATTGCGCTAATTAGGGCAGCGGTGGGACCTTTAGGGATGGGGGCATTCTTCCCATCCCAAGCCATTTCCTGAGGACACAGAATCCCAGCTCGGACCAAGGTCTCCCTCCAGCTGCAGGATGGGGTCCCCATTCCCAGCCCTGCTCGAGAAGCCCTGCCTCAGTTTCCCCAAACAGTAGCCAGCTGGTGCAACAAGGTGGCTGCTGAATTTCCTTGCCAAGGTATGGGGCAGACCCCCAGGAACGGGAAGGTGGGGGTGGGGGGGCTGCGCCAGAGCGGGCACCTACTGAGAGATGCAAGTATCGGTACTCGTGGGAGATGCAGCGGGCGAAACTGGGCACACCCCAGTAGGCAACCCCATGGGGGCTCAGCAGGCACCGGCGGCTGGCGGACCCTGCACGGGAGAATCGGGTTCGACGCTGCCAGGGGAACAGCTTCCCCAGCACCCCGATGCCACCCGCCACGTGCGGGGGGGAGGGAAGGGTTTGGGGGTGCTCGCCCCCTGTGCCCCTCACCCGTGGCGTTGGGGGGACACTTGTTGTAGATGATGTCCCCAGCAGCCGTCTTCTTCCAGGTCATCAACATGCCGTACTCGTCCTTGCACATCTCGTGGTAGGCTGGGGGGAGAGAGAGGCGAGGGTCAGGCGCAGCCCGGACACAGGGTGATGGGCACCGGGGTGCTGGGAGGCTGGGGGGATGTCCCGTACCTGGGCACTTCTTCTCGTTGCAGGTCTTCACCTCCTCGCCGGTGCCCTCGCAGGGATAGCCCTGCACGCCCGTGCCCTTGCACATCCGGAAGCGCCGCTGCCAGCCGGTGTCGCAGGTCTTGGAGCAGAGGCTCCAGTGGTTCCAGGGACCCCACTTGCTGTCAGCTGTGGGGATGGGGACACCATGGGATGCCCGTCTCAGGACGGCGAGCGGCACCCAGCAGGCGGGTGGGACGGATGGGCCCCGGCGGCGGCAGCGCCCCCGCCACGCGCACAGCGAAAGCTCCGCAGGGTACGAAATCCGGGGGTCGGAGATCTCAATCGCTTGCAGACGACACCGGTGCCCCCGTGCAGCACCCCAAGGGCACCCTTGGGTGCACAGCAGAGCTGCTCCCTCTCTCCAGCCACCACGGCGGCCACGGTGCAGCCACCACCTCCCCCCGCGCCTGCGACCGATGCCGGAGGGTCAAAGGACACGACGAGGACGGGGTTGAAGGACAGGATGAGGACGGGGTCCATCCTTTGGCCCTGCCTGGTGTGACCCCATACCCAGAGCCAGCCCCGGCCCCGCACGCACACGCACAAGAGCTCACACGCCCAAAACGCGCCGGGACGCACGGCCACCGGGTCCCATCGTGTGCCATCGTGTGCCATCGTGTGCCATCGTGTGCCATCGTGTGCCATCGTGTCCCCTCGGTGTGACACCAGGCTGAAGAGGACACCGGGCTGAGGGCACAGGACAAACCCCCGGCTCCTCCAGCTGGGATGCGCCCGGAGGGAGCGACCGGCACAAGGTGGGTGATGGTGATCCCCAACCATCCCCCTTCGGCTCCCCGCGCGCCCGCAGTGGATGGGGCCGCCGGCGTTCCTCGTGTCGCCGGCGGTGCCACCGCAGCGGCCAACGGCCGGGCCAACGTGCCCGCGGCCAGCGGCGCTCGTGACCACCCCCTTCCCCGGCCCCCCCACCCCCAGCGCGCGGGGCCTTACTGGGACAGGAGGGGTTGGAGCACTCCCGGGCGTCGGCGTGGGCCCCCCGGCACTCGGCCCAGCCGTGGGCCGAGACGCTGCACTTGCGCGTCCGCTGCTGCGTCCCGTTGGCGCAGGTGACGGAGCAGCGGCTCCAGGCGCCCCATTCCAGCCACTGCCCTTCCACTGCGGGGACAAGCGAGAGCGGCGTCAGCCCCCCCCGGCCCGGCGGCCCCTCGGCCGCACGGCCCCAGCTCCCCGCGACCGCGGCGTGCAACGGGTCCAGCCGCAGAACCACGGAAGCGCTTCCGTTGGAATAGACCTTGGAGGTCCTCGAGTCCAAGCGTTGCCCCAGCACTGCCAGGGCACCACTGCCCCCTGGCCCTCAGCACCACAGCTCCACGGCTTGGAAACCCCTCCAGGGATCACGGGGACTCCACCCCTGCCCTGGGCAGCCTGGGACAGCCCTGGACAACCCTGGAGGGGAAGAAATTGTTCCCTCAGCTCCAACCTAAACCTCCCCTGGGACAACCTGAGGTCAGCTCCTCTTGTGCTGTTGCTCATCCTTGGGAGCTGGACCCTACCTGGCTCCAGCCTCCTGTCAGGAGCTGTCAGAGCCAGAAGGTCTCCCATCAGCCTCCTTTGCTCCAGGCTCAACAAGCCCACGTCTCTCAGCTGCTCCTCACCGCATTTATGCTCTAGACCCTTCCCCAGCTTTGCTGCCCTTCCCTTGCCAACCTATGGATGTGCCAGCTCCTCCTGTGCCAACCTCAACAGCCAGGGCCAAATCCTGCCCTGGACAGAGAGACTGTCACCAGGACTGGCCCACACACCCCGAGCAGCTGTGGCTGCTTCTACAGCCCCACAATGACCAGCCCGGACACGTGGCCACGTTCGTGGAACCCCAACATCGCTCCTCACCAAACCCATCAGCCCTGGCATTGCTCCCCACCAAACCTGTGAGCCCTGGCATTGCCCTCCGGGCCGGGGCAGGTGGGGAAGGAGCTGCTGTGAGCTGGTGTCACCCAGCAGCATCTCCACGGGGTTGCCATGGGTGGCACGACCCTCCCAGAGCTGCTGCCAAAGGGGTGTGCCCTGCTCACCCCTCGAGTCCCCCTCTCCCCTCTGCTCCCAGCCCACTGCCAGCCTCCTCACACGGCACATGGGGATGCTGCCCCGACACGTGTCCCTGGCCATCACCGCAGACACCCCATGGCCATCACCGCAGACACCCCATGGCCACCACCACAGCCACTCCTGGCCCACAGGAGGAAGGGGCAGCGATGGCACTGCCATCCGCGCACAGACAGACTCTGCAGCCAACCCTTTGCCACCTCCAGCCACCTCCCTGGTGCCTTGCAGCGTCCCCGTGGCACCCTGGTGCCAGTGCTCTGCCTGCCATGGGGGACAACGAGCCACGGAAGACAGGGAGGGAAGAAGCTGGCTCCTCCATGGTCCCCAGGCTGGTCCCCACTGCTCATGGCAGGGGCTCAAGCTCCCTGGCACAGCCAACAGAGACAGCTCTTCACCTGAGTTTCCAGCAGAGATGGGAAGGTGCAGCCTGTGTCACAGCACCCACGTGCCCACGGGCTGTGCCGGGTCCCCATGGCGGTGCCACTGGTCCCTGGCAGCATCGTGGCCCCGTGCCAGCAGCATGGCCCTGGCTCTCGGCCGGTGCCATCTCCTGGCATTCCCAGGGGGAAAGAGGAGCGGGGGGAGAGGGATGTACTGACCCGGGCAGCTCGCGATATTGCAGGGCTTGGCCTGCAGCTCGGGGCCCTCGCAGGCTTTCCCTCCGCGCCGCGCGGCCACGCACCGCCGCGTCCTGGTCCTGGCCCCTCGCCCGCAGGTCACCGAGCACAGGCTCCACGGGGACCACTCCTCCCACGCGCCGTGAGCTGCAACACAGCACAGCACCCATCGCCGCATGGCCCCAGCCCCGCGGGGCTCCAGCCTCCTCCTCCTCCTCCTCCTCCTCCTCCTGGCACTGAGGGGTCCTGGCCATCGCAGACCCCTCATGCCCCGGGGCACCGTGGCAGAGCCGGGCACGGTCTCCGGCTCCTCAGCACATCCCACCGACACCACCCAAGCCTGAACCCCAAGGGTTTGGTGCCACTGACTTCTCCGTGCCCTGCTCCAGCCTCCCCTTTGGGGTCCCGGCACCGGCGGCTCCTGCCCCCCCACAGCCACACAGAGCCCGGATCACCCCGACCCCCATCCACGCACCGGGCACAGCCGCCCCTCGGACACATCGCACCCGCAGAGCTCAGCCGGGAGGGCAGCGGGGACCTGCAGCGTGCCCAAGCATCCTCAAGGATGCTCCTCCGTGAGCTGCTGTGTCCCTGGAGACCCCAGTACAGAGGGGAGAGGGAACCCGCATGTTTTGGGGGTGCAAAGCCCCCCGGACAGGGCAGCCCAGCATCCATCACAGCACCCTGAGGCCCCTCCGATCCCCACTGTCCCCCACGAGACGCACAGACATCACCATGGACAAAGGGAGCTCCCGGCATCCTCCCTGCCCACTCCTGCCCATCACCAGCCCCGAAGCACAGAGCAGCTCGGCCCCCTCCTGCCCCGTGCGAGTGGGGACCTTAGAGCACACCAGAGTTCCCTGGCACAGGCTCCAGCCCCCACTTCTCCCCCAGCACAAAGCCTCGGAGACACCCTGGGGATGCCTCGAGTGTGCTGGGAGGGAGGATGGAAAGTGGGCACCGTCTGAGCTGCTCCCAGGGCAACTCCCCCGAGCAGCAGCACCAATGGTGGGGCACTGGGACTCCCATTCCAAACATCGGCCCCAGATTCACAGCGTCACAAACTGGTTTGGGTTGAAAGGGACCTTTAAGCTCGTCTCATGCCTGTGATGAGCAGGGCCATCTGCAGCTAGAGCAGGGTGCTCAGATCCCCAGGCAACCTCCCCTGCAATGGTGCCAGGGATGGGGCAGCCACCACCTCTCTGGGCAGCCTGGCACAGGCTCTCCCACCCTCAGAGTCACAAATCGCTCCCCTCTTTCCAGTCTAAATCTCCCTTTTAGTTTAAACCCATCAGCCCTTGTCCTGTCCCACCAGGCCCTGCTAAAAAGTCTGTCCCCATCTTTCCGACAGGCCCCTTGAAGTCCTGAAAGGCCACAGGGTGCTCTCCCCGGAGACTTCTCCTCTCCGGGTGTTTTCCCAATAGCTGGTACGAGATGATGGGGGGATGCCAACGGGACTCGGAGCAGCAGGATGGGCACCACCAGCTTCCACACCAGCACCGCCGTGCAGAGCAACCCTCCTTGTCCACGCCCGGAGACGCACATCCCAGCAACACACATCCCCGGCTCTCCCCACCCACCCACTCAGCCCTTTATGGGCACCAACCCAGAGCCCAGCCAGCGGTGGGCACCTCCCATTCGGCACCAAAGTGCCAAAGTCCCCCCCCTGTGCCCCCACGTCCCTCGTACCTGGGCAGGTGGCCGTGTTATTGCAGGTCCGTGTCTCCCGGAGCAGCCCGCTGCACAGCGTCCCGTAGGGCGAGGAGACGCAGGAGCGCGTCCGGACCTGGGAGCCCTGACCGCACGTCAGGGAGCAGACGCTCCACTGGGACCATTCCTCCGCTGCCGGGTCCCCTGCGGGTGACACGGAGCCTGAGAGCTGGGGATCGCCCGGGGGGGCATGGGGAAGGGCACGCCAGTGCGGACCCTGCGGTGGGGCGGGCAAGCGGCTGGGCAGCACCCGGGAGCTCGGGGACGAGGACAAGGTCCTGCAGGTGACACTGGGATGACCCTGAGGAGGTAACTCGGGTGAAGGAGCCCACACCAGGAGGGGCTGGGGTGCGGGATCACACCCGGTGCAGGGATGGCATCCAGCCCGGGCAGCGTGGGCAGCACGGGCAGCCCGACTCGGCTCCCCCTCCCCACCCAGGCACAGCATTGACATTTACAACAACCCGGCTCTTATTAAGCTTGATGATATCTCTGAAGCTATTGGACAGCCCAGAAGAAAAGGCCATCAGTTTAAATTAAAAGGGAATACACGAAGGAGGGCTCCGAAGGGGACGATTTGTCCTGGAGACGCGCGGGACGCGGGCTCTGGAGCAGGGCTCCCACGGAGGTGACACTATCCCCGTGGCAGCTCCACGTCACATGGGGACACTGGGACCAAAACCCGTCACCACTGGGGCCACCCCATGCTCTGCCCAGCAGCTCCTGATGGGGTGGGACCCTCTGGGAGCCCCCCGAGCATGGCCAGGAGGAGATCTGCATGCCAGGCACAGCTCCTCTCCCAGCGCCGGGGCTCATCCATCTCCCGCTCGCCTCTGAGCCCTCCGACCATAAATCAGGGGGGCTGGGGAGGGGGGAGCAGCACACTCAAATTACCCAGATGGATTTGCCAAATAAATACATTTGAACGAAACAATTAATGGATTTCTTTCTTTTTTTTTTTTTTTTCCTTTTTTTGCTTTACAACCCTCTGAGGAAGATGTAAAGGAAAAATATATAAATGGAGCAAATTAAGTCAGTCCGTGGGTGGGAAGCAAAGGGAGTCACTCCATCTCCATCAACCTGCCCACAGCCAGGCACCTGAGCCCAGTGCCACTGGCATCCCGAGCCCGGCGCTGTGCTGGGGCAGCACCAGTACCTGTCTGGGCCATGTAGACGCCCGGCTCGTCCGCAGACCGTGGCCACTGGGTTTTCACCTTCTGGTTCTCCTCAACTGCATTGCCTGGAAGAGAGAAGGGCTCTGGTGAGAGCAGGCAGCGGGGAGGGATGGGGACAGGCCACTGTGAGCCAAGGAACACTGCAGGGGAGGATCCAGGGATGCCCAGCTCCACACCCAGCACTGCATGGCATCCCTGAGGGCAAGAGATGGTTGAGCACAGACGAGTGCACTCAGACCTCCAGAAATGTGTCACGGCTCCCTGAAACCCGTCACCCCCCCGTCACAGGGGCCGCGGGTGGAGCACAGCCCAGGGTGCCACGTCCCCGGTGTGGGCAGGGTGCCCGTGCCCCCGCCGCGCTGGGCAGAGGTGCTCGCCTGTCCCCACTTAACAGCTTGCTGCAGTGAGGTGGCACAAATTTATTGCTCGGCTCACCAAAAATAACACGAGATCCATCAAGAGCACTTGGCGTGAAATTAACTGGCACGTGGAGGGCGCGGCGGGAGGTGCAGCTGCGGGCACAGGGTGGGGGCACCTTCCCTGGCCTCCCCACCCCCCCCCCCCGGGTACCACCGATGCCACCCTGGGCACACAGCCCCCCAGAATGCCACGGTCAGCCTACTGCTGTGGCAGCCAGGGGAACAGACAGGGATGGCACCACCACCTCACCACGTTGCCACGGCACTGCCAGCCGAGCACAGTGATGTCCCCAAGGTGACACGGGGACAGCTGGCATTGGCGGGGGCAGCCCTCGGCCAGGCTTTGGGCACGCTGCGGCTCCCGTTGAACCCAGACAGGTGATAAACGAGCCCGAGGCAGGGACCGCTGCCTGCACTGACACTTATGAGTGCTGTAAAGCAGACCCAAATTTACCGCGGTTTGCCTCCAACCCAGCGGAACCTCCCTCCCAGGACATCCCCGCGCGGGATCCTTGCCATCACCGCCAGCCACCCTCGGCTCCCGTCCCCGGGCATCCTGCTCTGTGGCAGGGGGGGTACGGGGAGACCCGGGGAGGCTGAGGGGCTGCCCCGAGGGGGTCTGTCTGGCCACGGGGCCAAGCTCCCCGCAGACCCCCCTGCCGTCAGCGGCACGGCAGGATTCTGCACGTCCCGGCGAGCGCCCTGGGAAAGCCATCAATCCCGAGGATATACGAGGCCGCTCTGCCCAGCTCTGTTCAACAGAGACACCAAATTCAATTTCCTCCGGAGAGCACTAAATCCCCGGCCGTCACGGCGGGGCGGCTGCGGCCGTCGCCAGCACCCACACCCGGTCCCATCCAGGGGGGTCCCCCAGCACCTCGGCATAGCTGCTGGGCTGCAAGGGCTGAGCGACTCTTCTGGGGAGCCCAGGATCTCCTCCAAGGTTCACTGTGTCCTGACAAGCTGGTAGCCGTGGTGCCATCCCAGCATCACCTCCCCAGCGGCTGGTTTGTGCAGGGTGATGGGTTTGGGGTAAGGGGAACCACAGCCCAGAGCTGGAACGACCCAGCCCTGGCACTGCGGGCTCTGCAGGGGGGTACACCCTCCGGAGACCCCCGCAGTCACACGTTCACCATGTGCTGATGCCACCTCGGAAAGCTTCAATCCCATCCCCGCACCCAGCCGTGCTTTCCACCCGCACGGACCCAGCGCGGAGTTGCACCGGGGCGGCTTCAACCGCGTTTCCCACGGGAGAAAGGCAGGACGGAGGGGACAACGCAGGGGCTGGGGACACCACCCCCGGGGGTGGGAAGCGGGGAGGCCCCGGGGAGCGGCTGGGAGGGTGCCAGCCCTCGCGTCGCTGCGGCGGAGGAGAGCCGGTGAGATCAGCCCTGGGTGCCCGCCAAGGCTCCGGCTCACAGGCGCCATTCAGCCCCCCAGCCCTGCCTGTCACCATCGCCCTGAAAGGCGGCCATTCTCCACCCCACGGGGGGCTGCGGGGATGCCAGGTGGGAGCCCGAGACCCCCCCCCAACTGCCATGAAGGCCGCTCTGTGCTCCGGCCCCCGTGGCACGGCACGGCGAACGCGGGCGAAGGCGCCGGCGCGGGGGAGGATTGCGGCGTGGGGGCCGCACCGGCGCGGCCGAGACGTCGCATTCCCCTCGCGACTCCAGCACCGCAATAACATTGTACCTCCGGGCGCCTCCAGCTTTTTAATTGAATGTCAAATGCAATTTGGGGAAGGAGCGGGAGTTTGCGCTCTCGCCGCCGCAGCCGGTCAGCGGAGAGGTGCCCGAAAGTTGCCAGGTCTGCAGCGACTCCTCCCTCTCTCCAGCATCCTCTCTCTGAACTGTGCTCGGCACTGCTGACCCACACCAAAGCAGCCGTGGGGAGCTGCTGAATCCCCTAGAGAAGGCAACGGGGCATCCAGCAGCATCCCTGGGCAGCGGGTCGTCTAAGCTGACCTTGGGGATGGCATCTGAACCTGGTATCGAGCTCTTAGTTGTCAGTGAGGAGTTGCATTTAAGGGGGGAGGAAAAAAAAAAAAGAAGAAAAAAAAATAAAATAAAATCAGCTCAAGCAGCTCCCCTCAGGCTGAGGCGATTTGTAACCCAGCAGCTGTAAGGGACCCGGGATTTAATCGGGGGATCTGCCCGTAATGACATTTAGCTCCTGAAATAAATGCTAAAGCCCAATGAAACTGCATATATATGTGTACCCACAGCCTATCACCAGCACCTAATCTGCCGGATAAAGACTCCACACAGCTAAATTAGGGATTGCTCCTCCACGCGCATCACCCGGGGCTGGCACAGGGGCAACATCTGGCCAGATGTGCCCCCAAACCCCTGCATCACCTCGCCGGGGCTCAGCAGAGATGCCCCACGGGCGAAGGGTGCACTTGGACGCGGCAGCTCCTGGCCACGGGCAGCCCAACTCCAGTACCCAGGGCGCGGGTGAGCGCCGCTGCTTTATCTTCACTCGAGGTTCCTGCAATCCCGTAACGAGCAAATGGCTTCATTCCGCCTGGTTAATAGCGTGGCCGTGCCGTGCCGTGACATCCTGCCTGGAATAACAAGCGCCCGGGCTGCAGCAGTCAAGGGTAATTTGCCACGGGAAAGGGTCATTTTACCTGCAAATTGTTTTCCCCGTCTCCACCAATGCAGAGTGACAAGGCTCCCGCTCCGGCCGCGCAGGCAGAGCAGCAGCCTGGCACCGGGGAGATGGGTGAGCGAGGCCTCGGGGCCACGGAGGCTGTGCCAGGGCAGCTGTGGCAAGCGGCCGGGGCCGGCGTGGCAAGGAGTGAGGCGAACAGGGCCAGGCAGCCCGTGGCCAGGGCAGAGAGAGCCACAGCTCCGCCGAGCCCAGCCATCACTCGGGAGGCGAGCCTGGAGCTGGGAGCGTGTGCACAGGATTTGCCCTGTGCGTGGCTTTGCTGATCCATGCACAGCACCCGATTTGCACCCTTCTGCCCCAGGGAGTGTGCACGGGCAGGATTCATCCATCGCACAGCTTCCCTGTTCCATCCACAGCACCCAGGTTGCACCCTTCTGCCCTGGGGAGCGTGAACAGGCAGGATTCATCCATCGCACAGCCTCCCTGCTCCATCCACAGCACCCAGTTTGCACCCTTCTGCCCCGGGGAGTGCGCATGGGCAGGATCCATCCATTTCACAGCCTCCCTGCTCCATCCATGGCACCCAGTTTGCACCCTTCTGACCTGGGGAGTGTGAACAGGCAGGATCCATCCATTTCACAGCCTCCCTGCTCCACCCACAGCACCCAGTTTGCACCCTCCTGCCCCGGGGAGCGCTCACGGGCAGGACTCATCCGTCACACGTGTCCCCCCGCCCCGTGCGCGGCACCCCTGGGAAGCACGCACGGAGCACAGCACCCACCCCTGGGGCTCCCCCCCCAGCACCCCGCTCACCGTGGGGGACCTCGGGCAGGTCGAACTCGTTGGCATTCGCAGAATGCAGGTCGGTGGGGCAGCAGTCGGGGGCGGGCGGTGGGGAGGGCGTGCGGGCGAGGTGCCGGGTGCCGTTCCGCCGGGGCGCCGGCGGGTTCTCCGCTTGGCAGCTGCAGCCGGCGTGGGTGAAGCCGCAGCGGCGGGCGCCGGGCGCCTGCAGACACTCCTCCAGCCAGCGGCAGAGCACGCTGCAGGTGAACTGGCTGGAGTTGTTGTTGTTGATGAGCAGCACCTCCACGAAACGGAATTCCAGGGCTTGGGGGGCCAGGAGGCGAGGGGCCGCCTCGGGCTCGGCCGCCAGGCAAAGCTGCACGAAGTTCTTGTCGAAATGGAGGAAGGTGAAGGGTCCGGCACCTTCGCACAGCTCCAGCTCGGCGTCCTCCTCCTCCTCCTCCTCCTCCGGGCGCTGGCGGGCGGGCGGGGGGCCGGTGGCCTCGCCGCGGGGGTTGCAGGTGTAGTTGGCCAGGTAGTGGTCGAGCGGCAGCACCATGGGCGAGAAGTGGGTGCAAACCTGCTCCTCCCGGTTGAAGCGGAGGTAGAGCGAGTATTTGGTGGGGTCGGGGTTCTCCAGGGTCCAGGAGCAGCCGGAGGAGATGGTGGGGAAGAGGTCCTTGAGGGAGAAGGAGCCGTAGAGGACGCCAGAGGCCAGAGCGGAGCAGGCGCTGGGAGCCGGGTCGAAGCCCCGCGTGAGCCACAGGACAGACGATATCACAGCCAGTAAGAGGGGACCAGCAGCGGTCATCCTATGGCATTTGCCCTGGGGGAAAGACAGACAGTAGACAGACAGACAGATGCTTAACAGGAGGGACCCCACTGTGGGCTCCTCGCTGTGCCGGAGCTGGTATGGGGGGCTCAGCACCCTGCACTGAGCCCTGGCCAGTGTGGGAGCAGCATCCAAGCTGGTCCGTGTCCCCAGCCGCCACCTTGAAGGCACAGGACAGTCATCGGAGACCCCTGTCCCTGCCCTGTCCCCAACTGTGCCAAGGCAGCCTCTGGTCTGGGGACTTTGCCCCAAAACCACCAGGGCAGAGACGCAGCTCCCGTCCTGCAGCCAGTGAACCCCCACTGCAGAGACCCCCCCCCTGCCCTCAGCTCACCCACCAGAGCCGGTCAAGCACAACCTGTCAAGAAGGCACCAAACAGCTTCTGCCCAGACAGGGCTATAAAAATCCTCGTAGCTATTGCTGGTGTCCCAGAGCACTGTGGGGACAGCCTGGGTGTCGAGCAGAGGAGCTCAGGGTAATGTGCTGGGGGTGCACGGGCACCCCAACAGCGCTGTCCCCCTCATGAAAGCCCAGAGCAGGGTGAGTAATCATTAAAGTACATATTTCTTGGACACCATGCTGGGTATGCAGCAGCATCTCCATAGATAGCTTTTTAATAACTCATTAATAAAATGATGCACGTGGTGGCCTTATTAATGGGATCAGAGCGTGGCTCTACGGAGGCTGAGGCCACCGCGCGCGTGTCGGCACCCCTGTGCCAGGCCAGCCCACACCCGGGGCAGCGGCAGCGAGGGGGCAGCCCCAGGGACAGGGGGGGACATTCAGGAGGTGGCTGCAGGGGACAGATGCCATTCCAGAAGTTGATTTCCAAAATCACTGATGTCCCAGCTCCTCTGTGTCCCAGCCACGTACTGCGGATGCTGAGCGCTCAGCACAACATAGGGATGCTCTTCTCCACCCCCAAATAACAGGGGGTGCTCCCAGATCACCCTTGGCCAAGGCACCAGTACTGGGGCATCCCCCTGCTCATCAGGGAGGGAGCCTGAGCCTCGACCGAGCCTGCGCCGAAGCCACGATGGGCACATTAGAGAGCTAAAAATAACCCAGCGCTCATGCAACAGGCTGGCACTGACTCCTGCCGCCCCGGCAGCGCGGGGGCTCGGTGCCGGCAGCCGGCCCCCGCCAGTGGCAGGAGAAAGGGGCTGGGATGGAGCCAGCTGGAGCAGCCAGACCTGGGGCTGGATCCAGGCAAGACCCGCCCCCCCCCGATGAAAGCAGAGAGATCTGGGGCAAAAAGAACACCCCACTTTCCTGCAGCCACTTCCAGCCCCAGGAGACCCCAGGAAATTCAACAGGAGATCCCCCAGGAGCCAAGGGGCAGGCAGAGCAAGGAGCCCCACGGGCATCCCCCAGTGATGCTCCTCAAACACTCAGCAAAGACCTGCGGTCCCCCCCAAAGAGTCACAGCCCTCCACTGCTCCGAGGGCAGGCGATGGGAGGAGGAGGAGGAGGAGGAAGAGGAGGAGGAGGAGGGAGAGGAGGTCAGGCAGGGACACGCTGCCGCTCTGCAGCGAGCTCCCGGGGCTCCCGCAGCCTGGCAGGGACACAAGATGGTGCTTGGTTCCCTCGCCCAGGAGCAGCGAGGAGGGATGCTCGGGCACTGACACCCACCCGCCCCTTCTGCCCAGCTCCTGCCAGTGCCCGGCGCGGCTGCTGCCGGGGCAAACGGGCTGTTGGAAAGCTCAGCGGAGATGGGCACAGCTGGGCAGCCTGCTGCTGCTCCCCACGTTTTAAACACAATGCCCTGCAAGACTCGGGTGCTCTGGACCTCAGGGAACCCTCCCCCGCACCCCAAAAAAAGCCACCAGGGCCGGGGCTGCGGCTGCCGGAGAGCCCAGCACCACACCGGAGCTGCTACCGAAGGCCAGAGCTTGTTAAGAGCAGCTCAAATGTGCTCCAGCTCGTTCGGCACCAGCCCTGCTCCCTGCAGCGCTTGCTGTCGCTGCTGCAGTGCAAACATTTCGCTGAGCTGGAAGCTGGGCCCGAGGAGACCTCCAACATCGGGGGCACCGAGTCACCCGGCGGGAGCTGCCGAGAGGCTCGAGAAGGGGCGACCGTCACCCCGTACCTGGCACCACGGAGAGGACCTCGCACCCCGCAGCGTTGCCATCCACGTGTTCCAGCAAGGGTGAGCCCAGCCTCGCCGGGGTTCCAGGGCACGGACCCGCTGCCCATCGTCCCTCCAAAATGCCCTCGGTCCCTGGGCAAGAACGTGCCTGGCAGCGGCTGCTGCATCCCGGCACTGTCGGCATGGGTGGGGGGATGCCGGCTAGCCCCGGGGACCCGCTGCACCCAACCGCCTTGCCGGGCTGCCGTGGGAGCAGGCGCTGCTCCCCGAGGATGGCACCCCGAGCACGGCTGGCACAGGCTGGCACGCTTGCCTGCCGCAGGCACCCGCTCCAGCCCCTTCCATTCGCCTTTGTTCCTCGCCCAGGCGCGGGGAAGGGGGTGGGTTTTTAATTAAATCTTTTAAAGAGCCATCACAGAGCCGGGAAGTGACCGCCTGCAAGCGACATCCCCTCGCCGTTGGAGCAGGGTCCCTCTCCAGCGCTGCCATTGCATCCCTCCCGGCTCTGGGAAGCAGCAGGATCTGACCGGCGCTGGCCTCTCCCTCGCCAGCATCCGGAGGAGGCACCGCTCCACACCAGCCCTGCTCACGCCGCACAAACAGGTTGTTTCCCTGATGATGCTTCGCCTGAATGGGGATTTCGGCATGGAACTGGTCCAGCCCCAGCCTCCTGGCATGGCAGGGACTGGTTCCAGGCCATCGCGCTTCTGCTCGGCTGCGGCCACCCCTCTCTGGCCAGACAGCTCCAGACAACAACCAACCAGCCCCCAAAGGGATAAACAGGCGGCACTAAATCCCGCTGGCATTAATAATCTGAGAAACGATTAATAGCAAAGAAAAGCAGATTTGGGGTTTGAGCGACACGGTTTTTAACCCACCAGTGTTCTTTTAATAGGCTGTAGAAAATACACGATCCATGAGAACTCCTAACATGAGGATGGCTCGGGACAAGGGCACGAGGGTGAGGAAGGGCTGGGCAGTCTTGGGTGTTGAGCCACTCCACACGGTGGGAATGGCCTCGCTCCCTGCGGGAAAGGCGACGGCATCTGAGGAGGAGCAGGCTGACCAGCGGCACGGCCACGAAACAGGCTCCATCCCCTGGGAACGCATCCAGAGGTGATACCGACTAACAAAGCAGCCCTGACAAGCTCTTCCCACCCGGAATATCCACGACACGCCAATTTCCAGGACCTCAAAGCCACCTTCTGCCACCTCCGCCATCACTCTGTGCCCATCCTCCTGGTGCCAGGGACCCTCAGCACCAAGCTCCCGCCTGGCTTTCTGCAGCACCCACACTAACGAACACCATGAAGCATCGCCAGAGGAACCCCACCGAGATCACAGCCATCAGCCCTCCTCGTCCCCCCCACCCCCCCGAAAACACAGCTCCCTGCAAAGCGCGCGCACACGCACGCACGTGCACGTGTGGGTTCGCACAGGCGCTCGGCAGGGACAGGGCTGGCTATCTGTGCCACTTCCACCCGCCACGGCGCAATCCCCCCCGGCGCCCGGGACCAGGTTTCCTCCCCTCCGCCCTCCCACATCCCCCCTTCTCCCCCCGGCTTCCCCGGCACGCTGCCACCACCTTTCCCGAAGCAGGCAGGCTGGCAGCAGCGCCGAGCTGTAATTAATGGTGCCGCTTTGCCAGTCACTGGCTCAGCCTCGCTCGCACTGGCAAGCGCAGGCCTTTTTATTTATTTTACTTAACTGCTGTTGGTAAAACTCCACTCCAAAAGCAAGGCCGAGAGACAGCACAGTGAAATCTCCACCGGGATTAGGGATTACGCTCTGCCAGGAAACAGCATGCGCTGCCCCCCCTGCCCCTCCATCGCTGTGGGGGTCCCTGGAGATGAGCGCTTCCCACCCCCCCCCCAGCACTGCATAGCAGGGCACCCGCAGGGGCTGCAGCAGCTGCGGCTGCTCCCGCTGCTTCCCACGGCTTCTTCCGAGTAGTTTCCGTGTCACTGGGATGCGGCTCCTTCTTCTCCGTCAGCTCCATCCTGCCCTGGCACGGCATGGCAAAGGGGTGGGGGCTGAAAGCCCCAGGAGGGCTCCAAAGGCAGGGACTGAGTCACAGGAGAGGCAGGAGGGTGGCAGCAGGAGGGTGGCAGCAGGAGGGTGGCAGCCTGGATGTGTGCGCACGTCGGGGGGGGATCTTTCCCGTAACCCACCGTCTCAGCCAGACCTGCATCTGCCAGGAGCCCCCGGGATGCCCTGAGGAGAAGGGGCCTGGCTCCATCCCGCTCTTGGAGGACATCAAGAATGAACAGACGGGATGAGAGCAGGGGGGACGCGATGGCCCTTGTGAGCACCGAGGAGCTACAGAGCCTCTGACGTTTGGCAACCGAGCCGGGTGGCCCAGAGCCAGCCCCAGCCCCAGCCCCATTAGAGGACAGCTCAGTGGTAGGAAACGAGTTTGCAGGGCCTCCAAATTCCCGTGGAGAAGCATCGGAGGCATCACAGCATCCCAGCATCCCAGCCCTGAGGGCTGTGTGGGGGATGGACCCAGGCTAGCAGCTCATCCCACAGTCTGTGCATCTGTCTGTCCAGGCATCATCATCCTCCTCCGGAGCAGGGGGCCGTGGGAGCCAGCCTGGAGCACGGGGACTCAGCAGCAGTGGGAACACCCCAGGTGAAGAAAAACCCATCTCTGTAGAGAAGGCTGGTGCCAGAGCAGGGCTCTCCACAGCCTGTGAGACTGGGGGGACGGACGGATGGAGCCCCCAGCAGCTCTCTGGGAAGAGCCTGGCACCCCCAGCCCAAAACCCATCGCTGGCACAGCAGTGGTGTCACACCAGGCAGAAGAGCTGTGCTGCTGGAGGTCCTTAGAGGTGTTGAGAAGGGCTGGAGGCATCCAGGAAGAGCCGGCAGCGTGTCCCAGCCAGTGCTGGAGCACCTCTGCCACACAGCTGCTGGTTGGAGAGTGAGCTGCCCACAGTGCCAGCTCCGTATCCATTTTCCCTCCAGCACAGACCAAATTTGTAGGATCCTGGCTTCTTGCAAACTCCTTGGATCAAAGCAGGGTCTGGTGACAAGGCTTGATTAGCAGCCGGGCAGGCCTCAAAGAGGAGCTGCTGCCAGGCTCTGGGGGCTGGCACTGCCCCACAGCCAACTCCAGCATCCACCGCCATCCGTGCCACTGGTAACGAACCCTGCTGGGAAGCAGGGCACCGAGCCACCCCGCTGGGGGTGGTGGGAGAGCAGCCAGGACGTGGTGACAGTGATGGGAGCTGTGCCACCCTGCTCCTCCCCATGGGTGCCCGCCGTGAGCCCCATGAGCCGGCTCCCTCCCCACGAGCCTTTCTCATCTGAGTCGCCACTGCCTTCGAGGTGGGGAGAGGTCGGTCCCAAATAACCGCCCCACCAGGAGCTCTCCCAGCAGCAAGGCTCAGTGCCAGCCCTGTGCCACCGGTTCCACCAGCCAGAAACCCCCACCAGACACTCTGCCCCAGTCCAGCCCGGCCACCCCAGGGGCCACCTCTCCACATCACCGCTGGCCCTGGCTGCCAGGCACCATCGAGCTCAGGCAGCAGTGACATGACCTAGAAAAGCAAAGGGTTGTTCACCACTGCGCTGCCGCGAGCCCCCGGCGCCAACCGTGCGGGCGCAGTGCACACGCAACCCCCGCACTGCCGCGGAAAAAACATCTCCCAGCGCTTCAACAAGTGACCCTTGCGTGGGCACACGCGTGGGCACATGTGGCACTGTTCCTGCCACGACCCCCAGAGCTCGCAGGGTCCCCAGGAAGAGAAGCAGCTCCCCCGCTTTCTCCCCAGATCCGGCTGCCACCTGCACACTGCACGTGCCCGCGCCGGCACACGCTGAGCGCCCACGTGTGCCCTCGCCACACGCCCACGGATGCCGGTCTCTCCCCCCCTCGGCAGCACGACCATGGCACGGAGGCTCCACGGTGGCACCCAACAAAGCCCAACGCGAGGATGGAGGGGGGAGAGCTGCAAAACCCACCCGCTTGCTGCCGGGGCTCTGCCAACACGCCTGCCCACGCGTCCCGGTGTGTGCCGATTCCCCGGGGTGACGCTTCGGGGCCAGCGCCAGCGTGGGGTGACCAGCCTGCCAAGCACCCACGCGTGCCCGGCTGGCAGCACATGTGTGCCCACGCCAGGGCTGGCAGCAATGCCCGCACGCAGACGGGCACCCGTGGCTTTGCTGTATGACAC
>JANVCC010000120.1:5732103-5781833 GCA_025345505.1 Todiramphus chloris collaris | reverse complement strand
GCACCAGCGGAGGTTTGAGACCCGCGATGCTGCAGCAGTGGGAGCTGGAGGGGCCGTGGGGGGAGATGGGTGCGGGACCCCCCCCCCACGCGCTGCTGCATCGCCAGGGGGGTGGAAGGTGACCCCCGGTTTGGTGGGGGGCGGGCAGGGGTGCGCATGGGTGCACACCGGTGGGAGGTCACACGGGCTTGCACGCGTGCGCAAGTGTGCGCATGGCGTGTGCCCACCCGCGCAGGAGCTGGCATGTGCGCGCCACGTCTGCGTGTGCACGGCCGGGGTGGTTCATGTGTGCGCACAAGCAGCCTGCTCACGCTCGCTGAGGCACGAGCAGCACGCACGTGTACGTCAGCAGGTGCTGTGGCATGCACACGCGTGTGCGCGACACACCCCCGTGCAGGATGCGTGTGCTCCCCGCCCGCAGCCGCGTGGCACACGCGTGTAGGCCTTGGCATGGTGTGTTTTGCAGGAGCGGGGTGGGATACAGGGAGAGCCGAAGCATCAGCACCAGGTGAGGAACGGGGCTGGCACACCCCCACGGCTGCACAAATGTGGCATGAGTGCGTGTGACACGGAGGCTGTTGGACTCCCACAGCCACAGTGGTGTCTGGGGGGCTGCGGAGCTGCAGGTTCACACGTGAAGGTCGTGCATAAGCAGGATAAACCTGAGCACCTTGGTGGTCCATGGGCAACTGAGAGTGGGAGGCAGAGAGGCTTCACCGCAGCCTGTTCCTGCCCAGGGCAGATCCCACTTGGAGCCCTGGGAGCTCTGGACTGGAGGGGACAGGGTGTCACTGCCACTGAGCCCCAGGCCTTCAGCCAGGAGCCCAGCAGGACATGGCCTGGCCTCACTGTGGGAGCAGCACGGCTGGAAATGCAGCATCTTCCCATTGCCCTGCCTGTCCACCTCTGCTGGCCACATCCTGCCCAGCCTTGCGTGCGCTGTGCTCAGCCCCGGGGGTGCACAGATCTCTGGGGGGGCCTCTTGCAGTCTCTATCCAGGGCCGGTTGTGACAAAGGCAGAAACTTGCTAGCAGGAGGCACCACAGGGACCACGGCTCAGCACCCTGGGGATCTGCAGCTCAGCGCCAGCTCTAATCCAGCCAAGCACTGGAAGCGCAGCGCTGTATTCACCCGAGACCTTTGTGCAGTCGAGCCCCTTCTGTTCCTGGCGTTCCCTTTTCCCAGTCCCCAACCTGGCATTCCCCTCTGGGTCAAACGCTCCGGCTTTCCAGGCTGCTCTTTCTCCCAGAGAGAAAAGCATCATTAACTCACATGTAACCAGAGGATATTCCAGAAGCCGTCTCTGTAAATACAGCTCATGCAGCGGCTGCAGCTCCGCGGAAGGGTGATCCCAACCCCACAGAGCTCTGGGTCACGCTCCCTGCTTCCCGCGAGGTATTTGCTCCCGCAGCCGTGGGTCTGCGCGCTCGAGATGCTCCCACATCTCCAAACGCGTCGCGTGTCACCAGCCACCGCTGCCCTGCGAGCGACGTGGGGCGCGACGCGGGGTGCGCGGAGCGATGTGATGTTGGGTGCGATGAGGAAGGCGACGTGGGTGCGATGTGGGATGTGATGCAGGATTCAGCGTGGGATTCGATGCGGGATCTGGCGTGGGATGCGATGCAGGATGCGCTGCCTGCGCGTTACCCATGGGCTCTGCCCTGAGCCTGGTGCCAGCTGTGGCACAAACTGGCTTCTATCTCTCTGTCCTGCCAGACCCTGCTGCCACCAGGGCTGGCCACGCTCTGTGGTTGTGCATGTAACGTCACCCTGCTCCTGCTGCCGGCCCTTCCAGACAGGGAGACATTTCCAGCCTCCACATCCCCCATGCCCCAGACTCCCCACGGCTGCAGGCAGCATCCCCAAAACTCTCTGCCCTAAGTGAGACCCTGCCCACAGCAAGGAGGGGCTGGAGGGCTCCATGGACTCCTGGGGGGGGGCCGAGCTGTGGGAGACGGAGGCACCCACTGTTACCAGGACAACTGGGTGCTCTCAGTAGCTGCTTGTTGCTGCTGCATCCCTGCAAACCTTCCCCCAGGCACAGCATGAGCTGCGCTGCCAGCCGTGCCCCCAGCCCAAAGCCTGGCAAGAGGGGTGCTCAGCTCCCTCTGCAGCCTCCTGGGCCAGGCAGAGCTCAGGAAGGTGCTGGAGACCCCCCAGCCAAAGCAAACCTTCTCCCCAGTGATCCACGTGAGCACCCAGAGCCTCCAGCATCCTCACCACCGTGAACTGCTGGGAAAGCACCGACCAGGGCTCTCGGCCTCATCGGTGCCCATGGATTCGGGTGGGGGGGAGCTGGGGGGCGGCGCAAGCAGAGCAGCTCGCCGGGCATAATTAGAGCAGCGCCCACGCGTGCGGAGGTCGTAACACCAGGGCTTTGCCGGCTGGATGGGAATTAGACCTGTCCATTAAGGCAATAATAACCTGCCAGGTTGACACAAGGTCCCCGGTGCCGCCACGATCATTATGCTGGAGCTGCCGCCGCGGTTAACAGCATCCGCGGGCACGGGCATGGCCGGGAGAGACGGCACCACACAGCGACCAGCCGAGCCCTCCCCACCGGCTGGGCACCCTGCACTGTTGTTTCCAACACAGGGCTCTTATTTCCCCTTCATTTGGCACAGAAATCAGAGACAGCGGAGAGTCACCGAGGTGGCAGCTACTCCATGCCCGGCCCTGGATGAGGATTCAGGGGAGAGAGCGAGTCCAGCTCCCAGTCGGGGGGATGTGGGGAGGCTGGAACCAGCCCCCAAGCTCCTGTGCTTGCTGATGGGCCCGCTCCCCAGGGCTCGTCTCCCCCGAGCAGGGCACGGAGCAGCAGCTTTTCAGAAAGGCTTAGCAGAAGCATCTCGCCTGGACCCGCAGGGAGAGACGGGAGCAGAAGGCAGCCCCCGAGAAGCCGGTAACCGCAGCCGCCTGTCTGAACCGCTTCCCGTAAACTTCACTGTGAATTGCTCCAGTGGAAATAACAAAAGCAGCGATAAGCAGGGAAGTTTGGTTGGCGAGATAATCCGCTCTAATGGGAAGAGGCAGCAAGAGCCGGAGGAGCAGCCTTCGCCAATCGCTTGGTGCCCATCACCGGGATGGATGGACCAGCCCCGCTACCCACGGCCACTCTGAGAAACCTCCACATGAAGTTTTCTGCTGGTGGGGGCAGGGGAGAGAACCCAAGGAAAAGGAGCAAGGGAAGCCCGTGCGATGAGCAGAAGAGGAAGGATATGAATAAGCTGTGAAATAAATTTCACTTTGTTCTGGGCTGAGGAGCGCTGCTGCCATGGCGCAGCCAACAGCCGATCCCAAGCAGCTCCCAGACCTACGGACATGGACGTTGTGCCCGGGAAGATGAGTTTCAGCTCAGCATCTTAATTTTGATTTTTTCCAGGCACTTTGTGCGCTGAAGGACAGACCGGAGCTGATCTGTGTCCGTCTGCGCCAAGGCGGAGATGATGCCTTGGCACGAGGCAGGGCAGCGTGAAGGACTCGAGGCGCTGAGCCAGGCACGCCGGGGAGACTTTCTGAGGGGAACTGGGAGAAATTAGGAGAGTTTCTGCCAGGTCAGGGTACAGAGGTTGCTTCCCAGACCCATGGGATCGATGGGCGAGCACAGCATTGGTGGGGACACCGGGATTTTCACCTCTGAGACTTCACGCACCACAAAGCAGCCCTGCTCCACCCCAGGGCTGCAGAGAGGAGAAATCCCTCCGGAAGGTGATGGGGGCAAACTCACAGCCAGCCCTGCCGCTTCCCAGGGCAGATCTGCCCGCAGCCTCCGGCCACTGGAGCCATTTCACCACCCGGAGCGGCAGCAGTAGCCGGATGGCGCCTGCACATGAGCAGCCACTCAAGAGCAAGGAACTTTGCATAAATATTCATCTCGATTAATATACATGAGGGCTGCAGAAAGCCTGGCTGCAGCCGCCAGCGGGGATGTTATCTCGGCTGCTTAGCCTTGCAGGAGCGCGGTTGTTCAACGCCGACACCTGATGGGTTTTCGCAGCGGGAAAGCTCAGAGGTTGGCTGTCGCGAAGCTGCTCGGCCACATCCCCTGTCCCCTTTTTCTCAGCAGAAGGGTGACATCTCTGGGCACCTCTCCCCCAGGGGGCTGGACCTCCAGCGCTCCCCAGTAGGCTGTTAACTGGGATGCACGGGGTGCAGGAGGCTGCAGTAGACAAGGGCAACATTGAGCTGCACTGAAGGGAAGCTGCCCTGGGTGCCTTTGTCATGGGTGCCGTGTGCTTTGCACCCCTGGGTGACAGCCCCGCAGAGGCGCAGGGACCACAGCCGTGGTGTGGTGGCACTGAGGCCACTGCTGTCCCAGCGCTCCCCACCCCTGGGCCCTGGCGGGGAGATGGACTGGGATATTTTCAGCTCTCATCTGAGGCAAAAGGCCAGGCCTTTTGGTGGCAGAGGCAGCGGCTCGGCCCTGGCCCCGTGGGAGCCGGTGATGCCGGAGCTGGCAGGGCCAGGTTACATGTGGCTCCTCCAGGACCCTGCCTTTGTCACTCCGCCAGCAACCCGGGGCATAAACAAGTGCCTGACATTTCCGCGCTGCCGCTAGGCTCCTTGGATAAAAGAAGAACATAATTAGCAAATTAATCAGGAGACAATAGCTGGGGATCTAACGCTGCCGAGCTGTCATTAGCTCCGCGTGGAGCTGACCCTGGGCATGTCCAGTGCTGGGCAAGCCAGGCACGGCCACGCTTGGGGAAGGGTCAGCCTCCGTCCTCGTGGCTCCTGCCACATCCCCTCCACCTTTACACCCGTGGCAGCTGGCGGGGCAGGGGGGGTACCTGGCGTTTCATATCCCACCAGGAGCCTGGGAATCAAACCTTCCAAGGGCAGCACCTTCCCTTGCTCGCCAGAGCAGCGGGAACCCCTGAATCGCGGTGAATTTGCATTCAGCGCGTTGGCCGCCCCTGCAAATACGGAGAACCTCGTTCAAACACATTTCAGTGATAAAATGATATTGACTCTGAGTAATTAAAAACCATTTCCATATTCAAATACAGCTGATTGAGGAGAAATGCCTTCCTTTTAATTGCCTGGAGGGGAATTATCAACTTTTGGAGCGCTCAGCCCGGCAAATGCATCTTCTTCGCCTGGCAGCCTGCGAAAGGCCTGTGAAGGAGGAGGAGGAGGAGGAGGAGAGAAGGAAGAGGAGGTGTAGGAAAGGCGGAGGAGGAGGTGTAGGAGGCTTGGCACGTAGGAGGGTTGGCACGTAGGCAGTGCAGGGTGAAGGTGTGAGAAGCTCTTCCTTTGCACGACTGCTTGGTCGCCGAGGAGCCAGGGATGATGCCCTGGCACAACCCTGAATTGATGCCGTCCTCCCTTCCTCCCCTCATCTGTGGGGTCTTCCTGGGCAAATGGGGCCTCCCAGCCCCTGTGGCAGCAGGGTTATGGGCTGCACTGGGCTGGGAGCTCGGGAGAGCTGTTTCAGAGGCTGTTTCACCACCAACCCCCCCCCCGTCTTTCCAGCCCCTCCACTGCAGCTGAGCTGCCACCAGCACAACACCTCTGAAACCCCCAGCCAGCCAAGTGCCACCACACCATCACTGCCACCCGTGTCCCTGGAGCACCGGGCAGGACAACGAGGGGCCCTGGGCACGGAGCTCTTCAGGCCACATTTCAGAGCCCCTCCAACACCTCCCGGGAAGATTTTGGCCTCCACTTGGTTTCCTAGGGAAACCAGGCTGCAGCTCGGCTCAGCCTCCGCACGCGGGGGTGGGCACGGGGACGGGGGTGTGCAGGGGAGCGGGGGGGCTGCACACCCCTCATCTCCTCTCTCAGCAACCCTTGATGCAGAGCGTGAAGCCTTCCACATGCCCAAGGTTGGGGCCAGAGCCGAGTGTCTCTGGGGACAACGCAGGTCCCACACCATGAGGATGCTCCGTGCTGCCCAGGCCACCCCCCAGCCCTCAGCACCCAGCAGAATTGAGTCTGCCCTCCCCAGGGCCCTGTGAGTGGCAGGAGGAGGGCTCAGCACCGTCTGCCCCCGTGGCCTGGTGGCACGTGCCCTGGCTCACCGGCGGCGCGGCCGTTTCCATGCTCCATTGCCCTTCCAACAGATTCCAAAGTGCACTCGCTTTGCTCTCATCGATCCCAGCTCGCCCGGAGCTGTCGCTCGCTCCGCAGGGATGGGCCATGCTGGTGCAAAGCCCCGTGTCCCGTGTCCCTGGCTATGAGGGATGTGCAGGAAACCCCCACACGCACGCACCCAGTGCCCGGCGTGGACGGGCAGCACCTTGGGGTGCGTCCAGAGCCCAGTGCTGGCACAAGGAGGCTGCAGGCAGAAGGGAAGGGGGGGAAGGTAGGAGAAGGAGTCAACCCTGCAACCACCCCCAAGACAGCCCTGCCACAGTCCCACGCTTCACAAGCACCCACAGTCCTCCTGCTCCTCGAAGGGAACTTTTTGCCCCGGATTTGGGAAAGACAGAGGGACCACCATCATTGGCATCAAAAAAGCCACTGCACCCGGTTCCTCCCACAGCCTCTGCAAAAAATGCACCTCAAGTGACCTTTCTCCAGAGCTGATGAGCCCTGCCATCAGCAGGCGAGATGCTCCCCCTGCGATCGGAGGGCAAAAGGCAGGGCAGGAGAAGTTCTCTCCAAGAGCAGTGGTTGTGCAGTGCCTGCCTGACCCGGAGGAGCAGGAGGAGCGGGCACCAGAGCTGCCTCTGGCCCCGCTTTGCACCAGGATGGGCAAGAGGCCACCAGAGCAGCAGATCGCAGACAATGGATGTGCCAACTCCAGCTTCCAGGCCAGCCTGCGATCAGTCATTAAGCTCATGCTGATTAATTTTCCAGCCAGGGTTGCCGTGAAGAACCCAAGGAAGGTCCTTCCCTCCCCAGGATGTCTCCCACAGCCGGTCAGGGTGCACAACCCCGGCTTGCAGACAAGCTACTGAAATTTGTGGAGGTGTTTTTTTTTTATGATGCCCAGCTAAAGGCACTAAAGGTGCTCGAAAAGCACCAGGGAGAGCCCAGGGTGCTCCCGCAGCTCTGGGGGCTGAGCTTTACAGAGCCACCAGTCCTGAGAGCAGAGATGAAGCCAGACTTGTGGGTACCACAGATCACTTGCATGAGCTGCTGATTCCTTCCAACCCCCTTCATCCCATGGGATTACAGTCCTGGATCCCCCATCCAGGTACCCCATAGCCCTGCTCCACAGAAGCACTGTGGTGGGAGTGGGGATGATGCCCAGAGGGACCCCCCCAGCACCAAGACCCTCTCACCCTGGCACTCGCTGCTTGCAAGGGAAAAATATTGAAGATGAAGCCGGAGTCAGAGGAATTAAAGAACCATAATTAAAGAAAATTTTGCAGCATGTTGAAGACAGAATAGGATCATTGTGTTTGCCTCCCACATCCCAGATGGATGCACGAGGGCTGCAGACAACGTCGGAGCGCGTGGAGAAGAGAAGAAGGGAGTGAGCTAGACCGGGACGTGTGTGAGCAGAAATTGAATTTTTATCAGTTTCTATGTAGATTGTGTTTATTCATCTGTCTCCTATCCATCTCCCCCTGCATCTCCCTATTTCTTTAACCAAATTACTTTCCTCCTTTGGCCTAATTTTATTTGTACAGATAGCAGCTGCTTTCTTCCATTTCAGCATAAAAAATATCATCGCCGCTGAGGTGCTATAGATCCCCGGCAGAAGTTTTAGCAGCTACCCAGAGCACATTAGCCTTTTGCTCCCGCAGAGCCACATTTCCATCACAAAAAGCTGTTGCTTGCTGCCTGCCCTTGCAGAAAAAAAGTTCCTGCCATCTCTGCCACCCAAACGGGGCTGCAGGACCCACCGGGCCAGGCTCAGCCCTCGGGGTCACGGAGGATGGGTGAGTTGCCCTAAAACTGTGCCCAGGTGCCCAAGTGACACCCTCCTGCTGTGGGCGCTGCTTCCATGTGCTGGGTGCTGCCTGGCACCCAGTGGTGCTGCTGCCCTGGAACCCCAGGTCTGCTCCGCTGATATTTCTTAAGCACCCTGTCACTGGAGATGAATGGAGCTGGGATCATCCAGAATACCAAAAATGACATTTTTTCCCCCAAGAGCTGTCCTGGATGGTACCTGTCACTGCTGCTGAGCCGGCTTCTCTGGGAAGGTCAAGGAGAGATGTGCAGGCAGCAGCTCGGGTCAAGATGAGCCCAGAGCAGAGCCTTGGGGTGCTCCTGAAAACCAGAAGCCCTGGAGAGAGGCTGGTGGGACCCCACATCCCAGCACAGGACCCGACCCCAGCATCCCTGGGTACCACTGGGAGAGCATCTCGCCACGACAGCCAGCACCTCCGGAGCCATCTCCACACCGAGGGGGACCCACAGCGGGCTTTGCCAAAGGGATATTTCCCAGGGAGAGGACACGGGGCAGAGTTTGCCATGGGAGGGGGAGAGGAGCCAGCGCTGGGAACCGGCCGCTCTCGGTGCCTCTTTATCTAACAAAATTGCTTTGTGTTGTGCCTTGCATTAGGGAAACTCAACTACGCAGCGTGATTGATTCTCCCCCAGGGTCCACCATTAAAAATGTATGGAATTACTCATGCAAAGTCCCACTTACACATGGGTCTTTTGTGAGGACATTAAAATACCAGCGTTTGTCAGTCACTTACCCACTGTTTGTGAGTTGCTCCCATTTATTATCATGAACAAACCAGCATTGATTCTATTTTCGACTCCTTACACGTCATGCTGAGCTCCCAGGCTCCCCGGTGGGACGGTGCGTGCTCGGCTCAGTGCGGCTCCGGCCCCCCCACCACGGTACCCACTCGAGTCACAACCCCCCCGTGCCCCCCCTCTGCAATGGCAGGAGGCCAGGGAAGCATCGGGATGCTTGGGATGCTCAGGATCAGGCTCCCTCCCCCCTCCCAGCTCCCTTCCCACCTCTGATGGGGGCAAAGCCCACCTTGGGGGAGGTCACAGGAGCATCGGGATATTCAAAATGGGAAGGGGCCTTATCTCTGACCAGGAGCTGGGCTCTCTGCCAGCTCCTGCCTGGCATTCCCTGCATCCCTCCATACCAGGCTGGCTGTCGTGGGGTGCCCAGCCGGTGGGGAAGCGGGTGCAGCAGCAGCCAGCTCCCAGTTGGAGCCCAGGCTCCAGCTGGGTGGGAACAAGCACATTTACACACATGGCACAGGGAGGTGAAGGAATGTGAAGAATACAATATTCTGTGTTCACGGGGCTCCTCTCGCTGGGAGGAACGGGGCTTGAATCACATAACGTTTCCCCTCTGCTCTCAAGGCATTTCAACTTGTAATGCATTTCCCTCCCCGCCTGAGCACCTTGCAGAGTCAAAAAGACAAATTTCCCAAGGTTTCAAAAGCTGCTGAGAGCCACAGCTCCGTGCTTCAAAACCATCACTCATTTACCCAAACGGCCTCAGCAGCTCCTGCCCTCCCTCTCCGGCCTCTCCTCTCCTCTCCCATCCCAAGTGACAGATCAGCGTGTTCCTGGGCTGAGGGTGAGGGTACCAAGCACAGCCCCAGCCCCCAAGACACAGGAGGACCCTGCCCGGTGCTTCCCCCTGCCAACGGGACGGAGGAGCCCCAAATCCCATAAAGCAGGGAAGGATTTAAGGCAAGGCGAGTCTGGGGGCTCTGGCTGCAGTGGGAGGCTGGATGCGACCCCTGCCCGCAGCGGTGACTGTGTGTCCACCCCGGTGCAGGCGAGGACGATGCCACGGTCGCTGTGAGCAGCACCCAAAGCTGCAGCGATGTCCTTGGCACCCACAGGGAGGGCACCATCTGCCACCAGCACCCAACCCGCAGCAGGGGCCGAATCTTGTGGCAGAACACGGGCAGGACACGTTCCACAACATCGCCCAGTAATTGCATCTCCCAGAAAGCAGTTACCACGTAACCAAGCCCACGGCGTCAGAGGCAAGACATTAGTTATCTACCCGGTGAAGAGGTGGCAGCCCTGGGAGGTGCCCTGGTACCGGAGCAGGACGTTTCAACCTTTGTTAGGTGGCTGTGCCAGGCTGGTGCCACCAGCCCCAGCCGGGCAGCCCCGTGCCTAGGGCAGAGCCTGGTGAGGTGCTGAGCCCAGCCAAGCACCAACACTCCTCCTGGCTCTGTACTTGCTGGAGACAGTCCCCCTGTGCTGCCCTGTCTCCGTTCTGTACCAGCGACGGGTGATGACGTGTCGATGCAGCCGAGCCCGAGCAGGTAGAGGTGGTGGGAACAAATCAATACCAACTTTCAGGTGACAGCTCCTAAAACCAGGCTGAGGATCCTGGCACACGCCACCTCCCAGGCTGCACAGCCTGAGGAGACACACGCAGGGTCTGCCTGTCCCAGCTGCCAAGGCATGGTACCTGGCATTCCCCACGCAACCCCAACCAGGCTGGTTTCACCCCAAACGCTGCCCCCCAGGCAGGGGCACAGCTGAGGCCCTGCCCCATCTCTCCCATTGGAGAGCTGGAGTTTTCCTGGGGATGAAAACACATCGCCTAGAGCTTGAGGTATCAAATGGAATAAAAAAAAAACCCAAACCAACAAACACAACAAAAAAAAAATCAACAAAATGAACCAAAACCTGATGCTTCCTTCCAGGGAGGAAACAAGCGGCGATGTCGAAGCGGAAGATGCCACTTGGTCAGGGCAGCTCCGCCAGGCTGCCTTCCTCCTGACTCTTGCAATCAGGGGAAATCAAAACATTTCACAGCCACCAAAATCCCCGTGCGGGACCAAACCGTCAGCTCTCGCCAAGCCTCAGCTCCTCGGGAGAAGCAGGTGGTCTCTGGGTTGGTTCAAAAAGGAATGGGCAGGAGAAGAGGCCTGGCCCAGGCTCTCCTCGAGCCCTGGAACGAGCCTTTGCCAGGGAGGACGATGCCAGCCAGCCATGGTGTGCTGGATGGGATGCGCGGAGGGAGTTTGGGGATATCTCCTGCCCCTTGCACCGTGCAAAGGTAGTGGTGGGTCCCATCTGACAACTGGGACCAGGACGAAGCATTTACTGGGCAGGGGGGCAGGTGAGGGAGGGGGTTTTTCTTCCAAATGATGGACCAGTTCTGAAACCGGTGGGACACGGGATGGAGATGATGCCTTCGCTGATTCAGGCATGACCAGCAGTGACATCAGCTCCCTGAGGAACAACAGGCTGTGCCAGCCACCCCAAAATGCCATCTCCCTCCCCGCCCCTCCATCCCAGTTTCCCTCATTCACCACAAGACCCACATCCACACACCAAGCTTCTGAAGGGCCCAACCCCTGGGACACCCCACGGCAAAGCCCCCCACGGAGCGGCATGGCCGGCAGCAGCGCGGCCCCATCCCCACGGATACTCCCCAGCACGGGGAGGGGACCACCCCATCATCCCCCCCAGCACACCCAGGATGGCTGGCACCGAGGTCAGGATGACACTGCCAGCCCCGGAGCTGGCTCTGAGCTGCGTGGCGAAGTAACGCACGCAATTAGTAAATTAATTATCGAGCGGTAACGGAGATTTCATAGCTCGGAGCTGTCACATCAACAGTGTTTTGTCAACCGAGATGACGACTGGTAGAATTATTACTGCGGTGCTGGGGCTGAAAAAAAGAGGAGAGAGAGAGACTTGCAGGGAGAGGGGAGGATAAAAATATAAAGGGAAGAGATAGGAAAGAACAAGATAAGTGGGTTTTGTTGCTAATGGAAGCTGGCACAGGGACAGAATTGCAACTATTATAAGACAACACACTACACTACTAGTGCCTCTGAATGATCCTCTTAATTAACAAGCAGCACAAAAGGAGCCCCTGCCCACCTCCAAAAGTCAGTGGCGCTGCTGCAGGAGCAGGCACAGCTCCATGGGAGACATCCCACACGTCCAGGCCAGGGCCAGACACGGCCCAAAAATACATGGCCACAAGCTGGTAGGGATGCTCGGAGCCGAAGGTGATGCTCTGAGTGGAAGGGGATGCTCGGAAAGGAGGGCAGTGAGCCCTTCAGATCTCTCTGTGGAGCAGCCCCAGGCACTGACAACAACTCAACAGCTTTGCACTCCTTTGCTTGACCACTTGCACTTTGCACCCAGAGCTGCTGCAGCACGCCAGGCTGAAGGGATGTACCTGATGGGGACATGAGCAAGAGTGTGCACAGGTCGCTGTCCCCTCCTGCCACCCCAGCTGGGGCCTGGGAAGGAAGGGCACACAGCATGGCACGGCCCAGAGTTGGCAGTGCTGGGCGATTCTCCCGGCACATCCGGAGCTGGTGCCTGCAGAGCAGTAACTCTGGGATGTGATTTCCCTTCCCCACCCTGCCCTGTTTCCTCTTCGTTTTCCAGGGCCAGATTTAAGCTGCATATGCAATAATATGTAAAAATAACACCCCACCCTCCCACTTGGGAAACTGATTCCTTCACTTCCCACCCGGCTCGGGCTTTAAATATCCCCATTTAAATACAGATTGAGCCACCCCCCTGCCACTGCCTGGTGTAGAGCTGGAGCCTGGGGGTGCCCGGCCGTGCCAGGACCTCGACCCACTGCTCCACTCGAGCTCGAGGAGAGAGGATCTGGAGCAAACACTTCCAGTGAGGTCCCCACAATGCCCTGATGCAGTTGGGCACCGGCTGCCCCAACGTGCCTGGGATGGTACCGCAATCAAAGGCTGCTCTGCCTGTATTTTGCCATGGGAAGCCAGGCAGAGACCAAACGGAGCAGCGGGACTCATCCTGGATCCCACCGTCCCTAACCAGCACCCTGCAGGAGCTGCACCGCAGGACGGACACGTCTGTTCCCCCATCCCCACCAGGAACAGCAGATGCTGAGAGGAGGAGATCGGAGGACGTGGGCAGCATGGCTGTGCCCTAGTTTTTCAGGGCAGAATCGAGAGGGGGAAGCAGAGCTGTTGTGTGAGCAAATACAGCATCTGTGCTGACTGGCAGAGCTCACGCCCATGGCCCTGAGCCTCTCCGGCTCGGAGCGAGCCTTCTACAGCCGAGAGAAACCAGGCTGGGGGAAGAAGGAGCACCAAGCACAGGGGAGATGGAGCGGGGTGGGAGCTCGTGGCTGTGGGCAGGGTGTCCCAGGTCTCTCCCAGGGAGGCTGGTGCACAGATGGGGAGATGCACACCCAGGCACCGGCAGCAACCACATATTGTCATTTCTGATGGGAGGGAAAAACAATGATGGGTTTGAAGAAGCCACCACAGGGCTCCCAGAGGGCCTTTTGCCAGCTTCTCAAAGTGCTAATTCCTTAAGCTGCGGGAGCAGCCGAGATTCATGGCAGCGCTCCCGAAACATCTCCCCTCGCTGCATGAAGACGAATTGACTCCGAGCTGGGAAGCGTTTCCTCTACGAAAGGTCCAGCCCCAGCTGAGCTTGGTCCTGTCCCTCCCCCAGCCTCCCAGGAAGACACCAACTGCAAAAGCATCCCTTGGCAGGATGGGGACCAGCCAGCAGCGATGGCATCTGTCCCCCCTGGGGTGGCCAAAGGGGTCTCAGATGCTGCCTCATGCTGATTTTGGGTGGAAAAACCAGTAATTATAGGAGCTTCTGGGAAGAGGGTCATCAGTGCTGACAGGGGCTCACAAATCCAGGGAGCCCAGCTCCTTGCTCCATGGCAGAACTCTTGTCTCTCAGGGCTCCCTTGTCCAACATCACATCCTCGGGCTGAGGTTGGAAGAACATCATCATTCTCGCTGAAATCAAGGAGGCAACCGGGCAAGCACAGAAAGTATTTACATATTCAAGCGCCTTAATTCTATTTTAGCACCTCTTCGGCTATTTTTGTCACAGCAGAAACACAACAGGAGGACAAGGCTGGAGAAAGGGCAAGGAATGGGCTCAAAATGTGGGGCAGAGGCAGAAAAAAATAAATCCCAACCTTGTCACAGGAGAAGCTGAGACCTCTCCCTCTCATCACACCCAGAGCCTTGAGCCTCTGGCTGTGCCCATGTCCACCAGGAGCTGCTGCTGCTAATGGGATTAAACTGGGTGTGGAAGGCTCCAGACACAGTGGATTTCTCCAAAGGGGTTTTAGATGGGGGAAATTCACCCAAATGGGTGCAGTTTGAACACCTCCTCATCCCCCTGGTCTAAACTGGGGCTGTCTGTGCCAGGGCTCAAGCCTGTGCTGAAATCTGGTGCCTACAGAGGATGCTGGGAGGGGAAGATGGGTGGTTTTGGTGTGGGTGGGTGTTCTCTGGGCAGTGTGGCACCAGGGACTGCAGCAAGACCATCCCTGGAGAGGAGCTCCCCAGGAATCTTCCGACCCCAGAACCAGAGGCTTGTAAGTCCCAGCAGAGCCCTATTGCAAATGGCTCAATGCTGGAAGCCAGGCAGGCTGCCTGTCACTAATTAACTAATTGATACCCTGCTGTGCCACCAGCCTGGCTTCACTCCTCGCCCCGTAAATAATCACAGCCCACCAGGAAACTTAGCAGGGGTCAAAGGGACACAAATGGCAGCAGGAAACCCCGTCCCATGTGCGCTCAGGGGGAAGCAGAGCGAGCTGGGGCGATGAGGACGGGATGGTCCCCGTGTCCCTGGGGCAGAATCGCTCTCCCTCGCTGGCTGGGGAGTGCAGAGGGACCCTCGGATCCAGGATATGTCATGGTAAGGGCAGCCCCTCTCATAAGCAGAGGGGACCGTCTGGGGCTGCTTCAGCAGCATCCTTGCTTGTTGCCAGGACAACAGGATGTGATGGAGCCATCTCCATCAGGGGATGGCAGGCGCAGGGAGACATTTGGGGGGGGGAAATGTAATGAGCCTGGAGGTTTGGGGTGCTGGGGAAGCCCCTCCAAGCTGGTGTCCCTATGAGCCCCTCAGAGCAGCCCATCCAGAGCCCCCCTCCACCATGATGAGTGCAGCCCAGCAGGCCCCACGTGACCAGGGACATGGAGAAAGCAGGGAGCCCGTGGGGACCAACCCCAGATCCCTGGGGGAAAAGACAAGCTCAGCTCCAGGGCTGGGGCTCAGCCACCCCATCCCAACCCCTCTGCAGACATGGGGCAGAGGCTGGGGGCAGGTGGAGGGACCGAGGGGTCCTCTGTGCCCCACAGCATCCCCCAGCCCCAGGCAAGGGGGCTGGGAACAGGCAGAGGCTCTGGAGCAGCAATAAAGGTGCAGCTTCGTTTCTTTGCTTTTGGTGCCATGGCAACCTTTCCCACTTGGCTTAATTACAGAGCCGGTTAGCTGCCTCGGCGGGGGGGTGGGGGGGCCTGTTTGTTTGCTGGTCCCCAGAGCCAGGGCTGCAGGATGGGAGCTGATAGGAACCCAGAGGAGCTGGAGGATCCTTGCCCAGCCCCAAAGGAGCATCCTCATGGGACCACCACAGTGCATGGCCAAGCTGATGCCCCACTGGCATCCCACCCATGTCTGGCCACGAGAATGAGGGGCTCCTGGATGCCAGGGAGAAGCCAGGAGAGCCTGGTCCCATGCAGGGGAAAGGACCTCTTCCTGCTTCTCATGGCATGGCCACCAGTGTCCCCAGCAACCCTTGCCCCAGCTCACTCCTACCCTCACTGCTCCTCACACATGCTGGAGTGGCCCAGCCCATTAATCCACCCTAAACAGGGTGCAAAGCAAGACCAGGCAGAGGGGACCAGATGCCCCCTGGCACAGGGGACGTGTGAACACAGCAGGATGGCACACGCCATCCTCCCCAAAACACCCCAGGCTGCAGCTTGTGCTGTTCTTGGCTCAATATTTCCTCCTGACGGGGCCATCGTGTTGCTCCAGGGAGAAGACCAGTTTCGGGCTGGTTTCCCATGGGTGGAGAAGCTCCATCACAGCAGGCAGTGGGGCAAAGCCTCCCAACCCCGCCGCCTTTGCGAGCAGCCGGCAGCAAAGCAGCAAACCCAGAGCACTCGAGCATCAAGTCCAAATGAGCAGCAAGGAGACATCTCCAGCCCCGTGGGGAAGGAGCCGGGGAAGTCCCCTCCGTGGGGCCGGCGAGCGCCCGCGGGGCTCCGGCTACGAAGCCGCTGCTCCAGGTTCTTCATTACTAATTACAAACAATTATCCTCGCAGGGCAGCTGACCCCAGCCCCGTGCCCGGGTGCCAGCTGGCCAGATGGAGCCTGGCCACGGCCGGCTGGTTGGGATTTAATAACCTTATTGATCTGCCAGACAGCCCGACACGCCGTGCCCGCTGAGAGCATCGCCTGAGCCCGTTTCCTCGCCCAGGGGAGATCTGGGAGCCCACGGGGACAGGCAGGACCGGGGAGGAGGAGGTGGTGGGAGGAAGAGCATCTCTGGAGGAATGCAATGAGAGACAGAAAGGAGTGAAGAAGCCCTTCTGAAGCAGGGGAGAGCAGGAGGTGGGGGGAAGGTAAAAAAAAAAAAGAAGAAAAATAAAATAATAAAAACTATAACCAAGCCAAGCTGGCAGCAGCGAGTGCTGGGCTTCAAAGGTCACCTCTGGGCATGAATTTTAATTTCACACAGGAGTTTTGTTCATTTGTTAATTATTTTCAGATGAAAAGAGAGATATTCTTACAGCGGGTGAGGAAAGGGCTCCGGCAACATTTGAATTTCAAAGGCGAGCTGTTTGCAAGGAAAACAGAAGGGGAAAAGGGAGAAAGAACTTGAGGAGGAGAGAGGGGCTGGCGGGGGGTCCCCGCTGACCTTGGAGGACCGAGTCCTGACCCCAGGATGTGGGGGACTGGGCTGGGGGATGCACCCGAAACCAGCCCTGAATGGCTTCTGTAGGGTCTGCGAAGGATCTAACCCAGGGGGAACGGGGAGAGGAGCAAAAGCAATTGGAAAAATCAGAGCTAGACAGGAGAGGACATACAGCGGGGAGAAAGCCGGGGAGCACTTTCCTCTTCCATTTAGATTTTAAGGCAGCTATTTGGTTTTTATGGAGTCAGAGGTCTGGGGAGGATCTGAGCTTGTTGCACTTAAAGCACAACCAGGCGAGTTCAGCCCCCGAGGGCCGTGGGACACAGAACATAGCCCCAGCACCCTGCAGCCCCAGCACCCTGCAGCCCCAGCACCCAACCTGAAAGGTGGTACAGAACACAAAGCATCACTGCGACCATCCCTGAATGGGAGGGTAGGGGCCCCCCAGGCCCCCCAAACGAACCCACCCTGGATCAGCTGCACTTTCTTTTCCTCAGCAGCTGGTTTCCTTCTGCAGCAGAGCTGTAAACCCCCCAGAAAGGAGACCCTGGAAAAGCTCCTGCCCATGGCAGGGAATCAGCCTCAGCTCTTCGGGAAACAAATATTGGCATCACCACAGTTACTCTTTACATGAAAGGGTTATTTTTCTGTGGATGAAAGGAAATGTTTCCCCTCTCCAGATAAATGCATTTGGCCTAAAACAAGGGGTGGGAGAGAGGCCAGAGAGAGCCTGCACTGCTGCCTGCATGGAAATCCTCCATCAAACCCTCAGAAACACCCCAGTCTGGGCTGGTGCTCCACTGCCCCGTGCCTCAGTTTCCCCCCTCGCCAGCTGGGGAGGGCCCCAGCACTCTGCAGGCAGTCAGTGCACGAGGAGCTGGGAACGATCGTTACTCGGGAAGAGGAAGATTAGATGAAGGATTCATCATGCTTTCTTGACTACTCTTGATCTCCCGCTGAAGCTACCACAGGGATTTCACTCTCGGCTCCTCTGCAGCAGTTCTGCCCTGCCAAAGCCAGGGAAAAGTCCAATTTCAACAGCTCTGAGTCCGTTCTGATCTCCTAAAACCAAGCGGATTTACGCCTAATGAAGAATTAAACTGCAGCAGCCGTGGTGGAGGAGAGTGTGGGTACACAGCAAAGGGTCTGGGGCCAAAGCAGCCCTGCCCGTGGCCACCATCCAGCTCCTCAGCATCATCCCCTCCCATCCCCAGCCATGCCAGTGGGACACGATGGCAGCAAAGGGACCCACTGACCCAGCCTCGCTACCTGCTCACCCACAGCCCAGCCTTTGTGGGTGCCAAGATCTGAAGCAGCTTTGGGCTGCCCCAAGGTGAAGGGCAGAGTCTGGGACACCCCAATGCCACCCTCACCCTCAGGTTATCTCTGCACCATGGGGACACTCAGCCCCTCCTGGGGCTCCCCAGCTGCCCATGCCAGGGGAGTTGTACCCCAGTGCATAAATCCTTGTGTTACTGGTTCCCCCTGGGCTCTCGCTAATGAGGCAGCAATAAAAATCAAGGGCCAGGTTATTAATAAAGCGAAGCAGCTCAGCGAGGCTGCGTTCTCCTCCCAGCAGCACGGGGAGCCAATACAGACAAGCACAGAATCCTAGAACTGTTTTGGTTGCCCGACACCTTTAAGATCCTCGAGTCCACCCGTTGCCCCAGCACTGCCAGGGCACCACTGCCCCCTGGCCCTCAGCACCACAGCTCCATGGCTTGGAAACCCCTCCAGGGATCACGGGGACTCCACCACTGCCCTGGGCAGCCTGGGACAGCCCTGGACAACCCTGGAGGGGAAGAAATTGTTCCTCAGCTCCAACCTAAACCTCCCCTGGGACAACTTGAGGTGGGTTCCTCTTGTCCTGTCCCTTGTTCCTTGGGGGCAGAGCCCGACTCCCCTGGCTCCAACCTCCTGTCAGGAGCTGTCAGAGCCAGAAGGTGCTGTCTTCAGCCTCCTTCTCTCCAGGCTGAACCATCCCAGGTCCCTCAGCTGCTCCTCACCAGCCTCCTGCTCCAGCACCTTCCCCAGCTCCGTTGCCCTTCCCTGGCCACGCTCCATCCCCTCAACGTCCTGCTGGGAGTGACAGTCCCAAACCTGACCCCAGGATTTGAGAGGTGACCTCCCCAGTGCCCAGTCCAGGGGGACAATCCCCGTCCCGGCCCTGCTGGCCACAGCAGTGCTGACACAAGCCAGGATGCCGGTGGCCTTCTTGGCCACGAGCAGCAAGCGTGGCACGGCTCGAGCATCACCGCCTGCACCGGCAGTGCCAGAGCTGGCTGTGCCACCCCCCAGCCCCTGCCACCATCCCCGGCTGCGAGGCACCTGCTGCTGCCACCGCTCATCAGCGCTCCTCCGGAGCCGCCGCGCTCTCACAATGTGCTGAAGCGCTCGGTATTTTATGTGTCTACAAGAAAATACCAAGTGGAGTTTGCAAAGATTAGGCGCATTTAAATGCAAATTGTGTTATTTCTGTCCTGAAAAGTGTCATTAATACATTTTCTGCAATTTGGAGAAATCAGTGGCAATTATTTTTTTTTGAAACGAACCATTAGCCAACTTTCATTTGAAGGGGGGAAAAATATCAAGAAAATCATTATATGACTGACACATTTCCTCCCAGGTCTTAGAGCTGCGCTCTCATACCAAGAATAATTACTAAGGAAAGGAGCTAGAAAGCACTTCCAGGCGACGGATGTGTACAAAGCCAAGTGCCTTTTCCGTCACCGTTGACCCAACACGTATTCCTTCAGACCGACCCGATGCCTCAAGCCCGCTGGTCCCTTCCTGGGCATCACCGTGTGGCAGAGCCCATTGGCAGCAGCTTCAGGGCTTCACACGGGAGCTTCTCCCCGTGGCTTTTCTGCCAGCCTGTTGCACCTCACACCACAGCTCCACAAACCCCCTCGCTGCCCTTCACGAGGCTCATGCCCCCAGCCCGGGCACTGCAGAGCTCCTCCTGCGTTGCAGAGGGATGCAAAAGGTTGTTTTGGGGAGGGATGTAAAAAGGTTTTTTTCAGGGAGGGATGTAAAACGCTGTGACCAAGGAGTAGCTCAGGCAGGGGGCTCTCACACAGCTCACACCAGCTCTGCCACTGCACCAGTGCTCACCCCCTGATGGTACCAGTACCTGGGTACTGCCCCTCTCTGCAACCCACACGCCCCAGTTTGAATCCAGCATTAGGTGGGATCTCCTGGCTGCTTTGCTGCTAAATGAAAGGAAAAAAGAGGAGAAAGAAAAGACGATCTGTGGCGAGATTAAAAGAGAAAGCGGGGGGGGGAATAAATATAAAGGCACCTGCTCTTATTTGATTCCTCAGGGTACGAGTGAAGAGCAAATTTACATAAGGCTGTAAGTGCTCATTAACTGGAGTTAAACGACAGGCACCCACGTACAGAGCACGCAGGGATACCTGCGACCTCCCCGCTCCCTGCCTGCCCTGCAAAGCCACCTTCAAAGTGGCCCTCGCTCCCCAGGGGCAATTTGGGCCAAGCTGGAGGTGCCAGGCTGCCAGTCTCTCCCAGCACTGTGCCCGGGCCCTGTCTGATTTGCCCCAGTTGCCATCCCCACCTCATCATAACGCGGGGTCTGGCAGCCTGGCAAACGGCGCCAGGCCACCTTCCAATAGCATATGGAGAGCAATGAGGTCAGAGACAAGTTTTGCCCAAATGCCCCTGTTCTTGGGACATCCCCGTCAGCGTCCAGGTCCCTGAGGTTGTGCAGTGCCTCAGTTCTGCTGAATAATTCAGGAAAACACTCTCTCTTCCTCCACAGAGTCTCAGGAGCTGGCCCAGCAGCCCCCCACCATCAGCACAGACGATGTGGGAGCCTCAGGGCTGGCTCCTGGGGCTGACCAGACACTGCCCCCCAGGCACACCCACGGGATGCAGAGCACTGGCCTCCATCCTTTGATGCCCAAGCAGCACCCACACACTCCAGTGCAGCCCCACGGGCTCTGCACGGCTCTGGCTGCAGAGATTCCAGAGTAGTGGCAGAAGGAATGTTGCAGTGGGGTGCAGAACAGTTTCTGACCTCGCCATGCTGCCCGTCGATTCCCAGCCACCACCACTGGATCCTCTGCTCCTGCAGCTCCCAGCTATGCTGCCCAAAATCCCTGTCCCTTCAGCTCGAGCCCTGCTGCCATCCCCTCTGCTGGGTGACAGATGCCCAAAGGAGCAGGCCAAGCAAAGGCAAAGACGGAAACCCCCTCACAACACTGGCACGACCCATCAAGGGGCTGGGAAGCCAGAGCCACTGGCCAGCTCCATGGGCCTCTTGCTGGGATAAGCCTGGACCACAGCAGCAGCTCCTCGCCGGTGATGGATGGGCCCTGTCATCCCTCCCAGCCCTTTCCTATTGACTTTTTTTTTTTAATACACATCATAAACCCCCAGCGCTGCTGCCTGCTGTCACCCACACATCACCTGTGGGCAGGGGCAGGACAGGGGACTGCAAAGCAAGCAGTGGATGATGGCTATAAAGCAGCCCCGAGATAAATACCCTCTTGGCACGGTGGGCACAGTCGTGCAGGTCCCAGCTGAAGGGGCAGCAGGGCAAGGTATAGAGCTTGAACATCAGTCCTAGTCCCCCCCAGACCACGCACGGCTCATCCCTGGGCACCATGAGACCCAAGGGCTTTGCAGCCAGGCTCGCTCAGGGGGGTGTGAGCTTCATTTACTCCAGTAATTAAATCCTGGCTCCTGGAATGAGTCTCCTTTCTTGCCTCTCACTTGCTCTTCAACAGTGGGCAGCTGCACTGAGAAAGCATCACCTTCCCTCCGAGCACAACCACTCTCCCTATCCCTCCCAGAATCACAGTCTAGGGGTGCAATACCCTGTGAGGGTCCCCAGGGTTGTCCCCATTCTCCATCAGCCACGGGGAGCTGCGGGTAGCACCAAACCATCCCTACTGGAAGGAGCCAGCTCTCGGCACCGAGCTGAACTCGGCACGCAGCCGTTTAAGTCCCATAAATTATGGCTGGGTTACCTGCTGAATGCTTAATCAAAAGAGCGTATTTCACCCGACGGCTTGACTGATCTCCTCTCTGCTTTTAGGAGCTTTTTTCACGTCCTCTTTTGCTTCGATATGGATCCAATATCTCCTGAAGCGTCCAAGGCCATAAAAATAAAGAATGGAGTAATTGTGGCAGAAGTTTAATGGTGGGAAGTTACGCGCACACACAAAGCAGCCCTGACAACTGTTTTTTGGGCAGATGCACTGCAGGGAAAGACCCTTCTGCAGGAGCTGGACCTGCTCCTGCCATCTCTGGTGGAACCACTGAGGTTTGAGTATTGAGATCTCAGATGGGTGATGTGCAGCCATGGGGAGGGTTCAGGGCAGGCAGGACCAGCCCAGCCCCTGCCAAGGTAGCAGCCAGGAAAAAAAGTTCTAAGAAAGCAGAATGGTTTCTCCAGTCCAGGTTCTTGCTATCCAGAGTGAAACCTGGAGAGGAGAAGGGATGAAAGCGTGGCGTTGAGGTAAGGAGCAGGTTGGGCTGATGTCTCTGACGCCATTGGACATCCCTGGTCCTGTCCCAGGAGGAGCAAAGTCAGGGTTGGAGCATCCCAGGGGAAACACTGCCAGGTGCCAGCCAGGATTGCTCCCCTCCAGCTTCAGAGGATTTCAGCTTTCCCAAGGCACAGAACCACACACCACAGACATCACCAACCCTCCAGCTCAGGGCCTGGCAGGCAGCCACGCCGGGAAAAGCTGTCACACTGCCTGGTGCGACAGCATCTCCCATCCCTCGCATCACTCCAGACCTCCCTCCCTTCATTCCACGGATAAGAAAAATCCCGTTGGTCGCAGCCAGCAGCACCCGCGGCCGCTGACGAACGAGACGTGCTCGCTCCTCTTTGTGCATCATCAAGCAAGTTGCCAGCGAAGCCCCCGGTGCCTGACTCGTTATTGCCGGCGTCAGAAAGAGCCCGGCGCGGCATCGCAAGCAGCGAGGGGGAACCAGAGCCTGATTTATAAACACGGCAGATTTGTTCTGTCCAATTCGTTGATGGGAAAGAGAGAGAAAACCCCGAGATGGGCTCTTCAGAGAGCCGCTCGCTGTCTAGCGCTGCGCTTTAAAGTATATTCAAAATAACAGCCCAATAAATTAAGAGCCGCGAGGCAGCCTGTGGAGCCCAGCAGCGCAGTAAACTGATCTGCTCCAGCTCTTTCCCCGCTCCCATCGCCGGTTTGGGAACGGCATCCACGTGCTGCAGCACAGCCCTGCACGCTCACACTGAGCTCCCCCAGCACCAAACCCCTCCAGCGCAGCCGGGGTCTCACCCAGCATCCCGGGAGAGGGAGACCCTCTCCTCCCCCTGCTCATTCCAGCACCATCCCCAAGCACTCCTCGCAGCTCCCATCAGCAGCGTGCCCATCCCAGAGGACACAGCTCCCTCCTCACCGAGCATCCGAACCCGAGGATTTCCCCCCACCCTTCATCCATCGCAGGATGCCCAGCGATCCTCCCCACCCTCAGCACCAAGCCCTGGGCTCCAGCGAGCATCTCCACAGAGAAGGTATGCTGCTAATTAAACCACAACTGACTACAGCTACATTACAATTAAAAGACAATTAGCCGTGCAAGGCAGCAGCGTGCGGGAGCAATGAGAGTGTTTTGGCAGAGAGACAAACGCCCCATCCCTCCCTCCTCACCAGCCGGGGCTTCTACTCCTGCCAGCTTCAGAGGCCAGCAGGTCCTGCCCGCCAGCACCAAACCAGCTGGAAAACCCCAGCACCAAACCTGCTCCACCACCCTGAGCTCCTTCCCTTCCCAGGAGGAGGCTTTCCCCCAGCTGAAGCCTCTCCAAACCCCAGCCCGTGTCTCTCCCCGGGCATCCCGTGTGTTGAGCGCAGCGCTCGTTTTCCCCTTTTAATTTCTAAACTCCTAATGACTGGGTTATTAAGCCTGCAATAACCAGTGAAATCGTGCTTGTCCTGCCACTGGATCCCATCCTGCGGGGAAGCAAAGCCCCAGGGCTGGCTGGGCACTGCGTGTCGTGCTGGGATGGCAGCACCAGCGGGTGACCCCCAGGTGAAGGTGTTGGGACCACAGGGGCGAGAGGAAGCCTAGGGAGGAGCAGGGAGGGATGCTCTCCTTCAACTTCCTGCCATTTTCCCTTTTCCAAGGGATGGATTCGAGCTCGGGGATGGGCAGGGGCACAAGAGGGTGGCTCCAGACGCTGGTTCTGGCTGGGGTCTGGCCATGTGTTGATGGCCAAGGCAGGATGGAGACCCAGCACCTTGGCACCAGCGCTGCCAGGAGTGCGGTGACGCCACTCGCGGTACAAGCCCAGCAAAAGCCTCCAGGAGCTGCACACTGGGACAACCGGGGCTGCTTAAACTCACAGATTTGAGCTTCCTTCTTTTTCTGAATGAAGAAGAGACTCTACAAACTCCTCCAGCAACCGAGATTATCAACAATTTATCAAAACCCACAACACTCCAGCCCTTTTCCCCGGCCGCCCCCAGCTCTCCGGCAGCGTGGGTTACGGCAGCACGATCGGCTCAGCCGGGAATCGCTCTGCTTTGCTGGATCTTTATGCAAGAGCTTCACGCTAATTCGGTTTGATCCTTGCTTGCCAGGGCCCCGGCGGAGCAGCGGTGGGAGGATGACTGCGGGAGGCAGGCTGGGATGGAGCGGCGGGCGCCGGGTGGGGAGCAGGGATGCTCTCGGAGAGCGATGCAAGCTGACAGCCGGATCCCATGGGACCTGGGGACCCGTGCAGGGAGATACAGGCAGGGAGGAGAAAACTGGGCTTAAAGGCTGATAATTAAAGCCCTCCTGTCAGGGTATTAATACCTAAATGCAACCAGTGAATGCATTAGCAGGGATCCCACTGGGGCTGTTGTGCTGGTTTATTCGATGGGTTTAATTAATTTATTGCTCCACACACAACTGCTTCCCAACCGGTGCCAAACACGCTCGGCCTCATCTTTCTCAAGGGTGGCTCTGGAGACACCCCAAGGGGGCACAGCCAGGCTCAAGTGACCCCTGTGGGGGCTCAGGGTTGACTTCAAGCCATCTCTCACCACACAGGGAGGTGACTTCTGTCTCCCTGGCTCCTGGCACACACCACTCACCTGCTTCAGCTTCCCCAGGCTCTGTCTGTGCCCTGGCAGTCATAGTCCCCAGCTCTCAGTGACCCATCCTGGTGGTTCAGCTCAGCCATGCAGAGCCCCCCCCAGGGCAACAGCACAAGGATCTGGATGCTCTAAGCTCCTCACCCCCTCTTCAACCCTCTTCAAATGGAGCTGGAGCCTCCTCCACCATCCTCCTCTTCAAGCAGAGCACCTGGCTCATGGGTGGGGAAGAAACACCCACACACCCACTCACCCACTCACCCACCTAGCCCTGCAGCTGCTTGTTAAACTCATTAGGGACTCTAATTAGAGACCCAGAGGCCCCTCAGTGCTCTGTGGTGTCCCCAACAGCATGGTTCTGTCCTTGCCCAATGCTCCGCTCAGCCCTGAAACGCTGAGGGGCTGGGGACTCACAAAGGATGCACCCAGCACCCTGCTGCAGCATCGCAAGCCTGGGGCCTTTGCATGCTCGTTCACCTCTGCACCCGCTGTGTGTCCACACAAATGTCTCTCCCGTGCCTGCTTCAGCCAGAAAAGAGCTGGCCCTGCAACGGGGAGAGGTGCTGCCCAGGGCAGGATGGAGCCAGGCTGGCCGTGGGCTGTGATCCTGCAGAGCATGGCCCCAGATTCCCCCAGGAATGGCACTGCCACGTGCCAGCATCACCCTTTGTGCTCTCCCAGCACATGGGGGACTCCTCTCTGGCCACGCTCGGGCACCTCAACATCCTTCTTGGAGTGGGGGGCTCAAAACTTCGCCCCATCACAAAATCACAGCCCCTAGAGGTGCGGGCTGCACGCACACAGATGGACACACACGTGCACGCTTGTACGCACACCTCCTCGGGTCTCCCTTCCCTCATCCTCCCTCCCATCACCACCAGCCCCACTACGGGGGAAGATTGAGCTGCAGAAGCAGCCCCTTCTCCTTCTCCCTCTCTGTCTCCCCCCGCCCTGGCTCCCTGAGGAGCAGCGGGCAGATGTTTGCTCTGTGACAATCTGCATCCTGCTGGATTCAATAATAATATCAATTACCCCAAGCTTTCATCCACGGAGCTCTGTGTTCTCTGGAAACAGGGATGGATGGAGCCTCTTCACTGCCAGCAGGAGGGGTGGGGGGTCCCACACAGCGGTCCCAGGGATGCCGAGCCTGGTGACAGATGGGGAGGTCACAGAGAATTAGTGGCAGAAGGAGCAGGGAGAGCTCCGGGGTTGGATTCCCTCTGGGAAATGGGAAAACACAGCAAGACTCTGATTTCCAGCCTCAGCTGGAGGGAAGCCCTTGAGCTCTGCATCGGTGTAGATGGGGGGAGAGCCGGCTGTCTGGGGAGATGTCAGCCCTGGGCACAGGCTGCTCGGCAGATGGGTGCTGGCAGCTCCTTGGCACGGCTCTGCCACGGCTGGTGGGGCACCGGGCAGGAGCATCCGCGCTCAGCAACCCCCTGCACCTCAGTGACTCCCCCAGGCACTGAGCACTCTCTCCCTCGGGACATCCCTCACCCTTCGGGCTGGGTTCTGCAGCCCTCGGGATGAGTTGGGCTACACGCATGGGCAGTGGGTGCTGAACAGCCCAAATCTCCCCTGGAAGCCCAGCGTGGCTCCCCCATGGCGGGTGCTACCCCTCATCACCATGGGCAGGTCTGCCCATGCCCCGGGCTGCTCGTCAAGGGGGTATCTTCTTTTCACGCGTGTTATTATTTTGGCAGCACTGGAGTCAAGTAGCTCAATTAAGCAATAACTGCCTCTGTACAGCTGCCCACACAGCCCGCGGTAAATAATTAAATGCTGAAATAATACAGCAGATGGGAAGCAGCACGGAGAGAGAGCCGAGAGGAACCCGAATGGCTCCTTCCACGGCAGCAGCTGCACAGGGCCTGGGATGCTGCCCGCGGTGCCACGCGCCTCCCGAACGGTGCCCCGGCCGCATCCAGCCCTGGCCGGCCACGCTGGGAGATGGAGGATGGCATCCTGCAGATGTGATGTGCCTTGGGAGCCCCTGCTAGGGGGGAGTCAGTGGGTACCCCAGGGATGGAGAGATGGAGACATCCCTCCCCAGCTGGCACTGGTGGGGACCATCCTGCCTGACCCTGCCCTGGCAGCCCCTCTGTCCCTGTGCCACAGCACCAGCTCCCTCCCGCCCGGCTCATCCCCATCTCCAAGGATACCAAGCCCTGGAAAAGTAGGGAAACACCTAGAGGGGAGATTCCCCACCAAGTCCTGGCTGTCACCCTGCATCCCCCTTTGCGAGGAGGCGGCTGAGCCAGCAGAGCGGGAGCGGCAGCACATGGAAAAACATCGTGGAAAATTTTAACCAAGCCCTGCTATTGATCTCGACGCGAAGCACATCCCCGAGCAAAGCCTGGCGCTCCGCTCCCAGATCATCTGCATTTATCTACTCCAACCGACTACAGGAGCATCATCGAAAGGCCTAATTACAAGCTGCTGATAGATAAATATTAATGCCAAACCTCCAGGAATCGAACTACAGCTTGGTGTTGGGAGGGCTCGGCACGGGAACCTCGCCTCGCCGTGGTCCAGCTGGGAGAGCCATCCCCGCTGTCCCAGTGAGACGCAGCAGCGGGGCTGGCATGGGGCTGGTGCCACCCAAGCGCTGCCCGTGCCAGTTCCACCGGCTGCACTGGGGCAGAGCTGGCAGCGAGGGCAGCGAAAGCCTTTTCAAGGGGCTCGGTGAGTGATGCAGCCCCAGCACTGCCCAGCTCCCATCTACCTCCTGGAAAGCAAAGGGAGCTCCACAAGACTCCAGCTCATGGCCAGAGTCCTAATGAGCTTTGAAAGCAGCTCCTGCCATCTCCAAAGGGCCAGCAGCGTTTATTCAAGGAGCTGCTTGGGGGTCAGTGGCTGCAGGCTGCTGTTTTATTAAGATCTCAGAAGGCACCGGCTCCCACGAGGCAGCCAGAGCATCCTCTCCATATTCACATTTCCATCACATCTTTCTCAGACAGCACTGGCTCCACTCCTCCATCTGCTTAAATGCCACCTCCAGAAGGGATTGGCTTGAAACATCTTCTCCCCTTGTCATTTGTTTTCCATCCTCCTTTTAAGTACTCGCCCACTTGATCCTTGGTGTTCAGGAGGGCTTTGGATTTTGTAGGACCTGGGAGTGAAGCAAAATGTGTCTATGTGGGGCTGGGGACAGGGATGGTCTCAAAACCTCCATGGGTTGTTTCTGGTGGTCCCCCGGCCACGCCAGAGCTCCCACAGTGTGTCCTCCACGGCTGGGCTTGCCCAGGCACATGCAGCCAGCCGGGTGCAGACACCTCTGCAACGAGGGGAGAGGCACAAAATCCTGTTTCTTACTGCAAACGGTGCCTGCTCAGGTCCAGCTCGAGCTGGACAAGGCTGCAGTGTCCAATCCTAGAAGTGACCCACGTGGGGACAGCCCCGGGGACAGGCTCACAGCCAGGAACAGCTTCACTGCTGCTTATTTTCTGAGCGTGAATGGAATCTCAGCCGACAACAAGCTTTTCTGCAAGATCTACCTGCCCGGCGCCTGGCAAATCAGATCTGTAGAGTGACCCCAGGAGACATCTTCCAGATCTTCATCTCGATTATCAGCTCCAGGCCAATTTCAAAACAGCCCCAGCACACAGCTCCGAGCTGCTCTTGGAGCTTAATCTCACACTCAACCCGGCCCCACGGAGCAAGACACAACCTTGGGGTAGACTGGGATGAACTGGGATGCTTTAGGCTTCTCCCCGTGTGTGGCTGGAGATGTACGTACACACACACACGCACTCCCCAGTGCACACATGGCCCTGGGGACCTGCTGCCAGCTCTGGTGGCTGGGGGGGGGCTCTGTCCCTTGGCCAACCCCTCCGTGCCACCCCCCCAGCATCGCACCCTGCTCCCCCAGCGCCGCTTGCCGGGAGGAGGGTGGTGGCAGGGATGGGACCCGGCGCAGCTGCTGCTGGCAGGGGATGTGACAGGGTGTTACAGCCCATACCCCCCTCCTCTCCGGCGCGCTGTCAGGGAGCGGTTTTTTTTTTTTCCCAGGGAGCTGCTGAATAATTTGCATCCGCCAAGACGCAGCTTCTGGGCCGTGTTTGTCAAAGTCAATCTGCAGCTCGCTGCCTCCGGAGATACCAACACGATAGTGGCATCGAGCCTCAACGCCACGCACGGGGATTGCTCTGGCGCTGTTCCTCGCGCTGGCACGGACCCCCGCAGCCAGCCCCGGGCACCACTCTTGATCTGGGCTGGTGCTGGGACCTTCTGTCCGTTCCGGTACGGTCCCCATCACTCTCAATCCCACGGCTGCAAATTCTTGGGTCCCAGCATGGAGAGAGCCATGGGTTGATGGGTGCCGCAGGGTTGAGGTCTCCATCGCCTCCCCATCCCCACTCCTGGACAAGGGCCATCACTGGGGCCAGCTGATGAGAAGCACCAAGGGGACTGAACCTCATTTCCAAGCAGCAAGCTCAGGAGCATCACCCTCAGCTCCAGCATCAGCCCTGGTGCTCCTCCCCAGGGTGCGTGGCACGAGCTGGTGGTGCTCAGCTCCCACCTCACCCTCCGGCAGCGTGGGAAGGCAACAGAGATGCTCCAGGACTTTCCTGCCACCACAGCTGCCGATCTCGCATTCGCTCGGGGACCTGCTTTGTTCCCTGCACAAAGGGAGCTGCCAGGGAGCAGGTGACAGTCAGGCAGAGGGACAGGGAGAGAAGGATGCGGCTCGTCACAGCACTGCCGGGCACGGTGGCACCGGGCTGAGCTGGAAGCGGAGGGGGAGAGATCAAAGAGCTGGAGCTCAGGTCTTTCCAAGGGGCTCAGCCCCACCCCAGGGCCATCACCAGTCCTGGCTGAGCCTCCCAGTCAGGAAAATGCACCAGAAGTCCCTTTACGGGGTGTGTCTGTCCATGTCCCCACCCAAGCCCTGGCCCTGGAGTGCCCTTGGAGAAAGTCCAGGCAGCGGGCACAGACTGTGTGACATGGGGACATCAGGGGGATGGCACCAGAGATGCCAAAGCCCGTGTGAGGTGGAGTCAGGAGCATCTCCATCTCTCCCAGCACACCACAGGTCTCAGCAGCACCCTGCTCTGCACGGCCAGACCTGCCAGGGCCCCCAGGGGACCCCAGGGACCCTGAGGGAGAGGGGTGCTGTGGGTTCCAGGGCAGGGACCCACCAGCCCTGCTCCCCTGAGTGCAGGGTACGCTGCCCTCCCATCCCTCTGCCTCATCCATCACCGGTTACGGCCGCTTGCAAGCCCAGCTCAGAGCTCTGGGCTCCCCACCCTCCCCTCGCTCACCTCCCAGCACGCACCAGCTCCAGTAAATCCCAGCGAGCGTCTCCGGGGATTTGCAGCGAGCTGGATCCAGGCACTCCATCGGCGTCCTCCAGCGAGGCCTCCCCTCCGCTTCCAGAGTTCCCAACTCGAGGGGAGTGGGGGTTGTTCTCACTTTTATGCGCTATCTATAGTCCCCTCTATACCTCTATATATAGATTATATATCTCCCAGCTAATCTCTTCGCAATCATAAAACCATTAAATTAATTAACCAAGGGAAAGAGAGGAAAGGCTGGATGCCCCCCGAAGAACAGATGATCGCTTGACATTTCTTTATACCGGAACCACAGGCAGGCCAGACGGTCCCTGGGCTGCTCCGGCCACACGGAACCGAGCCACGAGTCCACTGCCGTGGACCCCCCAGGCTGAGCCGGCACCGGAGCCGCAATCTCTGCCGGCACCGCAGCCCCGGGCTCTCCTTCCTATTTTCCAGGTGGGGAAATGAGGCACGGAAAAGGATGTCTGCAGCCGTGCAGGACCTACAGCTCCCGCAGCAGCTCCACGTGGGATCCAGAGCCTGGAAGGGTTGGGCGGGGGGGTTTCTGCCGCTCCCGCCTCGCAGCCGTGCGAGAAATCCACGTTTCCGTGCGGGATGGGATGGGAAGGGAGGGTGCGAAGCGGCGAGAAACCGGCAGCGACTGCCAGCGGCAGCGGGCGAGAGCAGCCGCGGGCACCGCGGGGCTGGCCCCAGCCCCAGCCCCAGCCCCAGCCCCAGCCCCTGTTTGGCAGGGGGAGCTCGGCGTGGGCTGACGCCTGCACGGTTTTGCAAGAGAACTCAACCCCAGCTCCTTCTCTTGAGGTGGAGAAACGTCACGGCTCAGAGCTGGGCACGCCTGGAGCTTCGCCAGCGGATTGAGCTGAAGCACCAAGTTGGGATGCAGTAGGAGAAGGGCGATGCTGAGATGAGCACCCGGGGAAGGAGGCCACGAGACCCCCGGGGCTGACCCCCCGAGTCCCTCCAGCATGCGGGGCAGGGCGAAGGTTCCTGCTCAGCCGGCTGGGCTCCTGATTGATCGGCTGTCTGCCCGCAATCCCCAGCCGTCACTCAGCCCCTAATCCGCAGCCCTGATGCATTCTCCTCGCTGACAATGAGCTGACACGGTTTTCATTGCACTTAATCAGCTCTTTAAATTTAATGCCCCGATCGGCAGCATCTGCATCGGCCACTTGACAGCAGCCGGGTCCCGCAGAGGGGGGGACGGGCAGGAGGGATGAAATCCCTCCCTGGAATTTAAGGACTGGGCCAGCAGCACAAAGCTGTTTTCAGCATCCAGAAGCCCCAGCAAAAGGCCCCTGTCCAAAACCCAGCTCAGATCCCGGCACTTCCCAGCAGCAGCCTTTTCAGCATCTCTCCTCTCCCCCCATCTCGCCGGCGGGGAGCAGCCCAGAAATTGCCTGGGCAAGCAAAGCTCTGCGGGGTGGAATGTGTCCCCTGGCTCTGGTGACATCCCCTACACACCTGAGTGATGCACAAATATACCCCAAGGACTGCTGTGCAGGGTGCTGAGCCCTTGGCAGAGCATTGGCCCCAGCTGCTGGTGTCTAGTCCCCATTCCCATGCTTACTGGGGAACCCCCAGGTCCTTCAGCATCTCCTGTTTCCCACCAGCCTCCTGGGAAGCTGCCTGGTGGCACAGGGGCAGCAGGGACCCTGGAGGGGTGAAGCCAGGCCGTGGGCACCGTGGAGCAGTGCGAGGAGGAGGAGGAGGAGGTGACAGCTGAGCTGCCAGGCTGGGCTGGCCAGCCAGTGAGGAAGGACTGACAGCCGTGGAGAAGGAAGCCGTGCCGGGAGCAGGGGACCGGAGCGTCGAGGACAGCCAGTGCCAGGCTGCTGCTGCGGGGAGCGCTGACAGCCGGATGATGTGCTGCAGCCAAGACGGAGCAGAGGGGGATGCTGGGCTTCGCTCCACCCGGAAGACGTGGAAAAAAATGGGAATGAAGAGCCTGGTGAGGTTTTGGGGCTGCCCTGCAGCAAAGGCAGCGTTAGCCCATCCCACGCGAGCTCAGCTGCCAAAAGCACAGGCTGCTGGAAGTGCCTGGGGATGAGCACGGAGCTGCGGCCGAGGCTGGTCCCGAGAAGCTTCCCAGGGGTTTAGGGGCTGCTGGGGCGCAGCCAGGGGCTCCCAGTAAAGCGTACTGTGTCCACATGGAGTGCACAAGACCGATGCCAGCAGGGTGGGAGATGCCCAGCAGGCAGCAGTGCCCGCAGCACCCCCTGGTTCCCCAGCTGTGGTGGGGTTTCTTCCTCCCCAGCATCCTCCTGGGTGCCAAATCCCACCGGACAGCAGGGCAGCTCCCTCCCACCATCAGCTCCACATGCCATGCCACAGAGACCTTAAGGAATTAGGAGCCAGGGGTGATTTTTTTCTCTCTTCACCTTTCTTTGTACTTTTATGCTAATGGCAATAATAGGAATTAAACATCCCCGTGCAGCAGAACAAAGGCCTCTATTGAGAGGAGCTCAGTGTGACCGTGCTCACGGCGCGCTGCCAGCAACACGATGTCCGGATAAAAGAACCCTCGAGTGCTGGAGCAGGAGTGGGGGGCAGCGGGATGAGGAGCACCCTGCACCCCTCGATCAGTCCCCAGCCCCAGAGCTGGAGCCCATGTGCTCTGGGTGCATCAGAGCCCTGCTGCAAATGAGCTCCCAACCACAGCAAACAGATTCCGGAGGGTTTTGTCAGATGGCCAGAGCTGGACTGTGCCACACACGTGTGCCCAGGCAGCAGCCCCCGTCTGCTCGGGGGGCAAGGCAGCCCCCTCCATCCCCCCTCGGCCTGACAGAGCCCACGGGCAGCTCCAGCCCTCACATGCTGTGGTCCATGCAAGAGCAGCAGCGGGAAGGTGATCACCTGGGATGCTCCAGCCTGCCCTACATTCCTCCTAAATATAGCCAGGCAGGTGCTGCCGGTTCAGGCACCGAAGCCGGCTCGGCAGAGGCTCGGCACACACCTGCTTGGTCCAGCTCACCTCACCCTGGGATGCTGAGCCCACCACTCCCAGTCCTCACGGTGCCACCGGCCCCATACCGCAGCCCCAGCATCACCTCTCCCATCCCTGCCCTCGAAACCTTCATCTGAGTGGGGTCTAGGAGCTGGTGGCACCCAGGAGATGGCACCCAGGTGACTGACGGACCCATTCCCTGCAGCTGCCCCTGCCAAGGAGAGACAACCCAAAATCAGATGGGAACAGGCTTCCCTCGCCCCGGTGGCAGAGGGGGCAGCAGGGGAGGATGGACAGGCAGTGCCCAGCTCTTCACTCTCACCTTCTGCTTCCCCAACTGCCCGGGAAATACAGGGGCTGTGCTGGGGCTGAGCCGCACTGCAGGCAGGGAGGGGATGGGAGAAGGGCTCATCTCCAGCTCGATATGTCCCCAGATGTCTCCTGTCCTCAACAGCTGGAGAAGGAACGAAATGATGGGAGCATGACCCCATGCTGCAGTGGTTGCAGAGGATCCCTGGCCAGATTTGGGGCTTTCTCCTGCCTGCAGGCAATGATTTGCTGCCGGCATAGCCAGGCTTGATGCACGACCTGGGGCCCGTTTGCTCCTTGCCAGCTGCTTTGCTTGGGGCTCTGCAGCAGCAGTGACACCAGTGGAGACCTCCCCTGTGCCACGGGGGCCGGGAGGATTGTGTTCGTGCTGGATTCCAGCTCCCAGCACAGGCTTCCAGCTCAAAGGCAGTTATCATCCTGAATTTTTAGCTCATTGCCTTCATTTGTCCCTGGGAGCCAGAGAACGGCCTCTCCCCACTTTGTGCTTGGCTCCTGGCCACCCCGATCCCCGTGAGCTGCAGCTCTCTGGTGACCCTCTTCCCAAGCCCTGCCAGGAGCTGCCTTTCTCCCTTGACAGCTTGAAAGGGACTGGGATTCTGCAGCGGTCCCTCTCATGAAGCTCCCAGGGCAGGATCCAGCCCCAGCTGCCAGGACCCCGTGGGTGTGCTTGTGCCAGCACCCTGGCAGCTGCTAACAAGGGGCTGGGGGTGGGTGCTTGGGCACCCATGCATGAACTGATTGGGTGGCCGTGCAAAACTGAACGGGGTGTTCGTGCATGGGCTGAGCGGGTGCTCACGCAGGAATTATTCAGGTGCTCCCACGTGAGCCCTCTGAGTGCTGCCACACAACCCTCGGCTGCACCCGGGGCTGCTCGGATTGGTGCCCGGAGCTCCTGTGCCCGACGGAGACGGGGAACGGGATGGGGAACGGGATGGGTCTGTCACCCAGCGGGGACTGAGGAAGCGGCACCGATGTCACCATCATCGCTGACGTCAGATTTCCTCCTTTCTGTGCTCTTTCTCTTCCCCACGCAGCCCCATGCTCAGGCTGGGACAACCCCTCAGGACCCTCTATCCCTCTTCCCCCCCTCCTTGTATTTTCTTCATGTGCTGTTTTCCCCTTTTCCTTCTGATCTGGCCTGGGAGTTCCTCCAGGCAGGAGCTGAGGGCTTCTGGCCACAGGGCCCCGATGGACTCCAGCTGCTGCCTCCAAATAAAAGATGCTTTTCTAAAAGCTCCCAAAAGCGTCGGCTCTGGCAGAGAGCTGATGTTCACCTTGAAACAGCCGTTTGCTGAAGGCCAGAGACACGGGCTCTGCTGAAGTCAAAAGCTGCTCCAGTAATGGATGTGCAGACAAAAGCACTGACTTGGCAACGGAGGATTTGGGGGGGGGGAACCCTCATCCCCACTCCTGCCCCAGCAGCCGCAGCCCCAGCACCACCGGCTCCTCGCTCGGCCGGGCAGCCCCGTGTGCCAACGGGCATCATACATGAGGGCAGCTTTTCTCCATCCGAGCCTGGAGACCTGGGTACGCAGCCTTGTCCTGGCTCCTGAATAGCTCGGGAGGTGCAGGATGTGGCCCTGGGATGTGAGCTGAGATGCCAGCCCTGGCAGCTTACGGAGAAATCACAGCTTGTCCCCAGGAAGGAAGGAAGGAAGGAAGGAAGGAAGGAAGGAAGGAAGGAGGGAAGATGGTGCAGGAGGGACGTGAGCCGCTGCTTGCCCAGAAGTACCCTTCCTCCTGCTCTTCCTCCTCTTCCTCGCTGCGCAGCAGCCGCCGCCGCTCTGCGACACGCAGCCTCCCCTCGAAAGCAGCCTCCCAAATTACAGCCCCGGGCTGGCAGCACCTGCACAGGGCACCCTGCCCGCTGCGCGGGAGCTCGCCCCAACCCCTAATTAGCTGCCATCGTTAGGGCTGCCTGGCAGAGCAGTGGAAGCCTAATTACAGAAGAGTTCCACCCTGACAGGGTTGCATTAACCTCGGAGGGGGGCTCTCCCCTCCTCTGACCAGCTCAGGCTGCTGCAGAGATGCTTCCACCCACCCAGCAGCCACCTCTCCCCCGCTATTCCCTGGGCTGTGTTATTATCCCGAGCCACAGCCTCAGCTGCAGCCCCTGGTCGGCTGGTGCCTGTTTTAGGGGCTCCCTGCTTCCACCCGAGCTCCCTCCCACAGCCCCCACCACCCCCAGGGATGCTGGAGCACTCCCTGACATTCATCATCCCATTAAACCTCCTTATGGACTGGGCTTTACCCCAGTCCGAGTCCCAACACAAAACGTGGGAGCTGCAGCGAGCGCTTCCCGCCCTCCTTGGCTGGAATGAGTTGACATTTTGAGCGCGAGAAGACACATTCCTATTTGAAAATCCGATGCAATTCATAAATCCAAATATTTCAGTTAACAATTGCCTCCCCCCCCCCCCCCCAAACCCATCCAACCTCATAAATATGCATTTCCCTCTTCTCGCTTTCTACAAATCTATTATTGTTTTTACCAACAACAGGAGGCTGTGGTTTGCATCGGGATTGCGTCATTTATCATTAAAATGTAATTTATAACATATAAAGTAGAGCGTAATAAAGTCGGGATGTGGTGATGGATGGCTGGGAAGCATGTGTTTAAAGGGTATCTTGTTTACAACCTTGTAGGTCTGCACAGGAAGGGAAATGTGATTGTTTAGAAATCATTATCTCCATGTTCAGCATTATCCCGTGATTCCCTCGCTCCTCCACCCCCTGGGAAAGCCCCGGAGGAGCCCCTGGCAGAGCCACCGTCCCCAGAGCTGAGCAAAAGCTTCAGGAATTGCTGGGAATTTATAGGACATTGGGTGCTGCACCCTGGTCAGGGAAGGGGAGCAGGGAGTTCACCCCAGGGAGGGGTGAGCACCCAGGGAAGGGAGAGCACCCAAGGAAGGGAGAACACCTGGTGATGGGTGAGCACCCAGGGAAAGGTGAGCACCCAGAGAAGGATGAGTACCCAAGGAAGGATGTGCACCAGGGATGGGAGAGCACCCAGAGAAGGATGAGTACCCAAGGAAGGATGTGCACCAGGGACGGGAGAGCACCCAGAGAAGGATGAACACCCAGGGATGCGAGACACCCAGAGAAGGATGAGCAGAGAGCACCTGGGGAAAGGTGAGCACCCAGAGAAGGATGAGCAGAGAGCACCCAGGGAAAGGTGAGCACCCAGGGAAAGGTGAGCACCCAGAGAAGGATGAGCAGAGAGCACCCAGGGAAAGGTGAGCACCCAGGGAAACGTGAGCACCCTGGCACTGTCTGTCAGCAGGTGGCTTGCCCAGCTCAGGCAGCGATGGGGCTCAGACACCAGCAGCTCTGTCTGGGTTTGAGGCCCTGGAGAAGGCTCTGCCCTCCTCGGAGTTATTGCAATGCAGGAGGGGATGAACCAGTCAGAACTTTCATTTCCCAGCGAGGAGAACAGATGTATTTATAGGCAGAAGGGACCACTGCGAGCGCCGAGCTGTCACCCGGCTGACAGCCCTGGCACACGGTGCCACCAGGAGCCGGGCAGGGCTGCGACGGTCAGGGCGCTTCCCTCCAGCACAGCGACTGGCGCAGAGCTCGCCCGAGCAGAGATGATCGGGGCTGGTCCCTGAAGTGATTTATCTGCAGCGTGGAAGCCAAGAAAATTGTCTTTTATAAATGACCGGCCGCTGGCTCAGCTCCTTCCGGCCAAGGCTGCGCCCGTGCGAGCGGCTGTTTGCACCCTGGGGAGCCCCTGTGCCTTCCCTCTCCCGAACATCCAATACACAGCGGGATGCAGGGGCAGGAGGCACCACCCAGAAGGATGCTGGTGGCAATTTCTGTGTTTTAAGGCTGCAACTGGCAGGAAATTTGGGAACGTCCAGGAATTCCATAGGGAAAGGCTCCCCGAGGGAGGCAGGAGGGTGCAGGCAGCGGGCACCCCATGCGCTCAGCCTCTGGAAGCGATGACGGGCGTCTCTTGGATGCTCTCCATCCAAGGGGTGTAAATCCCGCCTGGCCCAGCTGATCCAGCAGAGATTCTGGCTTCATTCCTGAGCCACCCAAAGCCGAATCCGGCCCATTGTTTTCAATCTGTCTGCTTTCAAATTGCTCCTAAATAACACAGTTTATCTTTGGCTGATTGAGTCTAAGAATTTTGCAATTACAGACAAATAGGGACATTCAGCATCTCATGTTATTTGCATTTTTAAGGACCGAGATTTTTTCTGCGGGTTTTTTCTGGCGATGTTTCGGGCTGGAGCTGAGGAGCGATTTCAAACTCCGGTCATGTTGGGCTGGACCCGATCCCCTGGGCAGCTCCTCTCCCCAGCCCCCCAAACCATCTCATGCGTTTGTTCCCCGCCAAGCCCAGCCCAGAGCTCCTCACGCAGCTGGGGAAACAAATTCAATCCCAAATGATGCTTTTTTTTCCCTGTTTTCCCCACTCTCTCCAGCTGCGGGGAAGCTGCAGGGAGCCAAACTGCAGCCATGGCGCATCAGAGTGACCCCAGAGCACCTCCGGGGCTGGCAACGAATCCAACACTGGCATTACTGGGATCACCCCACAGCGAAACTGGTGCCGACCTCCCTCCAAGAGGGCCCATGAGCCAACGCGTGCTTCCCAAGGCAATCCCACCCAACCTGCCCACCCGGGCAGCGTGAGCCGGGGCGCTCACCTCCCCAGCAGCTCGAGCGGCCGCTGCCGTCTCCGCGGGATGCTCAGCGAGGGGTCAGCAGCTTCACAGCCTCATTCCTGCTTTTATTCCCCCCTTTTTTCCCCGGCATGCCGCAACCTGCCGCCCGGCTGCTCCATTAGGTAGGGCTCCCTCCTCCAGGCCCCTTTTTCTGCTCTAATTCCCTCTCCCCTCGGCTCACATCCCCCCCCCCAGCAGCCGCTGCGGACCTCATTGATCACCTTGTCAAAACTTCCCCGCTCGCCAGGCTGGGGGAGCCGGGCGGCAGCGGCGAGGAAGAGGAGAGGAGAGGTGTAATTACTCCCTCCCAACGATGCCAGGGGTCCCCGAGCTGCATGAATGATTAATTACAGCCGGGCTGCGCGCGCGGAGAAGCTGCCGCTAATGCACTAAGTGCTCTCCCCTGCAAAATACCTGCTCCAAGCCCGGAGGGAGCGAAGCAACCGCGCTGCCAGCGTTGCAGTGCCCCAGTTTCAGGCCCGCGGGTGCTCGGCGAGGCACCCATCCCACCCTCCTGGCATGGACCTGGGAGCTGAACCCCAGCAAAGACAGGGAGCTGGCAGCAGACACCCGAGCGGTGCCCATTCGCTCCGGGACCCCTCACCTTGGCTTTTCCTCCCTCCCCAGTCGCCATCTCCTGCCTCGTTAGTCAATCCGTTGGCAAAATGAGCAGAACCCCTGGATTTCTGCAGCAGGGATGGGCAGGGAGGAGATGGGGCTCGCCCACCATGGGGTTTGATGTCGCTGCTAACGGGGCACGCATGCCCCAGCAGGTCCCAGCAGGGCACTGCCTCCCAGCCCAGCTGCGGGACCACGTGTGAAGGGATGCTCGGGACATCCCTGTGCCCGGGGTGCCAAGGAAGGGCTGGACTCATGGACACAGCCCTCCCATCTCACGTGGGGTCCTTCCCCAGGGCTGCCCAGCCCCTCTGCCCTCGGTCAGCCCAGTGCCACAATTCCCAGTGACTCCCAAGCCGGCAGGCCGTTAACTCAAAGCTGTAGCTCATCGTTCATCCTCTTGACTTTATTTTTTCTTTTTCTATTTTATTAGGTTGTTTATGTTGCTAAGTGCAATTAATTCCTGATTGGGAGGCAGCGACAATGGGGAAGGGAGAGCACCCAGCAGTGAGGGGCTTGGCCGGGGCTGGTGCCACCTCCCTCCTCCTGCCACCCCTCTGGCACCAGGATCACCAGGATCTTACCCCCACACCCCATCCCTGCCCCCCTCGAAGCCCCAGGAGCTGCCTCAGCTCCCCCAAACCCTCCCACTAATCCTGCCGTTCGGTGCTCTCGCTAACGAACCGCTCCTGGAAGTTCACAATCCTATGGTTTTTGTGTAGCTATGGAAGAAGGACCTAATTAAAAAGGGAAATGAGTATGACATCGTAAAAATGTTCAATTAAGTTTATCTCATTACAGTTAATATCAGAGGGGGACTTTGGGCTTTTTATGTTTTACTCCAAAAGTTGGTGCCAGCGGTGGAAGAGCCAGGTTCCCTCCCAGCCCCTTCCTTAGGAGAGGGGGAGGGAGGGGGGGTGGGGGTGGGAAAGGCATTTAATTAAACATGCACCTTATTAACATTCATGGCTACAGTGACATTTCCGCACGGCTCTCGCACCGAGCGGGCACAGAGGCTGCTGGCACACACCCGAGGGTGGGCAAGGGTGGGCAAGGGTAGGCGAGGGTGAGCGAGGGTGGGTGAGGACAGGCAAGGAGGGGTGAGGATGGGTGAGGATGGGTGAGGATGGGCAAGGAAGGGTGACAATGGGTGAGGAAAGGCGAGGAAGGGTGAGGATGGGCAAGGAAGGGTGAGGATGGGCAAGGAAGGGTAAGGAAGGGCGAGGAAGGGTGAGGATGGGTGAGGATGGGCAAGGAAGGGTGAGGATGGGTGAGGATGGGCAAGGAAGGGTGACGATGGGTGAGGAAGGGCGAGGAAGGGTAAGGAAGGACGAGGAAGGGTGAGGATGGGTGAGGAAGGGTGAGTTTGGGCGAAGATGGGCAAGGAAGGGTGAGGAAGGGTGAGTTTGGGCGAGGTAGGGCGAGGATGGACAAGGCTGGGTGAGGATGGATGAGACTGGGCAAGGATGGGCACAGAGCTCTGGTGCCAGCAGCTCCCCCCGCCTCGTGCCACCGATGCCCAGCAGCCAGGGAGCGAAAGCTGCACTCGAGCTCCCAGCCCAGCCGGGCGGTGATGGCAGCGAGGAAACAAAGCCGCTAAGATATTTTGATCCAATTAACCGTCATTTTTTTCGTGCTCATCAGCGCTTCCCCGCCGGGGGATTTGCAGTTTCCCTGGGATGTGCCATCTCCGCTGGGAGATCCCAGGAACCAGCAGAAACCTTTCCCCTCCCCGGCTCTGAGCACGTTTTTCACACCCAAGGGACGCCGACATTTCTCAGCAGCGACTCGTGTCGAGTTTTATTGGGGTGAAGCGTCATAAATTTGCACCTCGTCAGGAAAGGCTCCTTTGGCATTCAGATTTTATATCCTGCGCTTTTTCGAGGAATAAAACTCAGGCTGGGGCTTCGTTCCCCAAAACCAAGGAGAGGACGGAGTGGAGAAGGCTCATCCGCAGGAGCCCTGGCTGCAGGGACCTGTTGTGCCTGGGCCCAGCTGGGGGATAAAGAAAGAAAGGCATAAATAAAATAAATAACCCACTGGGGTGGCAGACGGGAGCCTTTTCCCCTTCTCCCTTTACGAGCTGCACGCCCAAGGAGGGTAAACAGATGTTGTTTTCTTCACGGAGGCTCTAAGTCACAGCTGTACCCACACACGAAGGGAAAAGCAAGAGAAGGTGAGGAAGAGGAGGAAGAACAAGGGTTTTCTCCAAGGACCTGGGGCCGTTTGCTGAGCCCGCTGGTGCTGCTGCATCACTGCTCATCCTCGGGCTCGCTCCCCAGCCAGCCCTCAGTCAGCCCACGTCGCCGAAGCCCCCAGCCCACCCGCTGGTCTCGGGGTTCCAGCTGAGCCCCAAATCTTGCCCAATGCCCCCTGGCACAGAGCAGAAACCAGCAGAGGATGGGGGATGCTCTGGGGACAGTGGACATCTCTGGCTCTGCCCAGCAGCCCCACGGTTTCGCAGCATGTGAGATGCAGCCCCCGTCAAAGAAATACCTTTGGTGCAGGAGAGGCTGCAAAAGCAATTATGTGCAAAACCCAGTGTTAGCAAAGAACAGGAATAACCCCTCCTGTCTGTGCCATGCAGGGCTCTCCGAAACCCTGCTGCTCTCACACCACCCTGGCTGCCCTGGCACCAGGAGGTCCCTGTTGTCCCCAAGCTCCCCCAGCCAAAGGGTGCCCAATGGATGGGGTGCTCCTGGGTCCTGTCACTTTGGCCAGATGCAGCCTTCCGGAGGGACAGGAGGGATGCCGAGGTGCTGAGCACAAAGCACCCCCTGGACCCCCTGGTACCCCATCCCCAGCCCACGACGAGGGAAGATGGGGCGGCCGCTGCCTCCTTTCATCTTTCCCTCGGCTGAACTTTCATTCCTCATAATCAGGCCTGATATTAATGATGCATAAAATTACCCTTGATTAAAAGAACCTTTTCCAGCCGCGGTAGCGGGCGGAGAGGAAATCATGGGGGTGAGGAGCAGCACGAGCCCCTGCCTCGGGCACCCCCCAGCCCCCCCCGGGGGGAGCAGCGACACCGTTCGGATGGGGACCGATGGCTCCGGTGGCTGAATCCTCCCATCTTCGTTATGAACAGAAATGAAGGGATCACTGAGAGCATCCCAAAGCCTGGGGAGGGATCACTGAGAGCATCCCAAAGCCTGGGGACGGTGGGCATCACGCACCACCTGGGCCCCATCCTGCCATGAGCCCAGAGCTGTTTGCATCCCTACTGCCCCCCCCCTCTCAGGCCACAGACCGGGGGTATCATCGCCCCTCCTTTAAACCAAACCAGGGCTTTTGGTGTGTTTTTCAGAGCTCTAAGTAAATAAGTCGTGCAGCAAATGAATGTGAAATTGCAGCAAAAAGCACGACAGCCCAGATCAAAGCCCCTGTGATCTGCGTGCCAGCGCCAGAGCAGCAATTGCTGTTACAACAACCGCCTGGCAGGCGCTGGCAAGGGGCTGGCAGCACTGGGATGGCCCATCTGGGCCTTCCAGGGTGGAACTGGCAGAACCAGTGAGATGTAGAGCATCACTGGGTCAGTGACAGCCCAGCCTCTGCTCCCCCAAACCCGCTGGGAGCCCTGGCACCAACCGGGCAGCAACCCTGGCACCCAGCTCCCCCCCAACCTGTGCGGGGACAAGGCTTTGCACTGGCCACGACACGCAGAGACAAGGTGGCTGATGCTGGAGCCCCAGCACGGGGCTTGCTGGACCCTGCTGCAGGTGATGTCAGACCTGGGGCGATGCCCTTGGAGCAGAGGGAGTCTGAGAAGTGGCCAAGCACCTCAGGATCTTGGCTTTTCCCTTCATCCCAGCACCAGCATCCCTGCTTTGAGCGCCTCTGCCCAGCGGAGGTACCGGTAAGATGCTTGCAGGGATGAAGGGGGTAAAACCTCCCCCAGAGGGGCTCTGGGGAGGAGGGCAGGGCTGCTCCATCCCCTCCTCTCGCAGGGAGCACGGCTGGCTCTGGAAAAGCCTCGCAGGCCAGGAGAGGTTTACTTGAAACATGGGATTGCACAACAGCCCGGGAGCGAGGAGAGGGCAGCGATTACGGGTGAGGATGCAAGAGGATGGACGGATGGAGGGACGGACAGCAGGGCACAGGGAAAGCAGCAGAAAGCCCTTTCTGCACTGAAATTACCCCCGCCTGCTTTTTGTTGCTCTTAAATAGCTCTTGCTGCAGCCCCACGGGCTTCGGCTGATGGAAGGAGATTATCTCCGGCCGAGTGATGGGAGTGGACTGGTGAGAGAGAGGGAAAAATGCAGCTCCACGCTCCCAGGAAGGACCCGACCATCAGGCAGAGACGGGCGAGGTGCTGGCAAAGGTGATGGTGGGGGTGCTGGGCACAGCCAGGCACCCCAGAAGCCCCAACCCTGCTGAGCAATGGCCCCAGCATCCCCTGAACACCTCCTGGGTCACAGGGGAGAGCAGATATTGGGTAAAAGGGGCTCTCTGCCAGCCAGTCCTACACTCCTGCCATGCCACAAAGACAAAGAAGTACCGTGAGTGCCCCCCCCAAAGCCCTTCTCAGTGCCCCCTCCTCCAGAGAGCAACGCCTCCAGCCAGGTCCTTCTCCAGCCTCCCCTCCTCAAGAATATTTTCTACTCCCGTTTCTCCCCAACCTCACCAGGGCTTTCAGAGGCCAAATGCCTCAGTGCTCGGATCAGCCACCAGACCCCCTTTTGCCAGGGCCCCGTTGACCAGCGCCCTCCCAGCCCTGTGCCCGTCCCCACCCTGGCTGTCAACCCCCAGAGCTGCTCGCAAACAAGCCCTGAAATCTCAACCAGGGAGACACACCGAGGAAGCATCCGGTTTTCAGGCTTCATTAGCTTCACATTTCCAGCCCCTTTTATACCAGGCCGTGGTCCCGTCGCCCTGCCGTGCCGCCCATGACGGAGGATGCCCGAGGCAGGTGCCAGGAGCGGGGCGATGCCCCGGCCGTGCGGAGATGGCACAGAGACAGTGCAATCCCGGGGGGGGGGGGGCCAACCCCAAATCCCCCGTTTGCAGAGCCAAGCCAAAAAGTCACCCCCCATCCCCACACGCTGCTGCCACAGGGACGGGGAGAGGGATGGAGACCGGGAGCATCCATACGGCTTAACAACACGTGTGCCCCCCCAGCCCCTCCTCTCTCAAGGGCTTTGCTGCCTGTCGAAGGACTTAGACTAATCCAGGGAGAAAAATGAAAGCCCCGGCCCTGCAGGACAGAGTGTGCTGTCTGGGGTAGAACTAATAGTTATTATCTACATTAAGCACCACGGCTGTCAGGGAGGAATTAATTTCCAAGCAGCGAGAGATGAAAGTTCCCCATTTTTCAGGGAAATCTACACCGTGCGAGGTGGCTAAAGGAAAAATAACTTAAACGTGATTAAAAATGATCCCCATTTTATTAAAAATAATTCTAATTTATCTCTCCCTCTGGCTTCCTGTTTCACTGGCATAAATCCCAGTTATTGGAGGAGAGGTGACTGCTGGAGATCCCGGCGGCCGGGCTCGTGCCGGGACACCGGGCTGGTGCCAGAACTGGGGCATCCCCGACGTGGCTCCGGATCCGGGGCACAGAGAGCCCAGCAATGCCACGTACCGCAGAGCCAGGCTGCTCCCTGCCAAGCCTCACCAACCCTTCCCAGCACCAGAGATGGAAAAGCCAAGCCCACTCCCACCCCTCCCAGACCATCTCCCCGCAGGCAGCGCAGCCACGATGAAGAAAAAAAAAACAGGGGGGGAAAAAAAGAAATTCCCATGTGGGGAGGCACGGTGGGGTCCCCGGGCACGCCGCTGGTAAAGCCGGGCACCGGCTCAGCCAGCTTGGCCAGTCGATTTGTCTCACTGCAAAACGAGGATCCTGCTTCGCTATCTCGCCAAGATGTTGAAAAAAAAAAAAAAAAATCAATTAGCTGCTAATGACATTACGGGGGTTTGGAGATGGAAAGCTTTACAGGAGCGGTGAGTGGTGGAGATCCCCGGTAATTCAGAGTCCGGCAGTGAAATACGGGAGATCGCTCGCGGTTCATCAGCACCCGCCAACGTTACTCATCTCATTAAGTTTATTAATAAGCTGATCTCCCCCCAGCCCGGCGGGGTCAGCGATGGAGACGCAGCTCCCGCCGCACGTGCGGGCTGGGGTTTGTTTGAACCAACCCCCCGCAGCCAGGCACTTTTCCCAGCCCGAATCGGGGGGTTTAGTAAGCTGACAGATCAAAAAAGGTTCCAAAATGGAAATTTTGGGGTTTTTTTTTTTTTTTTTTTGCTTTCCAAAAATATATCTGCAACGGACAAAGTCAGGGCTTGGAAGAGACTGCTTTGGCTTTGAGCTTTTGGGTGGCTTTGAGGGTTCGATTTGATTCTTCTTTCATTGCGGCTCCGCCAGCAGCGATAGTCTCCGTCCTGCCGCTGCCATTCTAATAATATTCCATTGTAGCAGCCAAAGCATTCTCCTTTCTGTCTAAAGCCCGCGAGGAAGGATTCTCCTGCATATTCAGAGATATCAGCTTTCCCTTTCTGACGGCGATACAACCAATTTAAAAAAGAAAAAAAAAAAAAAAAGAAAAAAAAGAAAACCCACGATTAAAAAGCCTACGTTTCAAAATAACTTCTGGAAAATGGAAAACCTGCTCAGCCCTGGGGCCACCGGGATCTCTGACATCGGCTCCTCTCCCAGCCTGGGCCGAGCACAGGGTCACAAACCCCGCGGCGAACACCCCTGCGTTGGGTGCTGAAGAGCTGCAGCACCAGCTCGCTTCCCCGGGCCTGCAGCAGAGCCCTTCCAATCTCACCGTTTTCCCCCAAACAGGGGAGATCTCCCCCCCCAGAGCCAAGCCTCGACTTCCCCCATCGCACAGCCCGGTAGCTGGGGCCAGTCCCGTCTCATTGCTGGGATGTGGAGTGGTCCAGACCCCCCAGTGGGACAAAATACTGGGAAGCAAGCGCAATGGTTGCAGTGAAAAGGTGAGGCAAGGCTCACCCTCCTCCTCCTGCCCTCATTTTAAGATTAATTCAGCAAAATAACCCCCTTTTACACTCTCCTCGTTTTATGTGTTATTTTCAGACACAGAAAACCCAGAGCCCAGAGGGATGGTGACTCTCCAGGTGCCACCACCAGCTCCCAGGTCACGAAGCTCCTCACACCCCAGGGCAGCATCACCGACCCTGCCCCAGCAGCGGGGCTGCAGCCAGCTCAGTGCCCGGCCCGGGTCTGGGGCCTGATCCCACCACCCCAGCAGCGTCTACAAGCCAACGTGGCACTACAAAACCAGCCTGCGTTCCCCCATTGTCCAGGGGAAGCATCCCCAAGGCAGGATGGGGAGAGCAGAGGTCCCAGAGCACCGTCTGAAGCCAGCAGCAGTCAATGGCACTGCGGGTTTCGTGCCCAAGAGCAGCCCGCGGGAAAGGTCACTCCCTGCGATAGCTCCAGCGTTTATTGACTGAGCTCTGAAACAGCAAAATAATTTAATAGCTTAATATATCGGATCGATGCGAGCAGGGGAGGGGAGCCGAGGCGATTAGCTGGAGCCGCCGGTGTCACTGCTGCATGTCCTGGGGCTGGGGACACCTCAGGGGTCCAGGGGGGTTACCCCAGCTGGGGACGGGCACGGCACGTGGCTGGATACCTCGCAGGGAGGGGAGGGCTGGGAAAGGGCAGGATGTACCCCCAGCCTCTGCTCCAGGGGCTGCAAACGGGGACCCAGCACAGCACCGCAGAGGCTCTGGGTATGGTGGGAAGGGCAGCTGCAAACCAAAGCATCCACTGCAGCATCTCAGGACAAGAGGCAGTGGTGCCCTGGCAGTGCTGGGGGAATGGGTGGACTGGAGGATCTGAAAGGTGTCCTCCAACCACAACAGTTCTCTGATTTGATGACTGTCTGGGCAGGCAGGGCACTGGCACACGTGTACACACGCCCGCGCTCCCCCCCCCCCTAATTGTTTCTCTTCATCTTTTTATGGTTGTTAATTGCTCCCTCCTCCGTTTACTGTGTTACTCCAAGTGCTGCTCTTAATTTGCCTCTCTTGCTGCAGGTGCTGGCTGTATTATTAACTTTTAATGTGGAGTGTTAGGGATCCGTGAGTTTGTTTTCTTTGTTACTGATGGATATTTAATTGGCGAGTCGCTGCCGGGTGGCAGGGCCATCCAGCAGGAATCCAATGCAAACAGGATTTCCCCTTCTCCTGCTCTCTCACCGACTGCCAAATATTTTCACCACCCGACCACGGCGGCAGCGCTGCAGCCCGGGAGGCTCGCAGGTGCACGCGCGGCCCCGGCGCCAGCATCCGCGGGGTCTTCTGCATCCCGACACCAAACCACACTGGGATGAGCCCAAAACCAGTCCCGGAGAAACTGGGCAAGGGTTTTGCCGGTGGCTGTGACCCCACCGGTGACACCCGGCATCCCGGTGCGCATCTCCACCCCGAGACCCCGCTGATGCCAGCCCGGGCAGGGCAGAGGGGAACCAGCTGCTTAATGGCACCAATGTCCCGCAATGCAGGCACTAATCGAGGTGGCATCGCCCACCCCAGCAGTGATTTAACCCTCTGCCAACTGCACGCAGCCACATCCAGCCTCGGCACGAAGGCCGCTCAGCTCTCCCGCTGCACTCGAAGCTGGCTGCAGTGCTCCAAAGCAGCCCAAACCCCAGCTCCCTGCTCTGAAACAGCTCAAACCCCAGCTCTGAACCAGCCCGAATGCCAGCTCCCAGCTCTGAACCAGCCCAGCTCCCAGCTCCAAATTAACCCAGCTCCCAGCTCTGAACCAGCCCAGCTCCCAGATCCAAATTAACCCAGCTCCCAGCTCTAAACCAGCCCAGCTCCAGCTTCAAAGCAGCCCAAACCCCAGCTCCCAGCTCCCAACCAGCCCAAAACCCCAGCTCCCAGCTCCCAACCAGCCCAAACCCCAGCTCCCAGCTCCCAACCAGCCCAAACCCCAGCTCCCAGCTCTGAACCAGCCCAAACCCCAGCTCCCAGCTCCAAACCAGCCCGAAACCCAGCTCCCAGCTCCAAACCCCAGTGCCTGCAGGTCAGTGCCCACCTCCTGCACTGGTCCGGAGTACCGCAGTGCTGGTGGGGCTCAGCAGAACTCCCAGAACCCCAGTCCCATGCTGGGCACATCCTTCCTGGCAGGAATGCCTCAGGGTGCCCGCTCCCCTTCTAGGGCTGTGTGATTGACAGCTGTCACTCAGCCAGTCTCTGTCCTAGTCTCCCCAGGCAGATGAATATTCATGCTTTCAGCAGGACCCTTCTGCAGGTTCTCGCTGTTAACTATTCATGAAACACCCGGCAAAACACAAATGCTAATGGCTTTGGCCCATGGCAAGTGGCTCCTCTGGCACCAGCATCAGCCACCCTCACCCTGCTGTGCCACTGAGGGTCTGGGCAGTGCTGGGAGGGGTGTGAAAAACACGGCTGTCTCCTTTCAGGCCTCATCCGTGGGGTGCTGGCAGCACCCAGGGGCTGGCAGGAGTGAGCGGATGCACGCCGGGATCCCCCCCTCCTGGTGTGATGTTGGGTGGCATGACCTTGGCCGGTGCCCGCGACCCTCCTGCATGTCCATGGTCCTCAGCTGCCCCTGCACAGCCCCAGAGCAGCCCATTCCCCTGCCCTGAGCAGCAGCCAGCCCCGCAACCCGAATCCGCCCCTGCACCCGGCCGTGATCTGCTCAGCGCTGGGGAAACTGAGGCACGGAGCAGGGCAAGGGCAGCCCAAAGCCAGGGTGAGAAGCGAGGCTGGTGGCTGCTGTTCTCTGCTGCTTGGCGCAGGCAGACGGCCCCCACACCCCGCTCACCGTCACGGCCCCGCGGTGCCGTTAACGAGAGTGGCTGAGCTAATTAAATACCCGTTACCGATACAGTCATTACCGAGGGTATTAAAAGCTGCCTCACAGCTCCCTGGCTCCTCTGCTCCTCGCTGTGTCCAAGCTCCCTGCAGCACCCATGGGTGTCCACCAGCTCCTGGGGGCCTCACAGGTGGGACTGTGTCCCACGGGTGCCACCCGTGCCCCTGCCCCATGCTCACAGCATCTGCCACCAGCCTGGGCCCCGCTGTGGTCCCCAAAACCACTGTCTTGGCTACCCCCAGGCTCTGCTCCAACCCCAGCTCCCCCAGTGCCACCGAGGCCCTCGGGGACCAGTGGGTGTCCTCTCTAAGGAGCAGTGCAGAGACAGGGGGGATGTGCCCGATGGAAGCCCCGGGGAGGGTCCCACCAGGGCAGCGCAGGTCCCTGCCCCCCTCTGCTCCCTGCCTGTTGCCCCCTGGGCACAGCAGCCAGCACTCGGGGTTCCCAGATGCTGCCTTTGGCTGGGTGCTGTGATCCCATCCCTGGTCTGTCACCCTGCGACGGGGACACTGTCCTGCCATCTCCCTGCCAACGGGGACACTGTCCTGCCATCTCCCTGCCAACGGGGACACTGTCCTGCCATCTGCCCACTACCCGGCCCCGTCCCGCAGCCTCGCCAACATGCTGGCTCCAGTGCCCCTCATCCCTGCACCTCCTGCCTGCCCGAGAACAAGCCAAGCAGGGAACCAGTCTCCCCAGTCCCTGCGTTCATCCCTGCCCCAGTCTGGCTGCTTTCCCCGGGTGGTTTCTGTCTGCGCTGGAGAACGGGGCCAGCTGCCCAACGGGCACCAACCGGGCACGGTGACAAAGCAGTGCCCCTGCCTGGCCCGGGACCCCCACCCCGAAGGGAGATGGGCCTGGGGAGGACGGGGGGGTTGATGCAGGGTAGAGCCAGGGGTGGAGGAGGAGGAGGAGGAGGAGGAGGAGGAGGAGGAGGAGGAGGAGGAGGAGGAGGAGGCAGAGGAGGAGGCAGCTCAGCTCTTTCCCACGCTCCCTCCTCCCCAGCGGCGAAGGCAGCGGCAGCGCTGGCACGTCCCAGCTCACCTTCCTGGGATGTTTGATCTTGGCGAAGCCTTGGACCGACACGGCTCCCTCCTCGCACCCCCTCCCCCGGCTTTTATTAGTTTAAACACATGGACGCATGAAAAATAAATGTTGCTCGGTAAAGACAGCGGCAGAGGGCTGGGAAGCAATTAGCATCCAAAGAGGCATAATTAGTGCTCAGAATGCAAGCGGCAGAGAAGAAATAAAGTAGCATTCGGATGCAATCAGGGTCGTGCCTGAATTACAAACCGTTAACTGAATTGCTAATTAAGCACAGTGTGTGAATCACATCTTATTAAGGGCTCGGCGCAGCCTCTGCCACGAGAGGCCGTGGTGGGACAGGAGGGCTTGGGGTGGTGGGACGGCTCTCCCGCCG
>JANVCC010000120.1:5681935-5727130 GCA_025345505.1 Todiramphus chloris collaris | reverse complement strand
ACAGCACACGCACGGTGCCACAGCACACAGACGGTGCCACAGCACACAGATGGTGCCACAGCACACGCACGGTGCCACAGCACACAGACGGTGCCAGAGGCTGGCAGCCCCGCAGCCCCCACGCAGGAGCCCGGGGCAGCTCCAACCCCTGTTCTGCAGCAGCCGCGTTCCCAAAGCGCTTCACCCCCGCAGCTGAATTATTCACCCACCCCAAATCCAACACTGGGCTTTGGAAACGTGAAACCCTGAGCACACCTTGGGGTGCTCACCCTGTGTCCCATGGCACCCGAAACCCCCTGCCCCGAAGGGTGCTGGCTCTGTGGGCACCGCTGCAGCTGCAGGGAGCAGGCACCGCCGTGCCAAGCCTGCTGCTGCCCTCTGCCTCTGCTGCCAGGGAAGTCCTCCTCCAGGCCAGCCCTGCCCACACACCCTGGGGATGGGGAACCTCCCCATGCTCAGCCCAGGGGATGGGGCTAAGGAACTGCTGGGGAGAGTCCCGAGGAGACTCCGAAGATGCTGAGGGACCTGGAGCATCTCTGGGAAGGCTGAGAGCCCTGGGGCTGCTCAGCTGGAGAAGAGCAGCCCAAGAGGGGAGCTGAGCAATGCTGAGCAAGAGCTGAAGGGCCCCGGGGGGTGAGAGGATGGGGACAGATTCTGCTCAGTGGTGCCCAGGGACAGGACAAGGGGCAACGGGCACAAACTGGAACCCAGGAGGTTCCATCTGAGCAGGAGGAGAAAGTTCTTTGGTGTGAGGGTGTGGGAGGCTGTGCCAGGCTGCCCAGAGAGGCTGTGGAGTCTCCTTCTCTGGAGAGATTCCCACCCCGGCTGGACCCTGCGCTGCTGGGCCCCTGCTCTGGGTGCCCCTGCTGGATGGAGCAGGGGGGTGGCACCAGAGCAGCTCCAGAGCTCCCTGCCAACCCCACCACGCTGGGGTTTGGTGATCCCCAGACAGGGGGACACCATCAGGGCTGTGCCTGCACAGGACACCGACCCCCACACCAGGGAGAGGGGTCCTGGCCACATCCATCCCCCGAGGGACGGGAGCTCAGCCCCCTCTGCTGAGGCAGGGCTGGACCACAGAGCTCCTCGCTGCCCCCCCCCTGCTGCCGCGCATCCCCCGCCAGCCTCCGCGCCGCCGGTGGCCCTATTAACATCATTAATTATACCAGGGGCTTGTAGATGATCTAATTATACATGTGCCTAGTTTTGATTTTCCTTTTAATTAATTTATATTATTTACACGCAGCAAACAGCTGCCCGGGCAGGAGTCAGGGCAAGTGTCTCCTGGCTGCCTGGCAAAGAGCAGATCCCAAAGGAATGGGGTGATCAGAGGTGACACCTCGGGGACAGCATCCTGCAGAGCCCAGGGCATGGCGGGGGGACAAGGTGGGGTCCCAGGGGGCCCTGGGGAGGGGGAGACAAGCCCCGCTGCTTTGGGGGTCAGTTCGTGTTAAGGCAGTGACCCGTTCTGCGGCAGCACACGAAGCAGCCACCCAGGGACAGCGGCTCCCACCACGGAGTGCAACACGGGCACCCCAAAGGTTGTGCCCCTGCTGCAGGGACCCCAAAGGGAGGTCGTTGGTGCCATGGGGACCCCAAAGGGAGCCCAGCTGCCAGACCTCACTAGAGGGCAGCAAAATGCTGCTGTTCCTAGGGCTGGTGACACCGGGCCACCAGTTCCCAGCTGCTGGTAGCCACGTTCTCTTTGGGAGACACCAGCAGCAGCTCCCCCAGGACTCGGTGGCAGCTCTGCCCATCGCTCCTGGCCTCTGCTGAGCAGGGAACAGCAAACTCCTGGCTTTGCCTCCCCACCAGCTGTGGGGGATGCTTGGCAGAAGCCTCCTCCCGGCTGGCACACGGAGCCCAGCACAGTGATGCTAAAGGTGACAGTCCCAGCGGTGTGGGGACAGGCAGCGGCTGCTGCTGGGGAAACGGACCGAAGAGGGGCTCAGCACCCTGGGGACAAGACACCAGCTCTGCTGGAGACCTGCTAAACCCTCCCTGCAACTGCAACCTTCTGCAAATTCCTGATTTTGTGCTCAAAAAGCAGGACCTGCGGCCAAACAGGACAGCAGTGGGTGGCTGCCAGGGCTCTGCTGCCCTTGGCTCCCAGGAAAACCTCACCCGTGCTGCAAACCCCTCTGCCAGCAGCTCCAGCAGCTCCATGCACACAAGTGGGACCGAGTCCCAGTCTCCAGCAGGCTGTGGGTGCTGGGACCCTGGATGCTCAGAGCAGCCCTCGAAGAGTCAAGAGGAGAAGGAGACCAGGAGAGGCACATCAAGGACGGGGGCCGAGCAGCAGGGGAGGCCCAGCCAGGGCATTTCCAGTGCCAGCAGGATGCCTGCTGGGTTTACTATGAGAGGACAGGGAGCCCCGTGCCATCTGGATCCCGTACAAGGAAATGGGATGATAAATTCAGAGGCACACAACTTCCCCAACACGTTCAAGGGCAGCTGGGCACAGGCAGGAAGACCAAGGCTGCCACAGCCGGAGCGGGACCCACCTCTCCTCTCCCCTCCCCGCTCTCCACACCAGCCCAGCTTGAACTTCAATGGTTACAGCAGCAAAGCTCCAAGGGAATTCCAGGAAACACCTCCTCCAGACACAAATTCACCTCAATAAAAGGCTGCCAGATGCATCGTGCTCCAGGGAGTGATGAAAACCTCTCTGGAGGGTGGGACAGGGTTTGCTGGGGGGTGCTGGTGCAGACTGGACCCCGATGCCTGGGAGAACCAGGGCAGGGGCACCCAGGGTGGTTGGCTGCACGCAGGGGGGGATGTGGCTTCGCTGCTCCTGTGAGCTGTGGGTCTGGGGCAGAGGAGCCAGAGATGAAGGTGCTTGGTCCAGGACAACAGTAGGGAGAGCCCAGCCCAGACCAGGAGCAAAAGCTGCATGTTTGGGGCTCGAACCCTGGTTAGAAAGAGGGAATGTAGCTCTGGGCAGCCTGCCCTGAAATCCCTCACCTTCTGGGTGGCCACCTGGAGCACCCAGCTCCTTGTGCTACCATCCCCAAGAGCCCAGGAAGAGGAAGAGCAAACGGAGCAATTGGGAAACTCCACAGAGAGCTGGGGAGAGGAAGGGAATTTCCCACACAGGGTTCATTAGGGCACCGAGTGCCCGAGCCCCGTGACGTGTGTCCTGCCCCGGGGGCTCTGACGCGGGTGGGCACCATGGCCCCACGTGCTCCCACATCCCTTGGCTCTGCTCTTTGGCTCTCCTGGCAGCAGAGGTGCCCCAAAACAGGGCAGAAATAGCCCAGGATGTCCACAACTCAGAGCGTTTGTCCATCTAGGGCAGCAATCCTGGAGGCTTCTTCCAAAACCAGGTATTGCTGAACACCAGACAACCGCACAAAACCCGCTGCGTGCGGCCAGCCCTCCCTGGCACAGGGCTGACAGCTCAGCCCTGCAAACCCCACGAGGATTCCAATGAATCCCCTCCAACCCCAGGAGGATTCACCCCTGGGGTTTCCCCCACACCCCGTGGGCTCAGGCCGACCTTTCCAGAGCCCTTGAGAGCCTCGCAGGTATTTCTGAGAAACACCAGCCCTGCCAGTGCCGAGCAGCAGCGCCCAGTGCTGAGGTCTGGGTTGGTTGGGGTTTTTTCCCCCCTACCCACACCAAGATTTGAACAAACCCCATCCCCCAGGTGGGAGCATCACCAGGGAGGCGAAAGCCTTCGGGGCTGTCCCGCGTTGCGCGTGGCTCTGCGCTAAAACCCTCATCGGAAAAACCTCTGCTACAAACCCAAAACTTCAACCTGTGCCCATGCCAGGCGTAATTAAAACTGAAATCCCTTCCTCTCAGCAGTCTGTTGTTACCAAACGGTACAGAAGGTGCCTTTGCAGCAAGGCCACGGACTCCACCAAGTTAATCTTCCTGCCCTCCTGGGGAAACAGTCAATAGTTATTTTTTGAGCTGCTGCAAAAAGCTGAGCGATCAAAAGCAGCCCAGGCCCCACCTCCCCTCGCCATCGGTCCCTGGCCGCCCACCCGCGATGGCTCCAAGCCCTCCGTGTCATTCCTGCTGTCTCCAGCTCATGCAAAACCCCATCCCTGGAGGGGTCTCAAAGCTGGGGAGATGTGGTGCTGAGGGACACATTTTCCTTCTCCAGCAATCAATGCTAATTGGAGAAATCACTCTAAACGAGGAGACTAATTGTGCCTGCAAACACATCCCTGCAGCTCGGCTGCGACTCGAGGATGACCACAGCTGAGAACGAGGCACCACTGCCAAGGAAAACTGGCAGAGGGGGGATTCGGACAGGAAACAAGGAGGGATTCTTTTCACTCTGCGGGTGGTGAGACCCTGGCACAGGTTGCCCATCACTGGATGTGGTCAAAGCCAGGTTGGATGGGGCTCTGAGCAACCTGCTCTAGTGGGAGCTGCCCCTGCCATGGCAGGGGGGTGGAATTAGATGATCTTTAAGGTGCCTTCCAACCCAAACCATTCTATGACCCCGTGAAAATCTCCAGTCCTTGCAGCTGCAGCAGGAATCTTTGCCTGCCTTCCTCTTCCAAGACGATGCTAAAAGCCCTTCACTGCCCCAGCCAGAATCACAACAGTTAAATTGGTATCTTTTTTAGCCAAGGCTTGAAAGCAAGGGCAGGATCAGCCCAAGATGGTTTTGCTGAGAGATGCTGGAAACTCAGAGCAGCACCTCCCTGGGCTCTGCGGCCACCGGGCACCTCACCGTGCCACGGCCAGCACCTCACTCCCGCCACTGCCACCGCTCCAAGAAGCTTCTCAGCACGGAGAGCAAGAGCCTTTGGAGGAAAGCCTCGGCTTCGGCCGGCCCCACGCTCTCCAAACAATCCCAGGCGGCCTCGGCGAGGACACAGCCTCTCGACTGCGGGGTGCAGCCTGCTCTAGAAAGCCTTTTTACAACTGGCTTTGAAAGACAAAGGAGCAAAACTACAGGAGATTACCATTATTATTTACTTGATAACCTTTAGATTTACTCAAGGCCCACGTATGCAACACGATACCGGGGCTGTTATTGCTATTAATCTCTGTTATTTACTTCTCACATTTATAAAGTGGCCTTCCCGCGGGCTGAGGCACATGCTTTGCATTTCTCAAGACCAGAAACAAACACTGGAAAGTGAAATGCTCTTAACCCAAACTGCCAGGAGACTTTTTCCAGCCCCTCTAAGCAAGACACTCAAGAGGAAAGAAAAAAAACCCCTCACATGTGGGAAAACCCCTCCTCTGGCTCCTTGAGCTGAACCCCATGTCCCCTGTGCCTCAGAAGCAGAGGTTGGTTTTGGTCCATGTTCCTCAGGTCCATATTCCCCTGTCGCAGGGGAGCTGGAACCTCAACAATGCCCCACCTCTGAGCAGCTCCAGCCCACTGTGCCAGGCTGTGCCCGCAGGCAGCGGGAGGATCTCGCTGGGATGCAAACTCCTGAGCCCTGCTCCCTGCCCAGTGCCCACATTCCCAGCACTTTGCTCACTGGAGCAGGGATGTGCTGGATGCGTCCCGTCAGCTCTGGGCAAGAATGGGCAGCAGGAACCTGAGGAAACCCAGCACAACGAGTGGTTCAGGGTGTGTTGGCTTCCCTGACCCTAGGATCCCCAGTGAGGGGATCAGATGGCACAGAAGAGCAGGAGTTGTGTCTCATCCTCCAAGAGGTGGCTCCGGGGGAGTTTAAGGTACAATCTCTCCAAGTTTCCAAGCGGATTCCTCAGAGAAAAAGCAACAGGAAGGTTTGTGGTGTTTTCAGAACTGCCTGTTCCAAAGCAGGTCTCTCCGACGGCACGGCAATCACACCCAAACCAAGGGGTTCACCACTGTGTGTTTAAGGAAAGGGGCATCAGACGTGAGGCTCTGCCCAGGCATTGCCGCCAGCTCACAGAAAACATCCACACGTTCCCCACGACTCTCACCCATGAGCTGTGTTACCTTCTCTCACTCAGCTGGTGCCCTCAATCCAACTTCTTCAGAGAGCCAACGACAATGAAGCTTCCTCAGAAGCCACCTTCCCCTCCTCTGCTCATCCTTACCACGCTCCAAGAGACCACCCTGGTGACCCCAGCCCCTCTTGCCAATGACAAGCGGGTTGCAGGAGCGCTGAGCATCCTCAGAGGCAGGGCCCAGGTGCTCTGCAGATCTACTGAAGGCACCTTTGAGCGTCGACATCCGATTTAAAGCTAACCTTTGCCTTCCCCAAACCTTTCTCCCACTCAAATTGATGTGGACAGCATTTTCCACCCCAAGTCACTCTCAAACCAGGGAGGTGCAGACAACCATCTCCCCACGCAAACAGCACCTCCACCTCCTCGGCAGCAGCACAAAAGGATCTGATCCCGCAGGAGGCAGATATTTAACACGTGCACGTGCTGAAAAGAGAGGAGGACGTGGAGCATCACCTGTCTGCCATTATTTTAATTCCTCAGCTTACTCGACTATTTCCTTCCTCATCCCTGGCCCCAGCAGAGCACTGCGCTGCGCCTAACGAACGGGCCGAGCCACAATTAACTCCAGTCTGTCTTTCAAGCCAGCACAGCACTCCCAGGATGATGACAGCTCGGGGAAAAAAAACCATGAAGCGGGGGGGGGGGGAGGAATTCCTCCCTCTGCTAAATTATAAGGTTGTTAAAGTCAAATTCCACACAAAAGGAAACCTCATGTTGCATAACGGTATTTAGAGGCAGCTGCAGCCTGTGGCAGACACAAGGCAGACTTTTATCCGCCGCGGCTCCGCATCCTTTCCTATCTTTCCAGGTCAGCATACCCACCCTGCACGTGACCGCGGAGCCGTGCCCCCCACACCACGGGGCATGTCCCCTGCCTGCTGCCACAGCCCCACTGACACCAACAAAATGCAGGGGGTGGATGCTCTGGGTCAGGAATAAAGGCTTCGTGGGACTACCCGGCAGCGGGTGATGGTTGCCACCTCCGTCCTCCGGCTCCATGGGATGGAAAGGTCCCCCCAGTACCAATCTGCCCGAGGGGCAGCGCTGTTTTATCTTCTGAGGATTAAGGTCTAATCTATTTATAGGGAGCCAAGGCACTGTGCTTCAGGACGGGACCACTGCTCAGCTGCTACCTGGGGAAGGAAGGAGCTGTGATTGCAAATAAAATGAAGGTCACCCACACCCATCTGCTGGTTGTACCGCCAGCAAATTTGGCTCTCCCCAGGCACTGTCACCCATCTCCCACAGGGAGCGTTCCCCCACTGCCAGCCAGCTCAGATAAATGAAACACATCCCCCCCGCACTGCTTGCTGTGCCAGCCAGCATCTGAGGAGATGCTGGTGAAGGTCTGGGCAGCCTTGGCTCCTTCTCCCCTTGCCCAGGGCTCACAGGGAGCCCCACCGAGCCGGGGGACCCATTGCCCTGAGACTCCAAGTCAGCACTTTAAACCCATTTTCCCTGCAGAAGACAGAGGATGAGGGCAGGGTGAGCTGCACCAAAACCACTCATCTCACGGCATCTCTGTGGTCGGCAATACACAGAGAGGCAGAGCTCGCTCTCAGAGCCTGGGTGAAGCATCACCCAGAAGAGAAACCCCCTTTGTGACTCCTACACTGTAGTCTCCTTCTCTGGAGAGATTCCCAACCTGGCTGGACCCTGCGCTGCTGGGCCCCCTGCTCTGGGTGCCCCTGCTGGATGGAGCAGAGGGGTGGCACCAGGTGATCCCCAGAGCTCCCTTCCAGCCCCCACCGAGCTGGGATGCTGTGACACACTGCTGTGGAGCTGCAAGAACAAGGAGAAGGTCTGGAGACGCCCCCGGACTCCTCTGGTGATTTAACCTCCTGGCACTGGTCTTTGTCGGAGTCGCCTCGCTGGGAGGGGACTCGAGGCGAGAGCGCAGTTCTGCTCTGTGTGTCTCTGTTCACAGACCTCAGTCATGACCTGAAACGACGGCTGCTGCTCAGGGCTGCTCTCAGCGGCTCCAGAGAGGAATGGGGATGAGCAGGAGACGGCTACAGGGCCACCAGATCCTGCCTCCCACCAGGCTAATCCACAGGAGGAGAAAGAGAGAGGGGCTGAGGAGCAGGAGGCTGGACTGCAGCGTTCTCCCAAGGTCTATCCCTGCACCCAAATCCATCATGGCAGAGATCCTCATCATGCAGTCACCCCCTTCTTCCCCACGCGTGGTCATCAAAAGGAACCCAGGACCCTGCCAGTTTGCCAAAAAAGAGAAGGGCAGTTCATAGAATCACGGAGTCAGTTTGGTTGGAAGAGACCTTTAACTTGTTCCCCCAGCACTGCCAGGGCACCACTGACCCCTGTCCCTCAGCACCACAGCTCCACGGCTTGGAAACCCCTCCAGGGGTCACGGGGACTCCACCACTGCCCTGGGCAGCCTGGGCCAGGCCTGACAGCCCTTTCTGTTGCAGCTCTGGCATCTCGGAGGTATTGCCTTGCACGGCTGTGTGCCCAAATACTGCTGCCTGATTAATAAACATTTCATGCTCTGAGAGTTAATATCTCAACCAGAGGGATCACAGGCTGGATTGCACTGGCAGCCAGCTTCCCGCACGCCGCAGAGTCCCACCAGCATAACAAAACCTGCTCCAGCTCAGGTCCCCCAGCTAGCGTTGCCCACCGTCACCATCACATCTGCCCTGCAAGCAACCCCCTGCTCTGAGTCCAGCCTCACTGGGGATGATCCCCCTGGAAAAGGGCTTCTCCCACACACGGGGTCGCAGCCACAGCACTGTTGTCACCAGGGATACCTGAGGTGCCCCCACGTGCCACGTGCCCTGGAGCAGTCAGGAGCTCTCAGGTCGCCAGGGTGGTGTCACTTCCCCATGGTCGGCTGCGGACGGTTCTGTCCTGCAAAAACAGAAAGGGGAACCCCCCGGGAATTCCCACCCGCTCCCCAGTGACTGGTGCCAGCAGCAGGACCTGCCCCCGGAGCATCGACGGGCAGCTGAGCCCTGCAGAGGCCATCACTGACCTGCCTGCTGTGCCACCTGCCCTGCCACGCGGGCTCCAAAGGGACAGAGGAGTGGGTCAGAAGAGCCAGGACTAGCCATGGGTTGGCCCCCAAGTACCCGTTAAACCCAGATGTATTTTTCCAAGGTCAGTGCCCTACAAAGTTCCTCTTTCAAGGTGACTCCTCAAGCTGTTGGGATCCAACATCTGCAGCATTTTCTCTTACAATAATAATAATCCTGCTGAGATTTACCTAAGCTCCGAGTGACTCATTCGCCTCCCTGCATCCTCTGGCCTAATTACCAGAACACTCATCAGCCTCTTGCTCCTGGTATCTCCCTGCACGTCCACATTCTGCATCAGACCATCCCAGCCCATCTTACTGCTTCCCCAGCCCTGGAAACCCTCCCTCCCTGCCATTAACACCTCTCCAGTAGCCAGCCAGTGCCCCTTTTGTTACATCCACCCACTTGCCAGGCCAGTTTCTGTGGAGCTGGGATTTCCCAGCAGCTGTGCCCTGGGACTCCCCGGGTCGTGGGGGGCAGCCCCTCTGCTGACGGGGGGTATTGCCTTGTGTGGGATCAAGATTGTCCCCAGTTTCATGCAGGAGCCAGCAGCTGGAAACCTTCTGATCTACGTGGGACCTCGGACAGATTTGGAGGGATCATCAGGAGGCAAAGGGCTCATTTATCCACCCTCCAAATCCTTTCTCCATTACTCCGCGTTCCCGGTTGGGAAGCGACAGCCGCGTCGGAGCGCATCGCTGCGAGGGACAAAGTGCCCAAAACGCTTCAAACCCAGCAAATCCCTCCCAGGGTAACTTTACCCAGTGGCTCCCAGCTCTGCACTTCAGGTGATCCCCGAATTCTCCTGCCAGGGGCAACCCGCTCTGCCTCAGGCACCTTCTGCTCCAGCAAAACTTGCCACGATTAAGCTGTCGTCAAGGCAGGAGGGGAACGCTGAGCAGGGACCGAGCTTCAACCCTCCACTCCCCTGCCGCTGAACCCCGCACAAAGCGACAGGCATTAACAACACTTGTTCACTCGACGGGAACCAAATGTGGCCAAGCTCCCAGAAGAAGCTGCCGAAGCCAAGAAATTAGCAGCACTCCAAGAAGAAGCATATGTTTATATGCATAACAGTGAATCATCTCACAATAGCGAACTGCACACAGGAAAACAAAGGGAAAAACACCCTCATCCTTCTGGCTTTGGACAGATTGTTATCAGGGATGGGGCTGAAATGTTAATGGTGGGGTCTGGCTGGTGGAGGTGGGGTCTGGCTGGTGGAGGGCCACTTCTTCGGGAGTTCTTGGTGCGAACAATGGGTGATCAGGCACGTGATGGACAAATTCTTTCCATCCTACCACAGGGATCTTTCAAAATGGCAAATCGTTACACCGTGGTTTAAAAATTGAGGACCACGGAGATCTGTTTTCCACCATCACCTCCTCACCACAGGCACCTCTCCCTCCCCGAGCATGGGAAAAGGCAGGGCTCAAACCTTACTCCAGGGCCAGCTCAAACGAAGCCTTGTTTACCTAAGGCACTGCCAGGCAGCTTCTTCCCCGTGTCCTCACTTCAACGGTGCCTTTCCAACCCCATTCTTTCACTGGCAAAAGCAGGTCACCATCTGCTCTCCCTCCTGACTCTGGCTACACGGCAGCGCCTGCCTCTGCAGGAGATAAAGCAGCTCCTCTGCAAAGCGCTTCCCCTCCCGCGCGCTGGGGAGCACCAGGAAGGTTCTCTCTCCAAACCAGATGACCAACAAGGACAGCAGGCACAGGGATGATGGCTGTCACAAGGAGGCCTGCAGGCTATGAAATAATGACCAGGAACTGTCTGCAACTGTTCATCAGCATGCCCCCAGGAGGTGGGAGATGTTTAATTTCCACCTCCAAAGAAGGAATTCGACCTGCTCCACTTCCAGCTTTTATTTTCCATCCTAAAGTCCACAGCCACCTACTCCTGCAGCCAGTCTCTGCTTCCAGCCGGCTGCACGGTGCCTGGCCACGAAGCACTCCAGCAGGGAGGTGACAGGCATGGACCAGACCTCCAGCTCCCCCAGGCTCTGCAACCTGGAGGAGAAATCAGAAGGTTTTAACATGCAGAAAGGTTGCCAAAGCAAGGAACAGCGAAAAGCTGCCTTCCCTCCCAGGGAGCCCTCAGGGCCTGGCTCAGTCCTGTCACACATTGTCCCTGGGCAGGGCGAGCAGGTCCAGGCTGGCACCCTTCCATCTCCTGCTGCTTCCCTGACAGCCCTTCCCTGAGAATAAAGCTGTTCCTAAACCCTTTCCTTGCTTTACAAGGCAAGTCTCTCTCTCATCGAGTGACTATTTCCTCGTGTCATGGTCATATAGTCCACCATCCCTGCAGGGAGCAGGGCCATCTGCAGCTAGAGCAGGGTGCTCAGAGCCCCGGGCAACCTCCCCTGCAATGGTGCCAGGGATAGGGCAGCCACCACCTCTCTGGGCAGCCTGGCACAGGCTCTCCCCACCCTCAGAGTCACCAATCTCTCCCTTCTCTCCAGTCTAAATCTCCCTCTTTTAGTTTCAACCCATCACCCCTTGTCCTGTCCCACCAGGCCCTGCTCAAAAGTCCATCCCCATCTTTCTGGCAGGCCCCTTGAAGCACTGGAAGGCCATGAGCAGGTCTCCCCAGAGCCTTCTCCTCTCCAGGCTGAACCCCCAGCCAAAGCACCCCAAACACCAGCACACACATGGGTCGCACCGTGTGACTGAACCGAAGGACAGAAAGGGAAGGGAGATTCCCAGCTCACCCCTCTGCTCACTCCTGCTCCATCGCGCCCGCTCCTGCGGCGGGCAGCACCCGCAGACCCAGGCACCGTCGTGCCAACGCCGCAGGCAGCCCAGCTGTGCCGGGCACGAAGCTCTCTGCCTCTTGTGTCACACTCGGAGCGACGGCCACCACGGGACGAGCCGCTCTGCCACTGCCAGCCTGCTGCGAATTTCTCCCTGCAAACTTTGTGCAGCTGCACTCTGCTGCTTGGAGCCTCAATCCACATCCCCCAGCCCCTTCCCGGGGCTACCCTGAGCCTCTGCTGACCGGAGGGAGCCGCGGCAGCAGCAAACCCCCGACACCCCTGCCTCTGCCCCGCTCCCTCTTCGCCTCCCCGAAGCCGCTGAACCCGGGCAGCGACGCTCCGCATCCATCCCTGCATCCCGGCCTGGCCCGCAGGTTGCCATGGCAACGGACCGTTTGGAAGGAAGGCAGGTTTATTATCCCTTTGCCTATTGAATAAAGCCTCGGATGAAATTTTGTTTTCTCCCCGCCGATGCAAAATGTCATGGATTTGTTTCTGCCCTTACCGAAGCTCCCTCGGCATTTACAGATTATCCAGGTCAACTTCCAAAGCACATTTCCTGCCCCTGCCAAGGGGCTCAGATGCACACAGCCAGTCAGGGCAGCAGCTGAATCCCCACTAACAACTCACCCAAGCCTTGGGGTAAACCACGGAGAGCAGCATCCTGGAACAAAGCTCATCTGGACACTTCCCAAGCGCTGCAGAAACATGGTAACTATTGGGAATTAAACACCAATCAGCCCTCTCGAAGGGAAAAAAAAACCCCAACAACTTTCCTACAGACCAGGGGGCCCCAAAATTAACCCTGCAAGGCACGGAGCACTTTCTGCTGAGCTCTTCCACGTGTTCCCCAGTGACACAAAGAGGCTGCAGAGCTACAAGACACCCAGCGCCGCATGAATTAGACCCTCAGGCTGAATATCAGAAATGCAGAGCAGCAGGTTTATGAGTCAGTTGTAGGAATGTGAGAAAACTGGGGAGGAAACAGCTAAACAAATCGCAGATTTTTTTTTTATTGTATTTTTTTTAAAGCTCTCTGTGTTGCAGTGCCAAGGACCCTTCCTACGCAGGCCGATTCCCTTCTTTCCCCTCACATCAAAAGCTCTTCAAAATTTGTTCCCATCACGCTTTCAGGCTGACGCACTCTCCAGCGTGGCCTCTGAAGGATGCTGGTGTGACTTGAGAAAGGCTCCAGTGTTTTTCACGGGTTTGTAGAAGTCAGTTAGGAAGCAGGAAAGCGGAGAAAGCATCGAGCTGCAGCGCAGCGACGCGGGCGAGCTGGACTCTTCTCTTCCAGGACTGAAGATTCTCAGAAACAGGCATTAGCCTGAAAATCCCACTTCACTGCAGCCCAGCGAGCCCTGCCCCAGCAAAGAGCTCTTCCTGGAAAAGCAGGGGGAGCAAAAGAAAACCCTCACGTTGCATCCCCGTGGAGTTTTGCAAGTGATTTGCAGAGCAGCCCGCTCGAGCCTACCGGAAAGAAGCCCGGCCTCCCCCAGATGGGGTTTGGGAAGCGCAGGGGTGGTCGTGTTTCTGCCCCAGGTCTGAGGCAAGGCTGGGGCTGGAGGGGGCTCACGACCCGGCCGCAGCAATGCTGGGGTGAACGGGTACCCTCCTCCGTGCCAGTGCCGGCAGCGAGGGGCCGGAGAGCGGAGCCGGGAGGAAGCAGCAGCTCATTCAACGGCACGGCACCCGCTCGCCGTCCCAGCTCCGCCAGCCCGGGCACACGTGGCTCCATCTGGCACAGAGCGGGAGAGGGGCTCCAGAGGGACACAGCCAGACACGCTGCAGTCACAGGGTGCTCACGAGCCCTCCCCGGCTCCTGCCGTGATCCCCTCCCATCCCCTGGGATGACTCGGTCCTGTCTCACCGTGGGGATAAATCCCAGGGTACTGCACCACGGGCATCTGCTCTTCGCTCCCCAGCGAGGCGGAGGCAGGTGCTCTACCAGATGGCCACAACTTAGCTGAACATTAAAGATCCAGCATCAAAACCAAAGGAGCTGGAGCCCACGAGCCTCTCCATTTGATATACACCAGTCTGGATCGTGACCGAGACAGAAGTTATTTAAGGACACGCTCTTTTTGGCCAGGAACTCACCCACGCTGGGCTCTGCCACCGCGGTGTCCGTCCCGCTCCTCCTAGTTAGCAAAGACATCCCACCGAGGGATGTCCAGAGAGCTCTGTGGCCTGGACCTGTCGTGCTCAGCCAGGGGACAAATACGTCCCCATCCCCCTCTGGGGCCGCAGAGGGACTGTGCGAGGCAGACAGCAGATGGGCAAGTCAGGCTGCAGCTGAACCAGGAACGGCATCCCCATCGCTGGGAATCACAAGACAGAGCTGCAGAATTCCGACAGGCTGGGACGGCACCCGGCGCACAGGGGCTCTACTTCTAATTACACTCGAAGTCCAAGTGTGACAAAGGCAGCCAAGGTAAAGTACCTCTCGATGTGAGACGCGTCTCCCGTGGCTCCTAAGGGGAGGTTTGCAAAGATCAAGCCGTGGAGGACTCAGCACCTGGCTGAAAGGAGAAGGTGGCCTCTGAAACCTCTTCCTTTAGCAGCAAGGAGATTAGGCTCTGGGGCCACACTGGGATGATCTGGCCAAGGGTGGGACGAGCTGATGCCATTTTAACAGAGCACGTTTGCCCTTCGCAAGGTTCTGCGAGGGACAGTTGGCAACCGGCAGTCCCCCTGCCAGGAGCTACCAGCCCAGCTCCCCCTTCCCCAGCACTGCCCGCAGAGCTCTGCCGTGCACAGCCCGACACGGGCAGAGTCACAGCCCGACACGGGCAGAGTCACACCCCAACACGGGCAGTGTCACAGCCCGACACGGGCAGTGTCACACCCCAACACGCTTCGGGTCCCCGTGTGCAGCAGGCTCAGGGACTCGGTAAGGGGACGGGGAGATGCCCGGCTGCGCAGACAGCCAGGAGCCAAAGCCCCTCCTGAGCTCAGTGTGGAGCCCGAGGGCTGCACATACTCGAGATGTTACAGATTTATAAGGTCACTGTCCTCAGCATCACTAAGTGTTTGCCCTTGAAACATCCTTGTTAAAGGAACAAGAATCATCTCCTGCCTGGCTTCTGCCAAGGCATCCATCTGAAATCCCTCCTTTGTCTCGCACCAAATGCAAACCGTGCATTAAATCAAACCCTCCGGTGTTTTATGACCCTGCTCCCTCCGGAGAGGCAGTGCTGGACTCCAGATGAGCAGGAGACATCCCCCCAGCCTTTAGCTGTCAGAGCCATTTCCCTCCCACCCGCTTTCTGCCCGAGCCACACAGCAAAGCTGAGGGGGACTCGAGTTTCTAAGGCAAGTTTTAGGAAGCAGGGAGATGGGATACGGCGCTGGGAACGCGGCAGTGGGGCGGGATTCAGGAGGCAGAGCCGCAATGCTCCATGCAGGTCTCCAGCCAGGACAAATTGCTTTAGGAGGCCACAAATATATTTCTTCCACTTCACATGGGAGGTCCTGAGAAGGTACAGATTTAACACCGCTCCATTTCCACCGCGTATTGATCAGATATTGGTGTTCTGGAGCAGGAGACAGCTCTCATCAATTAGGAAGACTCTCCCTGCTCCATTAAGCCCCGCAGACGGCAGTCAGAAGCCCTCGAAGGCTGACTCAAACAGCAATTGCTCTCTGTATTATTGCATTTTCAATATGAGACTGATCTCTAAGAGGTTACATTTATTCCCATCATCAAAAATTGCTAACTGGATGAACAACAGCCCCAGCAGCCAGAGAGCAAGGGCACTGTGGGGATACCTGCAAATAACCCCAAGAAAAAGGGAGAGGGCAGCAAGGAGACCGCCGGTTGCCGTAAGGCACACGGGAGGGAAGAGGCTCCTCTCTAGGGAGCTGCCAGGCTCAAAGTTACAAAGCACATGGTAAAGACGACCACCTAATCATTTCTGAAGAGGTGTCAAGAGAAGAAGATGGACCGAAGGAAGCTCTTGCACCCTGGGCTGCGTGACCAGCTCCTGTCAGAGACCATCCTCCAGAGGACCTGCTCCCACCTTCCTGGTGCCAAGTTCCAGGTTGGGGGGGGGGAGCTGGTTCACACTGCACAGCTCAGGCAGCGGAAACGCAAGAGATTCATGATGCAAGGCCTCCATCTGCCTGGACTGGCCATTTCCCCTGCCACCTGGGATTCTGCAGGCTTCTTGTAAGGAGCAGAACTGACAAAGGGAAGAAGGAAGTCTGGGGAGGTGCAGGGAAGGGTGGGAAGAGGAGCAGGAGGGTGTAATTGGCACCTTTGCAGTGAGGAGTGCCTCGAGACACAGGTCAGGAACCACAGGCTGTGGGAAGTGCTAAAGGCAATAATTTGTGCCCTTTTCAAATATGAGTAGACGGACAGCTGTGGATCCCAGGTTGTCAGGAGAACAGCCTGACCCAGCTCCTGTGCTTTGCAGGGAACCAGAAAACCAAAGGTGAGGCCTCGGAGGGTGGCAGGAGGGGCTGCAGCCAGGCAGCCGCTGGAGGAGAGGCGAGGATACTCCCTGTCTCACAGCTCGCTGTTACCACCTTGCTGCCAGCACAGACCACAGCTCTGCTGCCTCCAAAGGTCGTGTGGATGCTCTTCACCCCAAAAAGGAGCCAGCCTAGCACCCATCCAGCCCACAGCTCCCGCAGAACACGGTGCTCAGCAGCTGGAAGGGACTGGGACGCTCCTGACCTCCATCAGTCAGGGACATCGCAATCCCCTGCGGCACTGCACCGTGAGTGTCCCAATCCTCTCTCCGACCTGAATCACTCTCACTTGGTCTCAGTTTGGAAACCAGACCCAAGCTGAGGCCCCGAAGGAGATCAAGGTAAGAGCAGCAAAGGGCAGGACAGCTCCCAGCCCGGCGAGGCACCCAGCCAGGACTCTGCACCCGGCACCCCAACGCCGCTGCTTCAGAGGGAAGATCAAGCTCCTTTAGTTCACGTGGGCAGCTCGGCACGCAGCTTCCAAATAAACACGTTTCCAGAGCTCAAAGAGCTGAGCTGGAAGGGGCAGGAGGCAGCAGGGGAGGGTGCTCAAAGCAGGCAGGGTTGAAATCTGCTGGGACACTTTCTAATACCTTGATCTACCCAGCCAAGCAGCACGCTCTCGGATCGCAGAGACAGTCAAACAAACCTGCTCGGTGCTGTCTAGCTAAGAGGCATTTCTTTCATGCTACAGCAACTGCTTCCTGTAATCAATTCACCACCGAGGCCGTGAGACAACAGAACATGGGGTTTTTTCCCCAAAACAAGGAGACGGTTTCAATTGATCTGGAGGTAGAAAGAGCCTCCTGTTATCCCAGAGAGGCCAGGACCCTGGGAATTGCCAGGTACCCCTCGGAGCCTCTCCCGCTCAGGGCCAGCTTTCTCTGAGCCCCCGTGTTTATGGGCCAAGGAGGAGCTGGCAGCAAGCACGGCTGCCAGAGGGAAAGCTGGCCCAGTAACTTGCTGAGCGAGCAGAGCCCGCCTGGGTGCGAGGCGAAAGTGCAAGCCACGCTGCGGGACGCCCGAGCCAAAGCCCAGATCCGTTTGCGTTCCACGGGATCCTCCCCTCTGCCCGTCAGCACAACAGACAACGGGGTCTCCCTCGGAAGCCGAGGTCGGGACGAACGCTCAGCGCTTGCCCTGCTCAGCAGAAATGCTGTTTCTATTCGAGCTCCCGCAGCCATGCCCTCCTGCTGAGGATGGGTTTTGCCACGGTGCTGGGTTGCTAGACTGCGGCGAGCGGGGTCTTCGTGGGATTCATCCCTGGGGAGGGGCAGGAGCATCGCTTCATGGGCACCCTCTCCGGAGGATGCGGCACCGCTCTGCACCGGAGAAAGCCCAGGGGCTCGGAGGCAGGTGGGCAGCAACCAGAGGTCAGGAGGCTGCCAGCTGGGCACGTCACAATACGACACTGCAGCAGGGACGGGCAGGCAGCAGGGTAGCAGTTCCTTGTTATAAAAGCTTGACAAGATTGCCTTTTGAATCCCTCCGTTTTCGAGCTGATCTGATTTTTTTAACCCTGCCACGATTCTCTGCCACACAGGACTGGTAATTTCTTCTTCAATTTCTCAGCAATCCCTCTAGAACGGAGCGAAGCAGATTTCCCTAATTCGCATTATCAGCACCATTTGCCTCACGAATGACAGAAGGACCACCTGAGATTAAAAGGAAAGCTGCTGCCCTGGGGGTTTTCCCCTCTCACAGGCTACACGGTGTCTCTGCTTTCAGTCTCCTGCCTCAAGAGCTGTGTGCAGCGTAAATCCGCCGCCCAGCAAATGAACGGTACACGCAAAACCTCTCCTAAAGAGTAGAAAAATCCATTCCCTTCCTCAGCTGTCAGACGCCATGGATAATTGATACACGACTCCAGGAGATAAAGAAAGAAACCAGTTTTCCTTCTGGAGGCCCCTTCTGCCTCCGACTCTCAGAGCTGGGTAGCCTCTGACCTTGAGTTCTTGCATTAATGCCTGCACACACTCAGAGCGGGGATATCGCGCGCGCACTCGGCTCCTCTCCTGGGGTTTCGCTTTCTTCTGCCCCTGAATAATGGCAGCTTTGTCCTCCAGTAAATGAAGGAGCAGCCAGTTTATTGCAGGCCCAGCTTGTTCCCAAAGATAAACCCAGTGAAAAATGTCACCTGCTGATCTGATCCGCCCCGTGCACCACTTCAGCAGCTGCTCCATCCCAAACACCCATTATCCTCAAACAGGTGGAATAATAGCGGTGTACACAGCACAACATCCATAAACATGAGAGCTGGGAAAGGGGAGGAAAGGCGGCATTTCGGCTCCCAGCCCCGCGGGCCTGGCTTAGAGAGACGCTTTGTTCGGGAGCGACAAGAGCCCGGATTCACAAGGCAGCTCCGTCAGTGCCCGGCTGGCACCGCGGCAGCCGAGGGCACGGCTCCCAGCAGCGGGGCCCCCACAGCCCACCCAGCTCTGGGCAGTAAAGCGGGACCCTCGGCGGGGATGGGGATGGGGTTGGGGATGGGGATGGGGATGGGGATGGGGATGGGGACGGGAGGGAAGCGCCCTGGCAGCACCGGCAGAGATGCCTTGGACTTGGCTCCTCGAGGGGTTTGAAGGATGTCCGCAGTCAGAGGAGCTGCGGGGACTCTGGCTCCGTGTCAGTTATCACACGGCCAGGGAAGGCAGGACAGTGAAAGCGCTGTTTGCAAACAGCCGCCCCGAGCACCTCCCATCCCATCCCATCCCATCCCATCCCATCCCATCCCATCCCAGCCACCACCAGCACCTGCGGCTCTGCGAGCACCAGAATGAATTTAAGGCCACATCCAAGCAAAGGCAAATACTTTAATTCTGCTGCCCTTTGGTGACCCTGCTTCTGATTTCTTACTGAGGTCCTGAAATAGATGGGAGGTTGGGATTGAGTTTAGCAGAGCACAAACAGGAAAGCCGTGTGATGAATTACCTTTGCCGGCACGAAGGATTCACCTGGGACAGGGCAATTACCCAGTAACCAGGAAGCAACGGCCGGCTATCAGCGTCACATCCAGCTTTTGCCAGCACAGCTCTCACCTAGGATGGGAGTGTGTGGGAGACACCGGCTCTCTCGTCACTCCTGGGAGAAGTGGCTCCTGCAGCCTCACCCCGGGGGTGACGTTAGAGGAGCCATAGCAGCAGCAGCAGCAGCAGCATCTCCAGGCTTGGCAGCTCCACGCGGCCCTCCCCGGGTGTTTAAATTTACTGTCATCATTAAGGACAGAGACGCAAATGTCAGACGCGAGGCATCCCGTAATGGATTTAACGCAGGCTGGAGAGTTAACTGAAATGCAGGGCATTCGTCTTGCTTTAAGTAATTATCCTTGCAGGAAGAGTGCTGCTACCCAAAGCAAGTCTGCTGTAATTTCCATCACCTCCCTCCTGACCCCTTCTCCTGCTTAAAATCCCTGGCTAGCTTTACAGAAAGGAAAGCAAGACTGGCTCATTAACGAAGGTACAAAGAAGAACTACAGCAGGTTGGGATGGAGTCGGTGTTGTAATCAAAACAAGGCTTTGTAGTTAGCCCCGAATTCCTGCTGTCTCAATTACGTTTGTGGAGCCTACCCCGTGCCGCACGCAGCTGCACTGTGGGGAGACTTTGCTTTGTGCTCTCCTGGCTGCGCGTGGTGGTACTGGGAGAGCAGTTTCCTTGACAACATTTTTTTTTTTAATAGATTTCTTTTTTTTTTTTTGCCTTGCCCTGCTCCCCGGCTGCAAGATCAGGCCTGACTCGGAACCCCATCTGCAAAGGCATCACGACCTGGAATTAGAGGGAGATGAAAAGGAACAGCCCGAGAGCCGTACAGCGAGGGCCCCGGCCCACGCGGGCGACTGGAGCAGCTCGAGGACCAGTTGGGAAGAGAACGATTATCGGTCCGTTGTGCACAATGCAGTTCTTCCTCCAGATTTTTCTCCTGCCAGCCTGACAATATTTTGTTACCCTTCATCTCGTTTTCGGTACCTAGGGAGGTTGACAGGGAAGGAATCTGCAGCTTGTCCCCACCTTGCCAGGAGCTGCTCCAGCCCAGGTCCTGCAGCACAAGGCTCTCCAGCTGACTCTGCTGGCACCAGCCAGCACCCCGGTCCCCAGGGACTCCGGCGAATCTCCATTTTTATCTCCCCCAGGCCTGATCTGATGGCAGGAAACCCACTGACTCGCTCGCTGCCCCCAAGCCACAGAAACAACAAAAAAAGCACGTCTCATTATCGGGACCGGTCCAAGATCTCCCGACAAAACAGATGCTTCCCTCCCTGCCAAAGGCTGAAAGGAGGGGATAGAAGCGTTGTGCGGGAACATATCGATCCCATCGTAGCTCTCAAAAAAGCAGGAGGCTCTGCCTGCACTCCCAGCACTTCAATCTCGCAGGCAGCAGGGCTGAGCAGCCGGGAGGATTAGACGTCAACAAGCTGCTGCTATTTTAACATTCCCCCCCCCAACCCCACCCAGCGCTGGCCTGATGGGTTTCTGCTGCCCTTTTCTCCAGGAAAATTTCTTATTTCAGTCCTCAAGCTGTTTGCATTCCACACAAGAACACCCTCTTCCCTTTTATTGTTGGGAGTCGAAATGTGAAATGGAAACGGCGCTGAATCACGGAGCAGCAGGGGAGTCAGCCTGCCTGCAGAGGTACCCCAGGAAAAGGGACCCCCAGAGCAGCAAGTCCAGGCAATGGGAATAACCAGCTCAGCCAGACACCGCCAGCTACTGACCCGACAGGGACAACAAAAACCAGAAACAAACCAGTAGCCCTGGAAGGTCACAAGCCCCGCGCGCGCGGCCTTGCCAAAGACAACCCAAGGGCTTTCTGCGTGTTATCACAGCCAGGGGTTCACGCTGTGCTCTCCATTCTCTGCAGAACACTGCCGAGGTCGGCAGCCCCAGCCTCCCCGCTTGGCTGGGAGCAGGGGGCCTTTCACAACATCCTATCCTCCAGCTCACTGCATCGCCATCCCCTCAGGGTGCTTGTCAGTGAGAGAATTGCTTCAGCAAAGAGCTCCGCTCATCAGCATTCAGCCTCGTTTCCCAGCAAAGTGGCTTCAGCAACCACATCCTGGGACCAGATTTGCTCCCTCTTGACTTTGTGCAGCCCTGAAGGACTCACGATGCTAAGTGCTTTTGGTTTCCCTTGCTGGACAGAGAAGAAGCAATTCCTTACCTGGCTCTTTTCCCCTTCTTGAGCTCTTCTAATCCATCCACAGGTTTGGATCAGGGGCTTTCCTCTGGTGTTGGCTCCCGTTGTCCCTTGCTTGTCTCCATCTACAGAGTTAAACCCTGTAAGAAATGGCACAGACAAAGCCACCTCAAACTCCAGCTATCCTGCCAGTACCGCTGCAGTCCCTGCCAAATCCAGCAGCTTCTCTAGCAGCCTCTCAATCTCACCCACAGATGTTTCTTCAAGCTCCTCACCAGTCACACCACTACCCCCGCAAAGTGCTCAATTACCTGGTACCAACCACATCCCTGGAACGAGGAGCTGCTCTGCAGTCCAAAGAGAAGTGGAGCTCCTGTCCTGCGTGGTACGTAGGCAAGTTTCTGCAACTGCACCAACAGCTTTGTCAGACAGCCCGGGGCTTCACGAGGTAGCCTAGTTTTCTTTTTGGTGTTGTCCTACCAGTCAGTAGTAGCAGGACCTAGACTAAATATATGGCATGAAAAGCAATTAACACCTTGCATATGTCACTTCATGCATGACAGGGATTTAAGTTCTGATGAAAAAAGCGGTCAGAACGAGGGAAGGGCCAAAGATTTAGCTCCATACCAAAGGTTTTGGGGTTTTTTACAAAACCTTATTTAACACAGGACTGTTAATGATGCCTCGGTAGCCCTTGGACAGCCTGAAATGAAAGGTGTTCCAGGCAGCCCCGTGAAAAGCATCGCTTGCCGTGGCCCTTTGTCACCAAATCAGACACAACCCCAGTCCAAGACATCCCCACCTTCACAGGAGGCTCAAGGGACTACCCCACCACCCCCAAGCTCCTAGCCCTGAGCTCAGCCAGGCCAGCCAGTCCGTTTAGCAGAGCCTGGTACCGAGCAAGGGAGCTCAGCCCGAGCCTCTCTCTGCCCCCGGGAGGGCAGGGCACCGGGCAGAGCGAGGCTCTGGCTGCGGGCAGCGTGTCAGTGCTGACAGCGCACAGAGCCAGAGGCAACGGGCTGGATAGAGATCTCCTCAGATTGCACTTCGAGATCTGTTCAGTGACAAAAAGCTGTTCTTCCCCTCCCCCAAGAAAACACATGCTGCTTCAACCGCTCTCTGGAAGCGATTTGCCAGCATTCAGGCTGAAGCTCAACGCTTTGTAACTTTTTAGCTCAAAGAACACACGCTGTATGAAGTGCCCATCAGGACTCCTGAAGTTTCCTTCCCCGTGCAGAGTCACCACACTCTGTTTATCATTCTTAATTGCTCCAAAAGTAGTATCTTAAGTGCTATAAACACGCACGTGATAAGCTTATCTCCAGTTAAAGCATCAGCGCGTGAAGCCACCTTGATGTCGGGGAGAAAAAAAGAAATCGAGAGAAACGAGTAGGGAACGTCTCCGCTCCACCTAAACTCGTGGCATTTCCTCAGCCCGAGAGCAGCCTTTGGGTAGCAAATCATTTCACTTTTGTCCGTGGTAAGCAAAAAGGTAGAAACTCTGAAAAACAAACAAGAGCTTGGAGTTGAAAAAAAAAAAAAAAATTTAAAAAAGGCACAAAACACAACTACCGAAGGTACCCGAGGATGGAACTGCAGCCACGGCTGCCAGCTCGCAGGCAAAGGGGTTTATTGTCTCCTTGCCAACGGGGACTGAAGTCTGTCGAGTACACCAGTGGGAAAAATCTGATAAATGAGAAACTCCAGCCCCCTGCGCCAGTAACACGGTTCTTTGGTGGCAGCAAAGCCAAGCCGACTGGGTTGTTATCTGTGAAGCCCAGAAAACAGCACCTTAGTTCTTGAAAGCCACTAGAGAGAGGAGCGTTCCAGGGCTGAGGAACAGGCACGGACCGGGATCCAGGGCTCCAGAGCTGGCCGATTGTTGCCCTGAACAATGCCCCCGTTCAGGCTCTGCCAGGGAACACGGTGCCTGGGGCTGCCCAGGGCACGGCAGAAAGTTTTGCGCCGCGTCTTTTGACGGTTCTTGGGGAAGTGCAGAGCTGCTGTTTGGTTTGGTTTGGGGGGAGGTGATGTGTTTGTTTAAAGGTAAGTTCACTCCTTTCTAAAGGGGGGGTTGCAAGGCAGGGAACGGCTCCCGGCTGCAGCGCTGCTCCCTTCTCCTCAAAGGTCAACCCCGCAGAACCCACCGCCGACGAGTAACACAAGGGGAACAGACAAACCTCTCCAAAAGCCTTTACAAATCAGATTAAAGAAGAGCATTTAACATTAATGAGCTGCAATAAATTCATCCAGAGCCAGAGGGAAGACGTTTTACTGCAAGAACTTTATTGCACTACGTTCAAGTGCTGAATCAAGTGTTGTGCCTACGGGACATCGGTCACAATTACACTCCCCCCGTGTGCGTCTACGCTGTATGACAGTCTGCACTTTTCACTCATTTTCCTCAATTAAGGCTGCAGAGTCATAGTATATGATAATTAAGACATTATAAATCAGAGTAAAACTAGGGGGAAGAATGCAAAGTTATACAGAGAGCATGTAAATTATTTTTTTTATTGTTCTTCAGCAGGGCTCGGGGTTTGGTTTTCAATCCAGCTCAACACCTTCCCCCCCCCCAAGCTGACTTCCAGCACTTGTCAAACCAGCTTTAACGACCACTATTTCATTTTACTAAAGACATCCATTTTAATCTGCAGAAACAGTTAGAACATTAGGCTTCTAGCTTGCGAGGGGAAGGTAAAGGCCAGAATTAGCTCCTTCCAGCATCATCTACTTTCCACGTGGACTCGAACATTACCAGAGAGGTTCTTTCCCTACTGTAGGCATTGACATCACAAACACTTCTGCGTCTCCTTTATCTAGTAAAGAAATCAGAAACGTTACACATCTTAAAGGGAGGAAGGAACTCAGTACAACGACACAGCTCGAGTCGGGGCACAGACCGCGTTCCGTGGAGCGCACAAAGCCTCAGACAGGCCTGCTGGCAAAGCCTGCAAAGCGAGGGGCTTCACCAGTACCGTTAGGTTTTTTTGCTTGAATGTATAAATCCTTTCCAGGAATAGAATTCCACGAGTCCATTACCTGTGTTCTGAACACGTTTTGTGCAGTGAAGCTGCAGACTAAAAGCAGAAGCCCGGGACAGGAGGGAACCCTGTGAGGCGGTTGGCATCGCCAGCAGCTGAGGTATCGGTGAAAGGCGGGTACCAGTCTACACCTGCTACCAACAAAAGCCTTTGGTGCTCCACAGCAAAAGATCACGGGAGAGTTTGACCCTAAAGCTGTCTTCAGAGCCTTCAGCAGAGGATTACAGACGTAACGCCAAGTTGAAAGCACATGAGGTCACTAGTGGGGCCAGGCAGTAAGTTAACGTGTTTGGTAGAAGCAGCCTGGCTGGAACTGCTTGGCAGAGGACTTAAAATGACTGAATTCACTGACACCACCACCAGCCCTACAAAAAGAACGTGGTGCCAGTCAACACTCCAAAAATCAGCGTATTTGTGGTCTGCCAGTGGTGACTACATGACAGGCATGTCGGTGTGTGACTAGAGATTCTCCCTCCAGAAGAGCCTAATAAAAAAATAACAAGGCAATCAGTGGTTAAACTGAACTGTACATGAGGGCTAGTCTGGGAAAACCCCACACTATTCAGTTATTTCTTCACTAGTTATTTATTCGTGGGCCACGTTTCTGTGCGTGCACCATCTTTTTTATCTCAGATACGATACAGATGAGACCCTCCCCCCAGATCCTGATTTACTGCGTTCAACAAGGCAGAGAATCTGGACAGCAGCAGCAAAAAGCCTTTTTTTCCTTCCTCCTTAGGACTGATAAGTTAATTTTAAGTCCTTGTCTGAATTGCCCCTTGCTCACCTAGGACACTTTTGAACACCTGTCTTCTGCCGGGATAGATTCTCTATCTAGCAACAGGAAGACAATATTTCAGCCAAATTCTTTGGAAAAGTAAGACTGACACACACACAAAAAAATCACACACACTTGCCCACACACACACACGATCTCCCACCAACCAGAGAAGGCCTTCAGCAGATTCACCAAAGGCATCAGGCAGTGAGTTCTCTGTTCAAGCCCACCAGGAAGATTTTCCACGCTGGCAGCCTGACCACCACGCAGACATAAAACACGGGCATCACCCAACCTCTAGAATATGCCCAGGTTGGGCTTAAGGCTGTCAGACTGCTCCCATAGAGCAACAAAGGCTGCTCCTCGTGTGACGCTGCCAGATCCCAGTCAGGTTACAAAACAAAATAAAAATTAAAAAAATAAAATAAAATAAGAGGCAACTCCACCTAAGAGAGTCCCATGGAATTAATGCATCGGGCCCTGACTGTGGGGTACTTTCCTCAAATCAAGAAAATAGTTTCTGCACAAGCCAATGCTCTGCTGGTTTTCCTTAGACATAAAATTTACTTTATTTCTTTTCTTAAAAAGTTAAAAATACAGAAGGTTCAGAAACTGATTTTCTCCTTGAAGATGTTCCAACTGCAGCTTAAGGAGAAAACAATCCTTCACTGAAATGTTTCTCTTAATTTTGTTTTTTTTTTTTTAATCATCACCACCATTAGGACAGAGGTTGAGGAGCAATGACTCCACCACTAATTTGATGACGTAGTTTGATTCCAGATTCACATTTCCAGGTGCCAAGAGTCCAGAAAACAGCCATGCTAACTTCGGCCTTCGTTCGAGATCTTTATTTTTGTTTGGTTTTTTATTGAACACAGCAGTGACCGTTGGCATCTTTGAAGCGTAATCGCATCTTAGGTCGGTATTTCTCAAGGTAAAGCAGCTGTTTGGAATTGAAAGCTCCCCTCCTTTTCCTAAAACAGAGAGAAGGAAGGCTGATATCAATGGAAAAAGTACTGCTTCGATCCCCCTGCACACGTCAAGGCCTCATTTCAAAGCTTCTCTGCACCTCCAAAACAGCATTTTGGCTTGTTCCCTATCCACTGAATCTTTGAGGAAGGCTAAACCAGGTCAGCACAGGCAGTTCATCACCCTTGTGCCAATATTAAAAGCAAGATCCAAGTTAGCAAATTTCAGCACATTTTCTTGGATTGGGAGAGTTTATTTCCATCGCCAGCAGCAGTTGCTGAACAACAGCAAGGTCACCCTTTCCTGGCAGATGCGTGCGCTACTTATGAGCTACGTAAGACCGTGACATTCAAATACCCAAGAGGTTCTCAGAAAAGAGCTTTTTGGTATAAAGGTACCATACCCAGGGAGAGAAAAAAGGGAATTTAAGAAAGGAAAAATTCAGAAAAAACTATAATAAAAAAAGAATCTAAAACTCAATCTGTTGACTGCAGTACAGCTTACAAAGATAACTGAAGACCCTGGGAATCCATAAAAGGATGAATTGCGTTTTTGGCAAAGCTCATCCAACATAATCTTACCTGCTGGGCTTCATTTCAAGATCTGATGTTATCACTAAACCAAGAGAGCTCTGCAGGTTCATCCTTCAGCACTTGTGTTATTTTCCAGACAGGGCAGCTGCTGCCATTTCCTGGCTGGGACTCACACCCACCCACAGCACCCGTGGGAGGGCTGCTGCTCATCCACTTGCTGCACAAATTCTGCTTGGGGGTCCTACCTCACTACTATTTGGTTTTTTATTATTTATTTTTAATTAGAAGCAATTAGTCCACATTCAATTCATCCAGGATTTTTACAGCTCCAGCCTAATTTTTCCTCAGAAGTCAAAATCTTTTAGTCTTAGGACAATGGCTTAATATATAAAGCCAGATTTAAAAGAAAAAAAGGAAAAAAAAAGAAAAAAGGAAAAAATAGAAAGAGATCACCTTTTAATCCTCATCTCTAAACAAAGGGCACAAGCCTCAGCATTAAAATCAAAGTGATGCCCATTATCATCAGGATACAGCTCCTAGGAAACAAATCTAACACGCTCTGCTGCAGACTGCGAGCGTTGATCAAATACAAGGGAAACACAGATTCCTCAAGAATTGGGAAGTTTAACTTACTGCCTTATAAACTGAACTGCATCTTCGTACTTCATTCCACATTCAATGAGAGCAAGTGCAACCAGTACAGGAGCCCTAAAGGAGAAATCAATATTTAAGGAAGATCTACTAGAGAAACGGCATATTGTACTCCTCAAAATACATCAAATTAATCTATACACAGATAGCTTAAGTATCTCCTCTTTAAACATTATCTACAGAAAGACATTTGCCTGCTGAGTACCTAATGTAACATCTCTTTTAGTAGACATCTCTGCTTCCAGCACACACACAAAACAAAATCAATAGCTCCTTAGTGTTTGGGGCGTGAAACAATAATTCTAGATTTTTACGCTCTCTCATTTCACTCTAACCCAATTTTCTGCTGTGTTTAAACACGCGGGTAATACCTCCTGCATACATCTTGCTTCTTCTGACACTACAGATTTAGCCGTAAGGGAGACAGACCCAGGCAGCATTCAACAGAGGACTTCTATGGATTTGATTTGGCTTTTTAGCAATAGGCAGTACGTGGAGCCGGGCGTTCCAGGGACAAGAGAGTAAAATTTCTACCTGAGGTGCACCCTTCGGACATCAGTTCAGTGAAAAGAGCTGGCTTTTCAAACAGGCAGAAATCACACCTGGATGTCACCCCACTGAACACACAAGAGTCACAACAGGCCCCTCTGGCAGCCTAGTAGTGGCAGTTGGGACAGCTTGTGCTCCTGGCCAAGCACAAACGTCCTTCGGGAGAACCAACTGTCACTGTCCCCGTGCATCAGCAGGATCACTCACTCGCCAAAAGGAAACAACCTGAACTTCAGAAGCCACCTTATCAAAAAAATCTGTCTCTCTTCACTGCTGCTGCAGTTCAATTCCCTGCAACACTTCAAGCAGCATCTGCAAAGCTCTTGCATTTCCCTCTGCCAGAAGCAGTCTGAGCACAGGAGCAAGAAGGTCACTGCGTAAGGAGCAGCCGCACAACGCGCTGTGAGGAGACAGCTCTGGCACCCTTTGGCCTGTTCTTATGCAAGCAAGAGGAGAGCTGAAAAATCACTCGAGTTACCCGTGGCCACCCTCCTAAAGGTGTTCCTCAGATAAAAATAGATAATGGATAAACAAATGTCAATTGCTTCAGGGGGGCTGGCTCTTGTGTCTTTAAACACCGGCCGCTCCTACCTCTTCATTTCCCCTTCTCCTTCTCTAGAGGCGGAAACTGAAGAACCTGATACACTTCAGCTCTCTGCTTTACTTCATTTCTTTAATCCACCTTGCCCGCCCACTCATTCATACCCTTAACTGCTACCAGTCCCAAGGCTAGTGCAAGAACACTGACACTGAAGCTCCATTTCCTCCCAGCCCAGAGGATAAACAGAACATTCAGAGATTGCAGGTGGGAATACGAACGTAGCATTTAGCTTTCCCAACCCAGCCTTTTTTATTTCATCTTGAGAGGAAGCTCTTCCCAAAGAAGGAAATGATGTTCTGAGTGGCAAGGAGAGAAACATCAGTCTCTGTGTGAGCAAGAAACACCAGCCGAGCTCTTCTGGAAACTGAAGTGAAGCCACTTTAGAGTAAGGAAGGAACTGAACAAGTTTTTCTAAATGCCTCTTCTCTTTTTTTTAAGTTATTATCACATGCTGAACAGTCTAGCAGTTGAAATCAGTAGGCAATTAAAAAATCCCAACTGTACAGCCTTACAAGCTGTACATGTATATTGCATTTGTCAAGAAGCACCAGAGCTTATTGTTTTAGCCGAAAGACATCAACTTTCAAATTAACAGCATCCCTAACTGGAGTGTTCTGAACAACCTCTCCGGGTCTCTTCCTCACATCCTTGATCAGAGTTATGAAATTATAATGGATCTTTAAGCTGCAGTAAGTATCTCTTCCAACACAAACTCGATGCTGCTGCTTTCAAGAGTTATTTGGCAGAAAACAGAGCAATCAGCATTTTCTTAACACCTTCCATGACCTCCCTCCCACACAAAGCACCCCTAAGTCAGTAGGAAAACAAGACGGCAGACACCAACCTTCCCAACCCTGCGACACAGTGAACAGCGACACAGCATCCAGGCTCTTCACGAAATTTGGTTTTCAGCAGGTTGAGCCAGTCATCAACTATCTGATTTGGGGGTGGTGCTCCATCATCAAATGGCCAGTCCTTTGAAAGAAAAAAAAAAAAACAAGCATTAGCTCCACGGATTTCAGCCCGTAAACCACGCGAGCATGACTGGGAGAAGGAAAAGACTGGTTTTATCAAGAAGGGCCACATTACACCAGTGGTTCTGTGGGCATTCTCCTGGTTGCACAGGAGTCTGCAAGTCAATATCATAATGCAACACTAAATGTTTAAAAACCATTTAATTGCACTTCTCAATAAAATTCCAATCGAGCTGCACACTAACCCCTTTACAGTACAGACTTTTTTAGGAAAAGGGCTGCCCTTGAAATCCCATTTTATTAAAGATATGTAAAAATCAATAGATGTTTCAAATAAACATTTGAAAGATGAGAACTCTGTAGACTTCTGCCTGTGGTTGTGTCAACCTTTTAAAACACCATTTGTACTGCAGACTCTATGCAGAAGAGCAGCTACTTCATCGCAATTCCAGGGGGTCAGGAGAGCAGAAGGTGCTTCATAACAATTCAAACAGCTCTGTTCATCCCGCTGACATGAATCCAGTAAGCAAAGCAGTTAAATTTACCTGAGTATTCTCCAGTCAAAAACAAACCCCACATTCACAAGCAGAAAAGAAAAAAACAAAAAACCAGGAGTGCAGCAAAGTCAACAATCACACGTCAGACGCCTGCCGTTTGCCCCAGGTCTCAGTTGCCTCCTGGAACTCGTGCTGAGTGGAGTACTACATGTCCTACATTTCAGCACCCAGCGCAACATCACGTGCTTTATGATCTCCTCAGCCCGAGGGAGTGCTGCAGGAAGAGCACTCCTAGATGCAAGGGAAGAAAGAACACTTGGTAGTTAGGACTTTTCATCAGATGACTGCAACCCTTTTACAAAAGGCCAGAGTTCTGTATTATTCAACCCGTTCTCCAAATGGTAAGGAAACGACTTCGAAAGGAGCTGCCTTCTTTCCTCACTGGCTAGGAGAGTCTTTCATGTAGGATCCTGAGAACAAGTTGACATGAAGTAATAGAACCAAAGGTAAAAATCCACCAGGCCTTTCATTTTGAACTGCACTAAATGCTATCCTAATACTTCCTGAAGAGCAAGTACAGCTTAGGGCAGACCTCAGCCAAGAGCACCCTACAAACATGTTAGAACTTAAAGGTGCAAGGTGGAAATCTGTGTCTCAGAACTACAAACCCAAAAAACTCCCAGTTACTGCAATAACTTTGTGTTGGAAAGATGCACAAAGTCTGAAGAGGGTAGAGAACTTCTGTTTTAAAGCAAATGGGAAATCAAAAATATCAGGGACAACACAGCAGAATACAAGGCTATCGCAACAAGATCCTAAGGTAAAATTTGTTCTTTCTAATAAAGGCATTTAGGAGATTTTCCACTCAATCACACCCTGTGAGCTGTATTATTTTAGGCCTGGTGTTATCCACTGTCCCAGAAGAGACGCACGGGCTGCCAAGAGACGAGGCATTACCCGCTGAGAGAGGCTCCCTTCTGAAACTGCCTTGCAAAGACCAGGATTTACATGGCAGTTCTGTGTCCCAGTTTTAGAGTAAATGAAATTCTTTCCTACAGATGAAACACAGGAGCTTATTGCATTGCTTTAGCTCCCGCGTTAACCGTCGTGGCCACGCAAGCCTCGTGCTGGCTGAATTAATCCCAACCATCATGTCCCCAAAGAGCATCACCTTCTCGGGAAGGGTACAGCCCATTAGTGCTGATCAAACCCTGCCCAGAATGAGGAACACGAATTAGATGGGGACTAGAGGAGTAATTGCAGCAACGTTTGGCAGGCTTTTTTCCTGACGGTGAGTTCTGCCAGCACCACTTCTGAATCTGTCAGACAGGAAAATGGCTAAGCTCCACAACCATCAATAACCAGGTCATCAATAACCAGGACGCTGCACTGAGACTGCACAGACAGACAATCAGCTCTTCTGGGCCACCCTGCACTAGCTGGGGAGGGTGAGAGGCAAGAAAGGGTTATTCTTATTTACCCTTTCTCTGGAGCAGCCTTGCTCAGCACAACAGCTCTGGGTCTGCAGGACTGGCAACACAGAACTGAGGTCACCGAGAAGCAGTGACAGCACTTTAAGGTGACAAAGACCTTCCTTCAAAACCCCCATGCAACTTGTACTGAAGTTACGTCAGCAAAACCCTGCCAGAACTGCCTGTATCAGCGCAGGATGAGACCACAGCCACCAGCCTGGAGCTTTCCCACCTCTGACACTAGTCTGTGGTGATGCCGTAAGTATCAGATGGCAACTAAAGTCACACTTTGACCACAGGCACTCCCAGTTGCCTGCTGGTCTTCAGGTGGTGGCCACTCTGGAGGGCACAGGGGTAAAGAAAGTCTGGTCCAGGGACAAACAGTCAGTGAAGGACCAATAGAAGGAGAACAATGAAACGTTGTCTTAGATCCTGAAGATGAACAAAAACTACCACAGCCTTCTTGGTTGACAGCCAGTGCAAAAAAACTTCCAGAGGAAAAAAACCTCCCAGCTTTTCTGGTGTAACATTTCTACATTTCCAGACCTTACACACGAACATAACTGCATGAACTGCAGAAGCCCACAGGAACTAAATCCATCCCCGCCTCCTGTCTCCTGGATTTAATCTCTGTTGATAAACAGGCGCAGGCAATAGTACTACATCAACCACGGAACATCTAATTCTCTACTTTCTCACTATGCCATCTGCTAGAGCAACTCTGTAGCTGCCACATTCTGCCCATCTTGCCAGTGCACGATCCGTAGCACAGCACGGGAGCGGGCTCTGCTGAAACGCGCTCCTTTTCAGAGGGTTCGCTGCGCTGTTGACCTCAACAGTTTTAAAATAGACACTAATCTCTCTCGGGCCGTGTTTTTAATCTTAACGTTCTTTTTGCAAGCAAATATTAGCTTTAAATAGTGACGTGTTGGATTCTCAGCCAGCTGGTGATTCGATCCCATCGCCCATGAGCAACAGGACTCTGCTTTCAAACAGCAAGCAGCCGTCGGGAGGAAAAGGCAGAGCGGAGGCGGTCACCTCGGTGCCTGGCTAAAGCTGATCTCAAATAGCACCCACTAGTGCAATACAGTGAATTACTGACACAGCCCCAGGACTGGGATCATCAGGATCAGCGATGACATTAGCAGGGAGCCTTCCCTGTCACCTCCTGCTTTCTGTTACCCTCAACAGATGCCTGGTGGATTTAAGCTCTCTCCCGTCCTGCCTTCTGCAGCAGGGGAATGCTCACAACAGGTACGTACCCGACCCAGAGAGGCTCGGTAGCTGAGGGAAATGCACACGGGCACGAGACTCTCGCCCGTGCTGCTCAAAGTGAAAGGCTCTGAACAGAAGGCTGCTCAGCAGAGCTGGTGGAAACACCATTTCCAGTTATCAGAAAAGCTTCCTCAAAAAAAACCCAACGCGTTCAGTTCAAACCCTGCCAACAGCAAGTTTTTCAAGTCGCCTGATGAACCAAAATCCCCCACAGCACAGGGGCCACAGCACTTCCTGGCACCTGCAGCTGCCCCAGGAGCCCCAGCCTTGGGCTGGAGAAGGTGGATCTGGCCCAGGGCTGCAGGAGCCAAGGTCAGCAGGGCTCCCCCTGACAGAGCTGGACACCTGCAACACTGGCCTAAGCCTGCTTGGAAAAACTCAGATCTCTGCTCTGGCACAGCAACACACAAATACTCCTAAGCTCCAGCTTATATCAGGGCTCTGAGAGCTTGTACACAACAGGATTAAACCTCCCAGCCTCTGGCAACCCGAGGAGTATCTCAGCTAGAGGTTTCACAGCAGCGTGCCCGCAAATGCTGTGGCGTCCCAGTCCAAGACAGCTCTGGAGTGAACAAAAACACCATTCCAGAGCTCAGCCCTAGCAGCGTTGGTAGCCCTGTAATGACTGATTTTTCCAACAACACTGAGATACACGTGGCTGCCTGGAAGTGGAGTAAATGCTGACTAGGGCTGCAAGCCAAGAAACCTGACTGACCTGTATGTGCAGTTTTCACAGCTATGCCAGGATACAAGTTTTTCTCCTAATGGAAAACTGCAGTTTTCCTCCAACTGAGCCATAAAACCCAAGAGGCAATAGAGACAGACTACCTGCAACAAGAAGGTAAGATGCAATTTCCGGCCTCCCAACAGAGTTATTACTCACTCCAGTAAAATAAACTGATTATATCTGACACACTGTAATAATTCAGAAGCATTGCCTGGAAAAACACCGCCTGCAAGCTCAGTATGAGCACACACCTACTAAAAAAACTTCCCCTGAAACACCAAGCAATACCAGCCGGTCTCGTCAGACACTCGTTGCATAACGTGAGCCATGAGTAGCAGCGAAGGAATTCCACCTGCTGAACAGGGGAGCCACCAACTGCCAGGCTCCAGTCTGAGCTGAGCACTGATGAGGCTACCGATCGCTGTCCTTCCACAGCCAGGCCACGGAAGCCTGTAACATCCTGTCTCAAAAGGTAGCCCATTTTGAGAGAGAGAAGGTCATCCTGAGAAGGTCAACAGGCAAGCCAAGACGTGCTGTATCTAGAGAAAAGGACCAGACCGAGCTGCATGGATCATGAGGCCGAGCACTGGATTCGTACCGAACGAGTCGCTACAAGGCAACCAAAATCTCTCAACAAATCCAGAAATGCAGGAATGGACATTTCTGTTCCAGCAGAAACGCTCGGGCAATAGTGATGAGTCAGCCAGTACCTTTCACAAAAGCACAGGGGGTTTCCCCAAAGCAGCTTTAGCTGATGCTTTTGGCCTGTCTGAGCCAGCCCGAGGTGTGAGGGCCGCCCCCACCACCCCCGCAGATATTTTTCAGTGTTAGACAGCGTTAAAGGCAACTCACTAGAACCTGGATCCCTTCTTTTTCGATAGGAGCTTGATCGTAAGTGGCATCACAAACTCGCACCAAGGTTCGCACTCCGTACTTCTTCAGCTCCTGTAAGAAAAAGGGAAACGTGTCAGTAGTGATAGAATGAGGAATTACAGAACTTTCTCATCAGCTGCAGAACTAAACACGTGACAGAGTCAGCTTCACCGGGACTATCGCACAGCTCCGAGGGGGATACACACTGGAGCAGCAAGGGCCAGCACAGAGACGGGGCTTTATGGCCTGCGCTGGGACAAGGGTTACAGGGGACAGGAATAAACACAAAACGCCTCTGAATTCTTCTCTAGAGAAGTGCCAAGGTGGAAAAAAAATTTGTATATATAAGAGCAAAATTAAAATAGCTGCTTTATATACTCCAAGCAGCTTCTTTTTAAATAGAAGCCTGGAATTGTTTGCTTCAGCCAGCGTTGACATTTTGAGTCAGGGAGGAACAGAACACACACACCACCATACTCTAGCTTCCTTGTAATGCACTATAAGTAGCACGTTGTGCTAGATAAATAATCAGAAGATCAAACAAAAGCCGTTCCAGTTCACTCTGAAGGTTCATACAGCAAGCTGAATTTCCTCTAGTGTTTGGCCTGAATCACTATAGCCTCTAACAATTAGCAATAACATCTACTCCAGAGTCAAGATGCCTGAAAAAGGAAGACAATTCACAATAATGAGGGGAGAAAAAAAATATAAAGACCAAAAGAATGTGGCTTTCAGACAAAATTAAACACTAACATCTGAGCAGATTCACTGCTGAATGATGGAATTCTGTTAATAGCTACGGTCAGACACCAGTATCAGGTGACAGGATCTCTTTGGAATGAAAAAGACCTGCATAGGGAAGATTAAAGCCCTCTAGATAGAAGACAGAAGGGCACAGAGATACAGCAGGTTTGGAGCGAAGCAGAATGCAGAAATACACTGTACCACTACTTCTCTGATGATACCATCTGGTACTGCTTCAGAAAACTGAACATTAGATTCTGCTGTGTTTCAGATCTTCCTGTGGCAGTCCTGATGTGATCCACTGCCCACTGGAGCTGACCCTTCCCACAGCTCAACGCAGGCAGATGTCATTTTTCATGGATAAACTCTGGCACCCGAGATCTCTGGCAATTGTGGGATCAGCAGGGCAGGTTAAGAACACTGCCTGTAAACTACCAGTTCAAGTATTGCACTTAATCCTTCTCTTAAGGAAGAAGGAAGGCCAGAAAGCAGTTACAATTCTGTTGACTGCTTCTTTAGAAGCCAAAAGATGAGCAATAGATCGCTCTATTAGAAGCTCTGCATCATTTAATGAAAAGTACCATTTAGAATGGCAACACCTGCAGTCCTTCAGAACCCAGGACGAGAACGATGGCAAGGGGAGTGTTTGTGTACTGAACTGGATGCTCATCAGCCTCTTGTAATTAAAGGAACACAGGACTTTGGAAGAAGTAATCAGTGGATTCTCTTCCCATACTGTCAGGAGAACATGAACAATACAGTCAAGATAAAACCAGCTTTAGTTTCAAGTGACACATAACCAAAGCACTGAGCAAGAGGTGCAAAGAATGAGCGTTCAGGGCTCCTGCAGAGCCTGTGAGCACAGAAGGAAAGGAGGATGATACTGAATTTGGCTGCCTTACCTCTATGAACTTGCTGAGGGTTGCATTGGTTGGGTTGTGAGTGATCAGGAAACGCATATTCTCATAAGTAATTTCCACGGGGGCTGGACGGTTCATAATGGCAAATAAAATGTGTAAGGGGCCAAAAAAAAAATTAAAAAAAAAAAAGAAAATTCAATAACCTTGGAAACGTTTCACAGCAGAAAACATTAAAAAGACCACTAAAATGCTTGGGATTGATCCGAGCTTGCTTTGATGTGTTTGTTCCTTAAAGAATTCGCTTCTAGAAAAGCAGGTTTGCTTCAGAATCCGCTTGAATTCAACTTCGGCCTCAATTACTGCAGGTGGTATCCTTCAGACTCCAACAATGCTGACTACATGCAAGACTAGGCAGCCTGCTCTACATTTAGGCACTGGTGAGGCAAAAAAGTAAGGGCAGATTTTCTCTCCACTTTGTTTTTTTGATGTTTAGTTTTGCTAGAGTCAGTAAAAGGAATATGCTTCCAATGTGCAGAAGATATCCCATATATTTGAGTGTGGTCGCGGTGTCTGGAGTCTTCAAGGCAAAGTAATTATGGCACGTGGAACCCCCTCCACTCAGCTCACTTGTCAGCCAGGATGCTGTGCTGGGCCTGGCAGAAGTCTGCCCTCACGCTCAGAATCGCCATAAATGTGCGACGTATATTCCAACAGAACACCTAAAGAGAAGAGAAACAGCACGTCAGAGGATTTGTGGCTTCTACTTCCAGAAACACCAAAATATTGACCTTCCCGGTGAAACTCGAATTAGCCTAGGTAAGCTTGTGTTTAAAACAAACAGAATCAGTCTTTACTGGAGTCCCGATAGCGTTTGGGATTGCAGCTCTTTCAGCACCAAGCACGCTCCAGCCCAGCAACACGGGACTTCTCAGAACTGCTGCTCCTGGCAACCTGGCTCCAGAATTCAGAACAAGGAAACCTTTCTGTGCTCACCCCGGCCCCTCCCTCCCAACCAGGTGCCCTAGAAGAGAAAATAGCACAAGGCCAAGTCCACGCTTCAAAGTCTCTGTTGGTACAGTCATACCTGTCTGGCTTGAGCCCAAGTACGTTCAGAAAAGGCTGAACTGACAGCCTGTTTTACAGAATAAGCAGCACAAGCAGAAATGAGTATAAATAAACCACCATATATATTTCAGCGTTTGCTAGCAGCTCAATTTCACCAATCTTGTTGCATCACCAAACTCCCAACAGCAGAAGGGAGATATCCTGCAGAAATCAGTCCTAAAAAGCAACCCAAAGGACATTTAGCAGCAATAACTTTTAGTTACTGCTTAGTTCCACTAAGAGCTGGAACAATGCAATTCTACCATGAAATTCAGAGGGGGGAAATGGAGCTCACCCCAACTCACTGAAGGCTGAAACACTAAATAAGCAACACGGGTTTTCGCTGCATTTAAACAGCACGAAGCCAAAGAATCATTACTGACACTTTATTTTTTTTTTTAAGGGAAGAAGTTTTAAATCAGTTGAATAAAATCCAAACTAGCAGACAGAAGTCACAAACCTGCAACTCAAGCAGAAAGGTCAACGTGGCAGAGTGAAGTGGCTACAATTAGGGAAAAACACAGACGCGTGGAAGTTCGCACCCCAAACTTCTGGCGCGCTCAACATTTTAATGAGACCCTCGCTTTAGAATAGTCAAATTAAGTACTACAAAATTACCTTTCTCACTGACATGAAGTCAAAAATCACCCAAAGAAGAGCAATTATTTCCTTAAAGAACAGCCTTCAATGCCAAAAAAATAGATTAATTAGGTTGCCAGAGGCAAGAACAAAGATGTTTTCAATAACCTCCCCCGACCTTAACACAGTTGTTGCTCTGAGTGACTGAAATACAAATTTCAGAAATGAATCCTGGAATATTTTATCGGTGTAATGACTGCAGGGTTAAGTCTCACCCCAGATGGAAGAGTCCTATCTAAACACATCATGCTCAAGTCCTTACACTTGCCAATTCTTGCACATTTGTCACAACTCTCTCACACACACCCTTGAATCTCAAAGCAGAGATCTGTTGAAGTGTACTGCAGTCTGCCACAGCAATGATCTACCAGGAACAGAAGGACTACAGCTACAGCATCCACATGTGTCCAACAACTGTCAAACTTGATGGGAGAAAGTCTTTTTTTTTCCAGGTCAATACTGCCTTGTTTTTTCCCCCCCATCTGAACACAGGCTCCAGCCCTCTGGCACAGCCTGGAGAGCGATCTGCAGACTTAGATTACCGGAACAGTTTCAAAACTAACTTTTGAGGACCTAACGAGGTCATTTAAATAAAAGCAGTGGTCAACAGATCTTGGCATAGGAGACCAGAACTTGGATCCAGAACACCAGAGGCTTACAGCACTACAAAGTATGCTGTCACGAGGGGAAGAGCTATTGCGTCCTATTTAAACAAATCCTTTAAACATTTTTCTTTTCAGCACCAATAATTTGGTTGGAAGAGCCTCCTCCAGCGCTGTTTACACTGCGAGGTGTATCAAATCGGGTCATTATGGTTACACTTCTCCTCCCTCAAGCAAATCAAAGAGGGAATTTCAACCTAATTGTTTTAAAAGTCTTTTGTAAAAATGATTTACCAAGCCATTAAGAAAGGACACATGGAGATTACATGTTCCAGTAAATTAAGCATGGCAGGGGGAGTCACCAACTCAAGTCCTCCTCTCAGCTCTGCAGCCGCTCGTGGTCTGACCTTGGCCAGGCCACTTTCAGCAGCTCAGCTCATCGACAGAACAGGAATGACACCAGCTCACCTTCCCCAAAGGAACACCACTGAAGCATTTAATTAGCTAATAGCTAAGGAGTGATTAAAAATGTAGCACTGTATTTAAGTCTGAAAAATGATTTCCAGCAGGATAACATGTTTACGTAGCACGTAATCCTATTTTTAAAGGTTGGTTCCTGCCTGACGCGTATCCCTTCCTCCCGTGACTTTCAACTGCTAACTGCTAAGCTAAAGTTTGCAAAGAAAAACCAGGCTTCTAATTAGGAAAATGAAAAACAGGAAAAAACCCCTATTGTCTACAGCTTCTGATCTCCCCAAGCAAATACTGTAAAATTTCTTCCGGTGTTAGCAAGCAAATTTGCACTTCCAAATCCCAAGAGAACTGAGCACTATCAAACCAATGGCAACAAATAGTAACCAGGTCTGTGAACAACAGAAACCAAGAAAACTTTTCCAGCCAATTACCCTTCAACTTTTTATACTTAGAAAGTGAGATAGCACATGGAGGGAAACCAAAAAATTACGACATGTTTTATGTGGCTGGCCTCAGAAAGGCAGCAGAAGGATCCAAGACATCAGCGCGGCGAATGAGGCGCAAGAGCTCCAGCAGGAACCAGAGAAGAAAAAGCAGAGCCAGAGCACAAACAAGCCAAGCCACAACTGCTCATACATCTGAAAATAACTCGGTACGCTTGGGAGCCAGCTCCTCGTGTTGTTTAATTTAATTATCAGGGAATAATCATCAATCAAGATGTCTATCTGTAGCACCAAGTTCAGTGAGCTGTGACAGGCCCTGCACCTACAGACGGGGCTAAAGGAAGTTCTAAGGAAGGGCACAGTGAGATCCACACCCCTCACACGGTCCTACTCAAGAGTTTGATAAAGCCTAATGAGGTCAATTAGAGAAGAAGGTTTTTCAAAATACTAGGAGCAATATCCTTAAAATATAAGCAAGGGGCAGTGGTATTAACTAGCACAAGTAAGTCAGGGTGATTAAGTAATTAAAAGAGAAGAGCTAAATGAGTTCCTGACTCGGTAGCAGCTTCACTGGAGATTGCCTTAAGTGAAAATCCAACACACCTACAACGTTCATCTCCAGTGGCTGCCTCGCCTCTCCTGGCATCGACTCCTACATTAGACCCTTCAACAGGGCAAGCCCTTAGCTCTTCTGCACGGAGCTTACACAAGCTCAGGGACACGGGTCTAACGAAACCCAAGTACTAACGTCGTCAGGGACCCCTCGTTCCACCACCTCTTTCAAAACACACCAGTAAAAGCGCTGCCTTAGCTACGCTGGGACAGAGAAACAGCCTGCAACAGCTGCAGCGTCCACAGCCTGCAAAACATGGATACCTCTGGAAAGGTCACTCAGATCACCTTTCAAAATAACCCAGCACACAGGATGCACAGCAGAGCCCGCTAATTTGTCAGGCGGTATTAAAAGAATACTTTGGTGCTCAGAAGAGCAGTATTTTCAAACCAGCTCAACGAAGTTTGTTCCTTCTAAGTGTGAATCCATAGTCTACGTTCACCAAGTCAGGTCACGAGCTGCTGCTTTTCCCTCTTCTATAAAACCTTGTTCCTGTGGTTTCGTTGACACGCGTGGAACGGGCACCGCGGCACCTTCACGGTGCACAACCTGATCCCACAAAAGCTGCCATCCCGACCCGACACTGCAGCTCTCCCTGGCACTCTGTGTACGCCACATTTCACCTCCCCTTCCTGCAGTGCCCCGCGTTCTACCCATGCACTATCAGAACGTCCTGTTTCATCTGGAGCAGGAGTGCTTTTCAAGCGCAAGAATTCACCGAGGCCTCCAAAATGAGCCTTACGCCGCTGGAAACGCATGTTAGCAAGAAGGGAAGCAACCAGCTCTTCTAAAATACGCTCTCTTCGTAGAGAGGGAAAAGAAAACCTGGAACTAACGTTCTTGGAAAAAAATTCTTGAACACTTTCTGAAGAAAGCTTGCTCAGAATGACACGTGCCTGGAGAGGGGTGAGGTCAAAAACTTGCCGAGTTCCACCCTCCCACCCCCGCCGCGGCGCGGACAAGCTCTGCGGGTGACTCATTCCCTTCCTTTCGCACCAACGCAGCCGCTCTGTCCCAGGCCGTAAAACCCCCAGCAGCAGGCACACATCTGCCTTAGAAAGGGGGGGGAAAAAACAGAGTCCAGATTAAAGAAGCCTCAACTTCAAAGCGACACATCGGGAAACAGGACGCAGTGGCGAACGTGCCGTACAAGCCCACTCAGGGAGGGAACAATCCTGCAGCAGAACTCAGAAATGAGCAGTACACGGAACGAAAAAGTTCAGCTGCCGCCCCGAAATGTGGGTGAGGTCAAACCACTGCATCCAGCACAGGCACCGAGGCCCCGAGATCGCAGCCCGGCAGCGGGAAGCGATCAGCCACTGCATTGGCTCTTTCAGAAGGAACCCACAGGCGTTCGCGCTTTATGCTTCAGATCTTTGCTTTCCTGTGAAAAAGAACCTGCTTCGTAGCTAAAAATGCTCTTCTGACACAGGAGGGTTTTTATTATTTTCTTTTTAACACCTTCCCCACCCACCACTTAGTGTTTAAAAAGCCTTCAGAGGACACATTTGAACGTTATTTACATATCATGCCCCAAAAGTTTAAAGTTACCGACAGTGTTTGAAGTCAAAACCGAAAGGCTTTGCTAAGAAAAAGAAATTTAAGCTCTTATCCCATTCCAGCCCCAGAAGTACATTTAAGTAAAATCAAAAATTACTTTAGACAACAATTCTCGAGCAGGTGACACAAGTAACTCATTCCTAAAAACCAGAATGCCGAGTTGTCTGAGCTGTAAAAACTGCTGGTCTTTGTAACCAGGGTCCTGGTAGATCATCAGCTCCCCCAACAACTCAGAGTAAATATTCTCACACTTTAAGATCCAGGACCAAAAACAAAACCAAACAAAACCAAACAACAAAAAAACACTAACACCGAAAACCCATTAACAAGTCAAGCAGGACTTAAAAGCAATTTCAAGTCATGCAGCAACACAGATATTAGTCCAAGAAGTTACAGAGTTGAATTACTTGCATCTTACTCATCTCACTTATTTGAATTTGCCGTACGCCTCTGTCGGAAAAATGACTTAGTGGAGAGTTGGCTCCTTTTCCACGGTCCTGCTGCAGTTAAACGCAGGCTGACAACTGAAACCAAAGCTCACTGATAAATTTCACTGCACCTCCACAAAGTCTCAATTGTTAAAATCCACAGGCCATTGTTTCGAGCAGAGCTAGGTTGTCAGTGTAAGAGACCAAAAGGAATTTAACTTTTCAGTACAGAACAGAGAGAAACAAGGAGTAACAAAAAAGTACACGTAACAGTGACCCAAATAGAGAGAGAACCCAGTGTCTTCTGTTAGAACTGGGAAAAAAAAGAAAAGGATCAAGAGATTGAGGGCTCCTTTACCCGTTCACAATTAGCAAAATGAGCCATGAGGTGATACCAAAGTCAGCTGCCACTATGAAGTTACTTTACACTCCCTTACGATACCATCAACCAGAGACTGGCCTAAATCGGTGCCAGTCTGACCTAGCACTGCAACTCGGATGGATCAGAAAGAGTAACTTCTAGCCCAGATTCTCAAGCCACTGAGTCTAATTTTTCAATGTGGTTGAATCTCCACCTCTTTATCAGGAAAAGAAGCTGTCAAACCAATCCAGCAGGCAACACAGAGCTCCCCTCCGCTCCATAGGTAATGGTGCAGCATCAGCAACGTGATTTCCCCTCCAGAGATACAATCAAAATACACAACCTACACCAGTTACAAAAATGATCTGCTTGCAAGAGCTACATTCTCAGTTGTGGGTCATCTTCCTTAAAATGAGGACAAGAACTGTGCCTTTCTCTCCCTCCCAGGCTCCCAGCAGTTAACCAGCTCGACATTCCTCCACGGGGCAAAGTCCAGCAGCAGAAGCGAGGGAATCGGCTGTGATCACAGTTCAGCTCTGCTCTGATAGCAGAAGAGCATTTGAGTTCTGCTGCGTGGAAGAGAACAACAGATATTTGCAGGAAATACAACCTGAAGGCTATCAGCTCTGTTTAGGAGAGATGGAGGTATAAACATCACAACCAGCCCCTACGTAAGAAGGTCGACACTCCTGCCTGGGCATCCATATGGATGCAGATCTGCCCTCCTACCTTGACTCCGATCAATCTTTTCTTTCTAGTTGAGTGCATTAAATCTAAGTAGTTCTACACTTCGAGTCATATGGAGATAGTTTTCTGGCTGCTGCTAGGGGTGGGTTTATCTTATTTTTCTTCTTTAAATACTAACCGCAGTTCTGAGTCAGAACCTGACTGGTTCATTTTGGGAGTTTTGAAGCGAGTTTCCATTTATACAGTAGCCTTTAAAAGCCAACTTTCTTCTACCTTACTCCTCCTCACGCTGCAACCAACAAGCACACAGCTGCCCGGAGAGAAAAAGCAGATCGTGACTAATCACACCGAGGAGCCACGAGGAACCATCACTGCAGCTGAGTGGAGGCACTTTTACCTTCACCCCCGTAGCATAACACCCCCCAACCTGCAGCCTCGCCTGCGGTCCACATCCCAGACCTCCAGCTCTCCGGTAACCACACACACCCTTCGCAGCAAACCACAGCTGTCCCCAGTAAGGACAGCACTCCCTGTCTCAGGCCTTCCCATGGGTCACTCTTAGCACGCTCAGCAACACCGGTACTTTCGTTGCCACTGCCCTGGCCAAGCCAGGCTTCACCAGCTCGGTGGTTCCAGCCCAGGCAGCTCCAAGTCCCAGAGGGCAGCCCTTTACAGAAACCAGCTTCAGCCTTCACAACCCTGCCCCCACTCAAACCCCAGGAAAACCACCACATCCTGGACACCCTTCCTCTCCAGCTCCACATGCTCCCCTCCAGCCTGAGAAAGATCCCAACCCCCAGTATTGCTCCCAGCCTTTCCCCTCTATTTTCCAGCACAGATCCCAGAAAAAAAACACACCCCCCCATCCTTTCTCAAACTCTTCCCCAGGCGTACACAGGCACAGGAACGACTGACACTCCCTGCCTTCAGACAAGCCCTCCAAATGTCTCCCATACCAGGTACGAGCAAGACCCCCCACCCACGCACTCACCCACACCAATCTCTTGGCAGTTTCCTCATCCTCCCACTGCTGCAGTCCTACAAGCAACGACCTCTCCCCTTGAACAGTGTCCCCAAGCCCAGGCAGGTGACAGGCTCCTTCCCTTCAACAGTCTCTTTGGGGTCCACTCATCCCAGCTTCACCTCCAAGAGGGAACCCACGCAAACCGGCAACACAGGTCTGGGGAGTGGGCACTGCAAGTCAACCCCATCCCACAGGCGAGGAGAGAGGACCTTCCAACCAAACCTTACTCCTCAGGCCAAGGGAGCCCTCAAGGCCCGGAAGGATTCCCCAAACATGCCCCATGGGTCACGAAATCTCCCCAGACCGGGAAGGGCCCCCTCGACCCAGCCCCTCAGACCACACAGAGCCTCCCAGACCAGCAAGGAGCCACCTACACCAGACCCGCAGCCCAGGAAAGGCCCCAGAACACAAAAGACCCCCCCCGAAATCAGCCGCAGGGGCTACAGGAGACTCTCCAGGCCAGGAAGGTGCCCCCCAAGCCGGGGGGATCCCCTCAAAAAGCCGTTGGGGGGGGGGGGGATCCCCCACAGCCCAGGCCCGCCCCGGGGCGGGGGCTTCAGCCTCCCCCCGTCCCTCCTCACCCGAAGCCCCCCGGCTCCTCCCCAGCGGGGCCCCTCACCCTGAGCATTGAGCGCGTCGGCGTTCTTCCGAGCGGGCCCGGCGCCTCCCACACACCGGGCCGGGGGACGGGAAGGAGCGAAAAGGGGCGGGCGGGGGCGCGGCGGTGCCGGCGGGGCCCGTGACGGGGCTGGGGAGCGGAGCTGGCACCCGGTGCGGCCCTGACCGCGCGGAGAGACCCGACAGCCCGCGCGCCGCCCGACGGCTCCTCGCGCTCAGGCCGCTCCCTCCCCTCCCCTCCCGCGCAGCGTGGTACGGCCCGCCCGCCGCTGATTGGCACGGCCCGGCCCGCCCCCCCCCCCCCCCCCGCCTGGGTCCCCCCCCCCCCCCCCCCCCCCCCCCCGCAGCTCCCAGCGCAGGGCGCATCCACCCGCAGCTCCGCGGGGGGGTAGAAGGGGTTGCTCCGGACACGCAGACGCGGCAGTAGAAGAGCTGGGGCGGCCTCACTCCCCGCTGGTCAACCGAGTCCGCTTCTCGGGGAACGGCTGTCTCCATCCCGCTGCTGCCAGAACCTCTCCCCGCGAGAGAAACGGCGTTGGTACAGCCCATTCCCCCCCCCCCCCCGGCATTGGTATGGCCCTTCCCAGCGCGGCCAGAGGGCCCAGGGCCGGCTCGCCCTGCCCCGCCTGCCAGCGGGGAGCGCGGCCCGAAGCGATCCCCGCTGCGCTGTCCTCAGCCACCCTCGGTACCCTCCGAGCCACCATCCCCCGCCGCTCTGAAGCACTTGGACTGACCCTCCAGCCGCACGTGCACGTGGGCCCTTCCACGCCACCATC
>JANVCC010000120.1:5656918-5681835 GCA_025345505.1 Todiramphus chloris collaris | reverse complement strand
CCCCCCCCCCGCCGCCGCCCCGCTCAGTGGTTTGACCCGCCCGGCGGTTCCCGCGGCTTCCGCTTCCCGCGTCCGCACCGGGACCGGGCCCTGCCCGAGCCCCGGGCTCGCGGCGGTTACCGGCGTAACGCGGCTCCAGCCCCCGCTTCTCACGTCGGGGCCGGGGGTGGAGCACAGCCTCCTAATCCTGCCTGGAAAAAGGGTCCGGGAGCACCGGGACGGTGCAGGGGACTGGCCCCGCGGCTGCTCCGGCCTCCCGGGAGAAGGGGACATTGAGTCACGGGATGAAAATCGCTCCCAAAGATCCCCACGAATAGCGGGGCTAGCGGCTATTCATCCCTGTAACAAGAAGTACCTTCCGTTTGGAGCCACTGGCTAACACGGCCTTTTCCCGGGATAGAAACACGGGAGCAAAGGACAGAGCCGTGGGATCAGGACGGTTCCCGGGGGCACGGCTGCTGCCGGTGCAGCCCAGCAAGCAGACAGCCATGCTGGAAGCGGCATCAGCAAGAGCTGGAACAAGAGTCCCTCTGCCCTTGCTCAAGCTCAGCACCACCCCGCTCTGTCTCAGCCCCTTCGCGCCCCGAGAGGACCAGGCAATGTGGAGAAAGGTAGAAGTGATTTAATTCAGAGATGGTGAGAATTTAGAATAGAGTCAGCTCCTGGCTTCAGGAAGGTGCTGGGGCGTTTACAAGTGATGCAGCTGTGAGCAAGGATGAGACAGGGACAGCAGGCAGGGAAAGAGCATCTCAATGGAGAATACCCAATGATGACACCAAAACACAACGGGGGTGAGGGAAAAAGACACAGTACATGAATGATAAGGGAACTGATGGAGAAGCAGGTCAGGCACATGTCTCAGGGATGCAGGTGGCTCCGAAGCAATCAATAGCTGGAGCTCCCTGACACGGGCAAGGTGTTTCGTTCAACGGAACCACAGCCACAGCCCACCGAGTGACGGGTTCGCAGAAGTTCAGGGAGGCTGTGAGCAAAAACAACCTGGAGGCGAGAGAGGCAGGACAAGGTCCAAGCTGTATTACCTGATGATGTCCTTCCATGAACAGCAACTTCGGCTCTGCAGAGAAGGGGCTGCAGCAGACAGCGAGCTGTCGCAAGATAGTGAGAGATCAAATAAGAATCACAGGCCTCCTTCACAGGCTAAAGCATATGTGCAACTTAACAAATTGTAAAGGCTGTTGTCTTCCTGTGTTCTCAAGCTATGGCTGTCAAATTATTAATAAAGGGCCATGTTTAATACTAAAATAAGGAGCTGCAGTGCCTGTAAGGTATCCCGTATGCTGAACTGCTGCTGCCTCCACAAACCACAATAGCAGAACCCCCTGCACGCAAGAGTTTTCACATTTGCAATCACCCTGACTAAAAAAAACTGTTCAACGCCACTTTGCTGGGTTGAAAGACTGTCCACCAGCTCCACCCCAGCACCTTTAACTAGAGCTCAACCTCTGACACTTGTAAGCCCGTAAGACTTTTTCCTTCCTTCTTCAACACTGCATAATATCACCGGCCACACAGGAGTTAACTGTTCTCCCTAAAGCCTCAGACCACAGCGTGAGGCCAACACAAGTACACCAAGGGCTTACTCGCCCCCTCCAGCAGGCCCTGTGAGGGCTGTGAAGGCAGAAGAGGGAGGGCCCAGGCCCCGCAACACACGAGAGGGCTCCCGCACAGGCCCGGTACAGCAGGGGAGGGCCGCGAGTACCAGGCTCAGCCCCGGGGGCAGGCTGCCCTGGCTTACCGTGCCCGCGGAGGCCAGGCGGGAGCGGCTGCCCTGCCCCGGCCCTCTCCCGACGGGGCCGAGCCGAGCCTGGGCCGGTCCCGCCTCGCGCTTCAGCCGCCACCTCGAGGCGAGCGCTGACAGGGCGCGCGCGCGCGCGGGGCCGGCGTTTTCCCGGGGGGGGGGGGGCCCCCCCCCCCCCCCCCCCCCCCCCGCGCACGCGCCGCCAGCAACGTCACGCCGGCAGATGTGCGCGTGCCCGGTCGGCGCCGGGAAGGCGGCGGCCCCGCCCACGCGCGTGGGGGGTCGTGTCCGTGTCCGTGTCCGTGTCCGTGTCCGTGTCCGTGTCCGTGTCCATGTCCATGTCCCCGTCCCGCCCCCTCCGCCTCTTCCCGGCGCCGCGCGAGCCCCTCAGCCGGCACCCGCCGTTGGCGGAGCGCGCACGCGCGTCTCGAGCGCGGGCCGCGAGGAGCGCGGCGGCGGTGGAGGGGGAATAGGCGCGAGGCGGCGTCTCCCGCGCAAGCGCAGAGGCGCGTGGGGTGGTCGCGCGGAAGCCGGCGCGGGGAAGGGGAGGGAAGCAGCGGGGTTGGGGCGGGGGGGGGGAACGGGACGGAGCCAGGGGGGGCGGTCCTTCCGGCCCCTCACTTCCGGCCGTGGCGCTGCGGCGGACGGTGTGGCAGCGCCGCTCGGCCCGCTCCGCTCCGCGCCCGCCCGCCCCGCCGCCTGCTTCCCCCCTCCCCCCCCCGGTTCCTCTCCTAACATGCAGCGCCGCGATGACCCCACCGGCCGTTTAGGCCGGGGGCCGGGTCCCGGTGGAGCCCGGCAAGGGGGTCCCCCCTCTCGGCGGCCTCCCCGTGGCGGGGGGGGCCGCGGGGCCGCCACCGGAGCGCAGCCGCCGCCGCTTCTACCGCCCAGCGCCACGGCGGCTGCCTCGGCCGGCCAGGGCTCCTCCGCCGCCCCCACCCCGCTGCTGCCTGGGGCCGCTGTCAAAATGGAGCCCGAGAACAAGTACCTGCCCGAGCTGATGGCGGAGAAGGACAGCCTCGACCCGTCCTTCACGCACGCCATGCAGCTCCTCACAGCAGGTACCGGGGGCCGGGCGGGGCGGGATCCCCGGGAGGGGCCTCCCTCGGGCTCGGTGGGGCGGGCGGGGTCGGTGGCAGCTCCCGGCAGGATGGGAGAGGGAGCCCCCGGGCCGGGGGGGACCGAGGGGGCGGCAGCTCCCGGGGGAAGCGGCGGGGGGGTGGCTGCTGCGCCGGCCCCTTCTGGCTCCTCAGCCCGGTGCGAGAGTAGATGTTTCTGTGTTTAGCTCCGTACTCACTGCAGGGCCTGGCCCGGATTAGCTGCAGATGCAGAACTTTCTTTTTCAAACACGGTGTTCGGCCCTTTCCCTCCCTGGGGAGCGAGGGGACCGGAGGGGACGGTAAAACCCGGGGGGGGTTTCCACGCAGCATGCGCTTGGGTCCCTGTGAGGCACGGTTTGTGATCTCTTTTTGGGTTTTCCACTCTGATCACCAATATTAGCGCTTGTCTCGTGCTTCGGAGGAACCTAAACAGGGGCTGGAAATGGCAGTCTTTGTTCTGTGCCCAGACCAGCCTTCTCCTTCCCCATCACACTGTCCAATCGCCTGGCGCTCTGATTTCTCCCTATCTCCCCAGCGCAGCTGCTGCGCCCGCGTTCCGAGCCTCTGTCGAGCACATTCGGCTGCCTCCAGACTCCGTAGTCAGCTCCAAAATCCAAACGACTTAAACTGTTCCCTACCTCTTACTGATGGTTTTTTTTGTGTGAGTAGTGAGAGCTGGGAGGTACCTGGCATGAGGATAAACTCAGATTTAATCTGCATATGAGCACAGCGTTCGTTCTGCCCTTAACTGGTTTATTTATTTATTTAAAGGTCTTGAAAATGTATAGAATTGCCATACTAGGCACAGTGCTCGAGATTTTATTGGCTCCTCCTTTAATGCAGGAAATAATTCCTAGGAATTGTGCGAGCAAGCGAGCGAGCTACCTCGTCGCGGGTGATTTGGCATCAGTCGTGGACATCTTGATCTAAATAAATGAGTTTTATAATCCGGTTTGCCAGCAGTTTAATGGTTTTGGTTAATCAATCCCTTTAGCCAGCTGGGGCTCGACAGCTCGGTGGTAACGAAACCCAAAGAGTTCGCCAGTTCCCCCACAAAGAGCAACGTTCTCAGTAAAGCTTCCTTCTCCGAGTGGTGTGACAGGGATTTAGGAGGGTGTTGGATTTGATTTGATTTTCATTGATTTAAGAATTGTTGACAGTAGACTGCAGCGTTGTGAGACTTCAACCTGATCACTGGAAATGCTCCAGACGCTTCCTGCTTGCTCTGGGTGTTTGGAAAATTGCTGTCCTTCGGGAGCGTTCGCCAGCGGCCCAGGTTCCGAGCGGTCTGAGCAGGGAGTTCATGAGAAACGATCTGAAGTAAAAAGGTGGTTGGAAACGACTTAAATCTCTTTGCAAAGACGACCCCCCAAACCACTCTGGATTGCCCAGAATTTCTCTGCTTGCTGTGGCACCCTTTGGGGAGGTCGTGTTGGGGGAGCTGCTGGAAAGCTGCCGTGGAATTGAGATCTGGGCCAAAGATTGTAACGCAGCCGGGCGGCACAGCTCGAGCAAAATGACTTCCAGACAAAGAAACGAGGGATGACTGATGTCAGCCGTGTCCCCGTCCCAGGCTTTCTCCAGCAGCGGAAGTTGTCCCACCTGCCCCTGGGAGGGAACCCTGCAGGAGTCCTGTGGTGAAATGAAAGCCGCTGCGTAAAGGCGTCTGAAAGACTCCGGCGGTTCTAAGGCTGCTCGGCAGCGCTAGAGAGAGTGGGCATTGTGTAGGAGCGAGGGGAAGGGCAGCCCAGGGATGCAGCTGATGCCGATTCTCCAGGGGTGTGCTGTGGGATGAAAAGGCACTACAGGGGTTTAGGGTTTTCGTACCCAGCAGCCTGAGCAGAACTGAAAACTGGGATTTTTACACTTCAGAACACGATCAGTGTTGCCTCGCTCCTGTGATTCGGGGTCTGTCTGACCTTCCTCTTCCAGGAGAACAGGAAAACCCCTTTTCTCTTTGATTGATGCTCCATCTGCTGCAGAGAGACCAGGGGGAGATGCTGATGCTTTGAAAGGCTCGGTGCTGTCTGCTCAGGAGACGTTCAGCAGTGTGGTCGCTAGGAGTAGGGGGTTCTTTCATCAAATTCCTGTGGTAATCTTGGCTATTTTTATTTCATGGAGAAGCTCCAAGTGAAAAGAGCTGGTCATCTTTGAGCTTCCCGTGCTGCAGACAGATATGTGAGCTATGCCATTCCCCTAGCACGTCTCTATATAGCTCACATCTCGTCGGGCCTTGGGTTAAACAGAGCCCTTCGCACCCCAGAAGCGTGGAGCAGTGGGGTGGGTGGTGAGGGCTGGATTCAGAGCAGTGAGTCAGGCGGTGGAGCGGGACCCGTGCAGGGAGAGCGTGCCAGGCGATGGCAGTCAGAGCAGCTGGAGGTGATGTTGGGCTCCTCGGCGCAATCCTCTGCTCAGCAGGTTCAGGGGCCAGGCTCATCCAGTCGCTGTGTTCCTGGGAAGGGAGAAAGGGACTGTATGGGAACATCGGGTGACTGGGCGGTGGCCTCGCTGGAGCCACTTGCCAAGGAGCCAAATGCTGGGATTAGAGATGGGCTGGGGTCACGAGGGTGATGAGAAACTGCAGAGCAGCACAGTGGCCTGAAGCTTGCTTCGCGTGGAGTCCGGGCTCTCCTGAAAAGGAGACGACGATCTCAATGTCTGTGTTTCCCAGCGTGTGCCCTGTCCCGAGGGAGCTGTGACTGCCACCTTAACCTTGTGCCCAGCTGTCGCAGCCTGCGATGTGCTAACACCGTGTCACCGTGGCATTTTTAAATGTGCATATCCTGCTGGGCCGTGCCAAGGTCCTGAGCTGCTGCTGTAGCCTGCCTGCCACCGCTGCTGCTCTGCTGCTCTCCCCGCAGCCTCTCCTGCCCGCACCATTGCTCCCAGCTCACCTCCACCTTCCTCCTCCCTGCCTCATGCTTAAGCAGTGTTTCTTTTCTTCCCTGTGCCAGTGGCAACCTCCTCCCTTCCCAGCAAAGCTCCAGAGCAGAGCTGTCTGTGTGCAGACCCTGGCGGTCAGGCTGGAGGGTGGGGGGGTTCGGCACAAAGCGGGAGGGCAACGCTGGGGTGAGGCTTTGCCAAAATCTGCAGCTCCCACTATTGGCAGAGTCCATCCAGGAACAGGTCCCTGGTTCCTCTCCTGTGAAATCAAAGCAGCTGAGGAGCAGCAGCACAGGAGAGAGAGAGAGAGAGGGCCCTGCTTTCTCCCAGAGGCTCCCATCCCTACATTCTTTTGGGTTTTTGGTGGGGTTTTTTGATGGTTTTTTTGGGCATGGGTTCAGTATTACTGCACTGTTAAGATAATACTCTCAAGTATTAAGAATAAACAGCCCATGTCCCTGCTTACAGAGCACAAATACACTGCAGAAGAATGTTTAAATAGGTTCTTTTCTCGTTCGGGAAGCGCTTGGGCTTAGATCAGGAGTAGCACTGGGGCTGCTTAGCCTCGTCCTCACAAAGCAGCGGTGTCACCAACCCCCTTTACCTGCCCCGTAGGAGTTCTTCTGAGACAATGCAATCCCTGCCCCAGATGAAGTCCTGGGAAGCACTGCCACGCATGCCGCCAGACCGCTGCCCTTCCCCGTGGCAAGAAGGTAACCTTCTGCTGCACCTCTGACACGGCTCTTAGAAATCAGCACTGGAAGGAGGCAGGCTTAATCCCGCCGGGTACGCGCGCTTCTCCTTCCTCTCAGTAAGTGGCCCGAGAAACTGCTGCTGCCACCGCTCCTCAGCCGAGGAGGGGAGCGCTGGGACACGGCGCAAGCGGTGTTGGGGTTTGGTTTCTTTGGTTTTTAGTCCTTCTTCACACCTACCCCCAGACTCTGGAGTTTGTGCTGGAAGTGTGAAGGGTGCTGCTGGGTCACCCGCCCCGAGTCGCAAAAGCCGGGGTTGTTTCTTCTCCTCTGTTTTGGATTTCACTGGAAGATGTGGTGATGGTGGAGCCAATGGTTTGGGGTTTGGGTTGGTGTTTTTTCAAAGGGTTAATTGTTGCCTTCAGAGCAGATTTGGCTGGGTGGTTGCTGTGAACTGTGATGCCCCAGCTTGCAGAAGCTGATGTCTGATGGCATTGGGTTTTACCAGGGCAGAAGATGCCTCCGGGTAGGTTAATTTACGTCAAGAAAACTTTAGGGTGCTTTTATTCTTGACGTGTGCATACAAAACATTTCTTACTAGCGTGCAGAATGGATTTTCAGAAATACACTTTCTGTTTTTGGAGAAAAAACATCTGAGGAGTCATTGCATTGCCTTGGAGGGTCTGAAGCGATGCCTGACCAGGGGTAAGGCCACCAGTGCAATCTTTAGTTTCCAGATCTTCATTATCTGACCTGTTCTTACGGCTAAAATTAAAACACCACAGAAAAGCTCTTTTACTTACAGATTTGCCAGTGCTTGAGCTTCTGAATTTTTTCACTTTGGAGGAATGTCTTCAGAAACCCATTTATTTTTAAAGCAAAAGTTAAACTTTTTTTAAAAGCAGTTAGATCTGGTAGTTGGTTCTTGGTTTTTTTTAAACTAAGGAGTTGTGGTAACAGTGCTGTGAGGGAGCCAAGGTCCTGGTCAAGTAGAAATACAAAATTTAGGCTTTTTTTTTTCCTAATTATGCAACACAATCTCCAAGTTCTATATTTAGATCTCTAAACTAAAACCCAGTTTATATTACTGTGTCCGTAACTGGGAAGTTAAAATATTGATCGTTTGATCCTGATTTCCTATGGCTTGGGGTTTTTTGGGGTTTATTTTTTTGTTATATGTCCAGTTTCTTGACTTTGTTGTGATCTGCAGCGTTTGAAAGAGGGTCCTCAGCCTGTGAGGCTGTGGTTGCCAGTCTGCTCAGTGGTCACCCATTGCTCCTCTTTCCCTTGGGATGACAGGGGAACATTGGTAGGTGGATAATAAGCCCGTTTTCTGCCCGTGGACAGAAATCACAGGAAACACAAGATATTGCAGCTGCCCTCTTTGAATTCTGGTAATGACTAAGCAGCCCTCCGGTTCGGTTTTGTCTTGCAGCTTTAATCCAGTTATGGGTGTAATCTTCTGAAAATGTCTCCTTCCCTCCCCTCCCTGAGATGCGAGAAGTTGTATTTAGAGGACTTTCAACTTAGAACTGAGATACGGTTCCTGGGTTTGCTGGTGGAATGGCACAGTTTAGCTTTTAAGGAAGGGTCATACTCCTCTCCCGATAAGCAGCTGTAAGGAATAACCTGTGCTGGCTTTGCATGGTGTCAGCTTTTCCTGGTTTTATGGTCAGTCGGATCAAAGAGCGCGTAACGATTCCCCGATAATTTGGGATTGGTAATAATGGATTGGCTCCAAATCTGGGGGGACTTGTCATCTGGTTGTTGGCCGTTAAATAAAACTGCACACAAGTGGACGTTGCTGGGAAAGAAAAGGCAGGCAGCTGTGGGTTCCTGGAGGATGTTGGGTGTTACTTTAAGTGCATCAATGAGCGTAAAACCCCGCGCTAGCAGTGCCTGCCTTGAAGATGATCTTCAGCCTTCTCCATTCGGGTCGTGTGTTCTGAGATGACTTGTCTCCTGCCACCTCTCAGTGGAAGCTGAATTCCTAACCAGATCAGAGAAGGTGCTGTTGTACTGGTTCCTGATTGTCCTGCCTGAATGACCTACTTCCAGAAGGTTATTTGGACTTCGCTCCAGATCCCCCTCGGGCTGCACCATGACTTCAGTCAGGTCACCTCAGTGGTTTGCCAAGGCTCTTGGTTCACAATTCACACTTAAAAATCAGAATCTTGTTTTGAGGTACAAAAGTTTGAACTGCCTGAATCGAGCTAAGGACTCCTGACACTCGCTTTTGTGGCTGGATGCCCAAGGCTTACAACTTACAAACCAAGCTGCAAATCGCTCGTGTGATAAAAGCGCGTTCGCTTCATGAAACGAAGCTTAGGAGAATTTCATAAGCCAGACTGTACTCTAGTGTGTCACTCATCCCAGCTCCTGTTTATTAGCAACAGTTTCAATCGTAACTGAAATTCACGGCGTCCATACGCCTTGGCACCGCTAATGAAATGAGGGGTTTAAAATAGAACATCAGCTTGACCGGTGAGAACTCTCCTGATGCGCTGGTGGCCGCTGCGTCGCAGCGAGAGTCTACAGGCCGCGTGGCTGGGGCTGGTTTCCTTGGAGGTTCAGGGGTCTACACGTGGGTACCTCAGTCATGGTTGGGGACCAGCAGAGGAAGGCACAGCAGAAGTGAGATACAAAGCTCTACTTTAGCTTTCCTCCTCTTACCTGTTATTTGTAGGGCGTTCCGTGCTGTTCACTCTGATTTTTGTCGATTATCCCGGTTTTGGCTTTGTGGAATCCCAAGATGTGAAGGGAGGAAGAGTCAGGCTGGGCTAGCACTGCCCCGGTCTGCCCAGGTTCCGTGCACACGATGATGAGCGTTGCTGCACTCGCGGAGAACGAGGGTCGTGTGTCCTGTCGTAATTCCAACTCGGGGGAAAAAAAAATGATGCTTGTTTGAGGAATATAAGCAGCCCTATTTTTATCTTGTTTAGAAATTGAAAAAATTCAGAAGGGTGAAACAACAAAGAAGGATGAGGAAGAGAACTACCTGGATTTATTTTCCCACAAGAATATGAAACTGAAAGAACGAGTTCTGATACCTGTCAAACAGTACCCCAAGGTGAGGGCCAGAAAAGAGCTGACCGAACCTCGGTGATTTGCTTGTGTTGTGTGGGTTTTCTGGCTGACTTCTAGAGACAGCAGCTGGCAAAGCGTCGCCAAGAGGCACGCCAGCGATCCACTGTCGCTACGGAATCTTCCCTGCGCTGGCTTGCGGGGTCTGATTTCTAATATATTACATTTCTAGAATGTCTTGGGATAAAGCTAAATGGCGATGCATAGCTGTGATCTTTTCTTACTAGAACAGACACTCGCATGTGTCGAGCTTTGTGTTTTACAGTCAAGAACGCAGTTAACTCTTAAGACTTGCTGCCTGTAAAACTGCTGGAGAATAGATGTTAGAATTAAATGCTTTACACAAGTTAATTTAGCTTGATTTTTCTGGTGGAACATTTTTTTTTCATGATAAGAATGTTCTGGTATTTAAATTTTGTTGTGCGGTTTTTTGGTGAAGAGAAAATGGAGGTTTTTTGTCAGCCAGCATAACATCCAGAAAAGCTTTTGTTAGGGCTGCTGGGCTCTGGAGCTAACTTTTTTTTCTTTTTCTCCATTTACAGTTCAACTTTGTCGGAAAGATTTTGGGACCTCAAGGAAACACCATCAAGAGACTTCAGGAAGAGACTGGTGCTAAAATATCTGTGCTTGGGAAGGGCTCGATGCGAGATAAAGCAAAGGTGAGGGCGGCACCCCTGAGAAGATGTGTTAATGCTTTCATGTTGCTGTGAGAAGCAGTGCTTCTTGAAGCATTTTATAAGAGATTAAACCAGTCCCAAAGCAAGGGCAGCAGGAAGGCACCCTTCCCAAATTCTCTGCACATAGGGAGCGATCTCGACTGGGGCAGAGGCGTGGTGTGTGTTTGCTTTGTGAGCATGGCTCAGAGGCTGGGCATCTCACACCCCGGACCCTTGGGTGCAGGAGAGTTTATATGAAAGGTGAAGTACAAAGTTTATAAAACAAGGATTAATTGCAGCTACTCTGAGAAGCCATTTGCTAAAGAAGTAAGTTTCTCCTCAAGAACACAAAGGAGAAAAAAAAAGATAATCCTTTTTCCAGCTGTTCCCTCTGAAATCCTGAAGTTCTCATGGTTGACTGAAGATGTTGGAGCAGTATGTTCTTTATAATCTTTAGTGAATCACAAAGTGCCAGGAGGGGTTTTTTTGAGCAGAAAAAATGAAAAGAATTGTTTTTCTTTCTCCTTCCTCCCAAAACTGAGCTGACGGTCAACAGAGCTGTAACTTAATTCAGCTTTTTACTTTAGCAGCACGAAGAGCAGTTACCCCTCTAGCCTATTTATAGCTTCTTAAAGCCATCTGAATGCTGCAGGTATCTAAGAGCAGAGTTAGAGCAAGCTTGCTGGAGGCATTAGACTTCACTAGGTGGTAAAGAGCACCTTGGGCAGAAAGGTGGTGGAGAGGAGGAGGAACCCTGCTTGCATATGCTTCATCTTCAGGGAAGAAACGTGGCTGGCATCCATGCATTTGCCAAAATACCAGTCACCTGAGCAGGCAGCTATGAAATGATGGGAAGTGCAGACTGCACGTGGCTTTTTATACAATACCCGTGTGTGTGGCACTGTGATCTGTGCCCAGGCATGGCCAAAATGCTTTTACAGACATTTCCTGTCAAGGTGTAGAAAACCAGCTATTTATTTTTTCCTTAACAGTCATTTCTCTGCATCTTACCTAGTTCTAAGAATATCTTGACTGGCTTTGTTTCAGGAGGAAGAACTGCGTAAAGGGGGAGATCCTAAATATGCTCACCTAAACATGGATTTGCATGTGTTCATTGAAGTTTTTGGACCCCCTTGTGAAGCCTATGCTCTGATGGCTCACGCCATGGAAGAAGTCAAGAAGTTCCTCGTTCCAGTACGTAAACTGACGTTCCTTTCTGTTTGAAGGAGGTAGATGGGTTGGAGGTGGGTCAGATTTGCACAGGGTAAGGCTCATGCTGCAGGAATTGGTGTAGGAGAGGAAGCCTGGAGTATTAACTGTGCCTGTGGCAACTTAAGATGACCCCGTTAATGTTGCTGGAAGGTGTGTATTGTTCCCTGACTGTAATTAGAAAGACTTACACTTGCAGAGCAATCATAGACAGCACTTGGAGTAGGTATTTCTTTCCCAGTACCAACTGTGGACACTGGAGTGGGTGGGTGATTGTCTTGCTCTGCGTGTTGCTTTTAGCAAGAGAATAAATTCAGCCCTACCTGGCACGGACAAGACTTCTTTAGTGGGTTCCTCTGGCCTGGAACTGCAGCACAGAAATCCTGCTAGAAAAGTTTACTGGTCAGACCAGAAACTGAAGTGTGGAGATGTTTGCTCTGCCCTAAAGGTGGTGTGAGGATGAGGAGGGTGACTGCCCAGGCAACTTGGTGGTTGAGTTCAGTGTTGTAGCTGGTTTCCAATCTTCCTCTTGCTTCAGAGGTGGGTGATGTGAGGCACGTCTGTGCTAATCAGGCAGTCACACAGATGACCCCTGTCTGTGGATGTCTTTTGGTGGTGAACTTTCTAACACCCTGATGGTCAACATCGTGTCAGTTTTGTGCCCGCTGGAATATTGGCTGCAAGAACTGCAGAACTTGAAGGAGTCTTTTGAATGTTATTAAGACAATAGTGCTGCTTACTAAATTAAGCAAAAATGGGAAAGAGAGCTGGCAGGTAGAGAGCTGAACATACCCTGCACTATGTTCCCCAGCTGAGACTGGGAGCTCAGATGTTCTGCCTGAAATACCAGGGGCGTGCGGAGCCCAAGAGCAGCAGGTAGCAGGGAAGCGTGGAAAAGCGGGTGGGTGCTGTGTGATTTCTGAGTCTGACAGAGGAGGAGAGATCTCTGTGTGAAGCATCTTTGAAAGAAAGAGGTCATCTTCAAGCTGCCCCTGGGATGTGCAAACCCTCGGCTTGCTAAAGGGAGCGTGCAGCCTTGCTATTTAAAGCGTCTTATCTATCGCTGCCTTCAAACAATGTGTTAAACTTGTGAAAATTGCCAGAGAAGTCACTATGGAAGCCAGCAGTGCTGCGAAGACACATCTGGTAGGAGCCTCCTTGCTTTGTGGTGTTGCCATGGCATCGTGAGGATCCTGGGTGCGAGGCCAAGCCTGCCTGTGTGTTGAGGGGAGGGGTGGGGTACGGTGGTGTCTGCGGGGTCACCACAGATCCGCTCAAACTCCTGAAGCTAGATCCCCTGAGGTGATAAAATCGCACGGAGCCAGACACATACTGGGTGCCTGGGAGTTTGGAAAGACAGCCAAATGGGTGTTTACTCCTCGACAGGCTGCATCCTATCCCCTTCCTTCAGCGTGCTGGGAGCACGGTGGTGTTTTATCTTCTGTGGGCTCACCGCCAACCGCTCGCCTTTAAATGGGAGCTGTAAGATGCTTGAGGTGAGATACGTCTTGCCTGACGTCACCTCTGAACTCTCCAACATTTGCAAATAGATCTTGGTGACATCCCTGGGATTCTGGACATCAGATACCTCCAGAAGCCCTCTGAGCGAGGTCCTTTTCCCAGGGACCAGCTGTAGCTCCCTGACATGCAGGCGGTGTGTCCTTGGCCAGCCGTTGTGTGCTGCTGCTTTGCTGAGCAAATCCCAGGAAAACAAACCAGCAGATTTTAGTTTAGGACTGTCAGGTTATTTGTATTCCAGCCTGTGATACCCTGGAGCACTGAGCAGCTAGTTAGCTGTTCTTTGGAGTTGAATCTTTCCCCTCTTTAGGATATGATGGATGATATCTGTCAGGAGCAGTTCTTGGAGCTCTCCTACCTGAACGGGGTGCCGGAGCCAAACCGCGGGCGAGGAGTCCCGGTGCGGGGCAGGGGAGCAGCTCCACCACCACCTCCACCTGTTCCAAGGTAACTATCCCAAAAGCACAGACCTACAAATGCTGCATCTTGCTCAAGAATTATCCTGCCAGAGGAGGTTAAACTATTTGTTCTCACACATCAGCTGTTGGCCTTGACCCTGGCTTCTGGCCCAGACTTTCTAGCCTTGTGTGGCCATGCCTTCAGCAAGCTGGCATCCCGGGTTTTTATGTTTCGAGATGTAATCTAGCACAGTGGATGTCTCCTGTGTTATTTTTGATGCCTGAAACCAGCAGCTTCATAAAGTAACCTTTCAAAAACTGGCCAACGGAATCGTGTAGATTGATGTGTCACTTTTGCCTCTGCAGCGTTCAGCAGAATGAGTGTTTTCAGTTTAAACTGACCTTCCTCCGAGGGTCACAGGCTGGTGTTACTGTCACTGCTGTCAAGGCATCGGGGTAAATCGATGACAAAACTCCATTACTAGAGCTCTTGCTTCACTACCTATTTCCTGGGGGTGAATGTCACTTGTGAGTGTTTAGCCCAGAAACGTCCCTGCTCATCCCGTCATTGATCTGGGCAGTCCTGGGGGCCTGGCAGTCGTTACAGGTTAGCGACAGAGGGCTGTTTAAACTCAACTCTCAGAAATTACTTGGCCCGAGTTCAGCATCAGATTTATTCCGTTGCACAACGCCTAGCGCAGTAGAATTCTCATCCCAGAAGAGATTTTTGTAAACCCTGCAAAACAACGTCAACAATTCTTGTGCTCTCGTTCTCGATAAGGAAATCACCCCTTGCTCAACGGGACTCTCTTCATTTATTTATCAAGCTCTTGCATTTTAAAGCGGGCGTAAGAAGCGCGTGCGCTGCCCTCGGCTCCCCAGCCCTAGCTGCTCACAAGCCTTTTTCCTCTCCTTTCCAGGGGCCGTGGGGTCGGTCCTCCCCCTCCTCCTCCTCCTCCTCGGGGGGCCCTGGTGCGGGGAGCCCCGGTGCGGGGTGCCATTGCCCGGGGAGCTGCCGTAGCCCGCGGAGTCCCTCCTCCCCCAGCAGTACGAGGCGCTCCTGCACCCAGAGCGCGTGCCGCCGGCATCCAGAGGATACCTCTTCCTCCTCCTCCTGCTCCAGAAACCTATGAGGAATATGTAAGAAACGACATATCTTTGTTTGCTTTTTTTTTTTTCATTCCAGCTAACTGACCATGTATTAGACACTCCCCGTTGTTGAAAGAAGGGCTAAGGACAGGGAGATTGCTCTGGAGAAGTGTCCACCAGGCATGAGGATAGTGCTGGCTGACCCGCTGTGCCTCTTTAGTCCTCAAAGGAGGCCTGACAGTTGAGCCCCTTCCCTGCAGCAGGGAAGGATTCACAGGCTCCTCTGAAAGCTGCTGTAGCCCGAAGGGAGTTTTGTCGTCACTCTTGACCGGGCATTAACCTTTGTTCCTTCCATTAACACCCTTTATGTCATCATCCGTTTCAGGGCTATGATGATGCATATGCAGACCAGAGCTATGAGGGGTATGAGGGGTACTACAGCCAGGGCCAAGGGTAAGTCCACATGTCTCTGTTACCGAGATCACTCTGCATGATCTGTTTTCTTTTTTATTTCTTTTTTTTTTTCTGTTAAGGGAACGGAGACACTCATTTCTGAGTTTGAGCTGTAGGGAAAGTGCCCTGTTGTGCTGGAATCTGCCTGGGAAATCACTTTTGGAAGCATCCCAGTGCCCTTGACAATTGTGTAAAACCAGTGACCAGACACGCCACAGCCACGAGCCATCCTGGGCATCTTTGCTTTCCCAGGGTTTGTGCAGGTTGTGTCAGCTCAGGAGTTACGGTTTCAGCGCTGTGTGTAACCATCGTCATTACTCTTCCAGGGACACAGAATACTATGATTATGGACACGGGGAGGCACAGGAAACCTATGAAGCTTATGGTATGTCTGGGAAAACTGTTCTCTTGACAGGGAAGGGGCTGCACATGGTTGGGAATTGCCTGCGGCGGTTGCACGTAGTTGGGAATTGCAGTTTTCCAGCGTCACTCCACACTCCAGGCAAAAGCTGACTGAGGAGACTGACGTAGTTTCCAGCATAGAATATTTCTACCCTACAGATTATCCAGGTCTGCACAACCAAAGGCATTCTGTGGGTTCCTTTTAGGTTCTTCTCTAACTTGTCTTAAAGGTGACGCTTTTCAATTTACATTTTTCAACTATGGAAATATCTTTTAATTCCCTTGTAGCTTTAGAATATTTTTAAGAGCTCTGGATTTCCACCCACAGCGCTACTTTTGCTGCAGTCTGGTTTTCACCGATTGTGTTTTGTTGAGCTGGATGAGTGCATGGTTCCATCTGCTTCCTTGTCCTCAAAAACCCGCTAGCTGCTACTGACTCCGCACTATACATGTGCTTGAAAAGTGGATTTAAATGTCATACGAAGGCCTCCCTTGGGCTGGAACAATTTTGGTCAATATGACTTGCAAGGAGTCTGTGAAGTTCAACTGATTTGAATTAGGTAAAGCTATCAGCTTAGGCTGGACTGGGGGGTGTGGGAGACCAGTTCAACCACAAACGTGTGAACCACCAGCCACGGGAAACCATAGGCCTGGCAGTAGAGGACTGGGTGACTGCAGGGGATGGTTTTATTATTTATTTTTTTAAGCTGGTTTTTATCTCCAAGCTAACAAATGGCATCTGCGTGTGGCGATGACTAAGATTCATTTTCCTCTCTCTGTAAACAAGCTGAACTATAAACAGCTCTGAAAGCTGCAGAGCCAGCTGCTCAATGGCACAGAAACGGGCTGGGTTGAGAGCAGCCCCCGAGCAGGGTGTCAGCGCCCGAGGGTGCCGCTGAACCCAGGTAGTGATGAGCTGGAGGAGCTTTTGGGGATCCCCAGGAACCGGGAATCCCCTGGCATTCGGGAAGCAGAGTTGTTAACGTGGTGCCTGTTTCTTGCACTGTCCTCGAGCTGTTTGCTGCCCTAGCCTTAAGTTGTGAGAAATTCCAGTTCAGGTGCTTAACCAGGGATGCTTTTCCAGTCCGAGATGCATGTGAGTAGCCAGCTGCTGTCAGTGCCCCTGGCTGGCTTCCCCAGCTCAGTGGCTTGGTTTGTTGCTTGCGTTAGTCACGCAGCACAAAGGGGCTTTTGTGCCTCCTGCGTGGTAGGAGAGCGGTGGCGGCGTCTGGGATGGGAAGGCCAAAATGCTCCTTCTGTACTTGGCATGGAGCTGCCACAGCTAATCTGTTTATCCACAGTAATTTCCTTTAGTCTCTGCTTTCATGAAAACAGAATTAGGGAAATGAATTGTTGAGCCAGGCTGGAGATGGTTTTGAGAAAGCGGGAACGTACTGCACGGTGGTAGGAACAGGCTCGGTTGGCTTCCAGGCGTCGGACACTTGCTTTCATGACCTGGTGACCCTCCAGAGGTCCCTTCCCACCCCAGCCATTCGATGGTTGAGAGGATGGCAGGCGTGCCAGCGTCAGCCGTGCAAGGAGAAGCTGTAGTGAAAGCTGAGCTTGGATAGCTGGGGCTTGAGCTACCTCGGGGACAGTGGGGACGTTTGAACTTCTTTGTCTCGGGCGGTGGTTGTACGTAGCAGGAGGGTTGGGGCCGTCCCGTCGAGCTCTTCGTCCCGTGCTGGTACAGCACGAGCAAGAGGTGGCTGCTCTGAGGAGGTGAGCAGATGCTGTGCCTGTAAATCTTCCCGTATTCACGACGGGGAAGGAGCAGCCAGTCCTAGTCTGGTGTCTGGAAGTCCAGTTGGACCTGCTGCCCTCCTGCAGCAGCACAGGGACGTACTCATTTTGGCACAGTTCTCCTGGAGCTGCCTCGTGTGGCTTCGGGGAAGGAGAGAAGCGCTGCCTGTAGCCGAGCCCCCGGGCTTGGGGGTGCTGCTGGGCTTGGGGGTGCTGCTGGGCTTGTAGACGTTGCTGGCCACCAGCCCAAGGGGCCACGACTGCTGCGACCTCGGGCACGGCCGGCTGCCAGAGCTGCCCCGTGAGCTGGCTTTGGCTCTGCTGAAATGAATTACTCCTAAAAGGCAGCGGCTTTGTCCCGGTCGGCGCTTCCCGGGCAGTGGCTTTTCCCCGGGCCGGGGGATGCCGTGCTGCAGGCGAGAGGCTCTGCTGGACCGCGGGGCGTTCTGCAGAGGGGTTCTGGGGCGAAGGTGCCGTGAAGACCCCCCCGTGTCGACTGCAGGGGGGGGAGAAGCCGGCTGGGCAGCCCCACCACCGCCAGCTCACCGCCATCCCTGACTTCTCCCTCTTTTTTCCGCAGGGCAAGATGACTGGAATGGAACCAGACCCTCCCTGAAGGCCCCGCCGGCCAGGCCAGTGAAGGGGGCCTACAGAGAGCACCCATACGGACGTTATTAAAAAACAAAACATGAGGGAAAAATATCAGTTATGAGCAAACAGTTGTTACTGATTCTTGTATCTCCCGGGATTCCCGTTGCTTTACCCACACCAGACAAGTAATTGTCTAACTGTTTTTCTTCGTGGCCCTTTTTCTCCCACTCCATCCTCACCCTGCATTCTGGCTTCTGTACGTAGTATTTTAAAATGAGTTAAATAGATTTAGAGGACCGACTTTAACTTTTATTTTATTTTTTTTTCCAGTGTGTAGACGGCTTTCCTTTCTTTGTTGTTTAGATAAACACAACTGTACCTTTTTTAATAAAAAAGAAAAAAAGAAAAGTTGAGTTAAAAAATGTTAGTTTCAAAAGTTGACATGCTTTGCTTAGCAGCTATGAAATTAAGGTTTTGTTAACCTTTTAAGTTCGGTTTTAAGGAACCCATAAAAGTTGTAGTTGCAGAATCCCAAAGTAGGCTACATTTCAAAATTCAGGGCTGTTTTTAAGAACTAAAATCATAACGTAACGGTAGTAGCTGCCACCGTTTAAAAGTTACCTCCAGATGTCAAACTTTTCCTTAAAAGCAGATTGCTGGTGAATCCTAAGTTTAAATTTTAACACGAAGGATCCTCAGACAAATTAAATAGCATTTTTTTAAAGGTAATTGACTTAAAAGAAAAACAAAACCAAACCAAAAAAAAAAATTAGGTTTGTAAAATTGACTTTTCTTATGTGGGTTTTGAAATCTAGCCCCGAACGTGCGGTGTTGAGAGATGCTTGGGAAGCACATTTTCCAGTGTAAAGGGGTTCTTAGTTTGGTTCTATATGAAGAACTTTTAAGGGGGAAAAAAAAAACCAAATTAAAGCGTGGCTCTAATTGCCCGGTGTTTGATATTAGCAAGCGGAGTATTCCGTGAGTAGGCCTGAACTCTGTAAAATTACAGTCTTCTCATTTATTTTGATTTTTTTTTATATATAGTGCTTGGGGCAGATAACACAGTACAAGTCCAAAACTGACAAAATGGTCAATATTAGCAATCCCATTGACTTGTTCAAGTGTATCTCAACACTAGCTCTGCATAAAAAGGGACACTGCAGCTGAAAAAAAAAAAAAAAAGAAAAAAAAAAAAAAAGAGGAAAAAAAAAGAGGAAAAATTTCACTTTGTACATAGGATAAAGTCCTAATTGGATTTGTACACTTGTCCTCCCACTCTGTTCTCGAAGATCAAATGCTACATGTGTAAGTCTGCCTAACTAGGTAGCTAAAACTTGTCAAAATGTCTGCCGCAGTTTGTCAATAAAGTTTAGTCCTTTTTTAATCAAAGTAAATGTGATGAATTGTCATTTTTATATTTTTTTTGGTTGAGCAATAAAATAGCTATTTTTTATTATTATTATATTATTATTATCATTCAAATAAATTTAAATTAATGCTAAAGCTAATTGTCTTTTTAAAACATGGAGACATTCTAAAAAACTGTGGGTTTTTTGTAATTCTCACCAGAAGTTTATCCAGCTCATGGAACGAGCTTAATTCTTTTGATTTTTTTTTTATTATTATTATTTTATTTTTAAATAAAAGGAAAGAAAATTTGTTTTTCACCCCCTGAAAGTTGTCGAAAGCAGTTTGATCCTGGCCTGTGGCAGAAATCTGACTTGAGTTGATGGTTCTTTGCTGAATCACCCATTCAGATTCCTGGTGGAGGTTTCCAGACCGCAGACTCCAGGCTTAGCTGCCACCAGGAGAAGGAAGTTTGCTCTCTGTAAAACCCCCTGACCCCCTTGGCTAAGACGATGCCCTTCCTACTTGGGAAGCCGCTTAAAAAACCATCTCTCTGGTTGAGGAGGGGGCTGCGGTCGCTCCTCGTATCCTTCGGAGAGGGGGGGTGTGTATAGATCCATCCATAAGATCACAGCTTAATGTAAACCTGCTCGGAGAGACGTGAAAAAGGGTTTGTGTGTCCCATCTGCAAAAACCAATCCGGCGTCTCAGGGGGAGAGAATTAAACTGCTCGGGGGTGAAAAACAGAGCATTAGGAAGAGCAAACTGCTTGTAGCGGCGCATGACTGAGGGGAATACTTTAAAACAAAAAAAGTTGTCTGTGTAGATTGTTATTAAAGTGTAAATAACTGAATTTTCAACAATGGTTTGGAGTCAGCTTTCAGGGCATAATGTCTTGCTTGATGAAAAGATCACCCTATACCCCCCTTTTAAAGGAAAATTATCGCAGGAGAATCAGGATGTGTAAAGCTAACATGCATCGCAAACCCCAAAAGGTAACCTAAATGTCTGATTTTAATAGCACATTTCTCTTTTCCATAAACTGTGACGGCAACTTGCATAAACTTGATTGAAACCGTGCTTCAGATGTTAATTTTAATGTAAAAAAAATTTGCAAAAAGAAAAAAAAAAGGGAAAAAAATGTTTAAAATAAGCATTAAAAAAAAAAAACCAACCACCAACAGCAAATCACCCATGTGCTTCTGCCTAAATTAGCCATAACTTTAATAACGTGCCCTTCGAAATCGCACTGGAACGTAATGTGGGCAAAAAGTTTAAATATCCAAAGATGTAGAATGCCAACGAACACAGAGAGTCCCTCTACTGCCAGAAAAACCCACCAACCGCACCACATTCTGCTCAGTGACTTAAAAATGTAAAATGATGGCCCTTTTTAGACCCCGGTATTGATATTTACTGTGAAACGTTCGCAGCTCAGCCTAAGTTGCATGTTTTCCTTCCTGTGTAAATTGCATGCAGGGATCTTCTTGGTTTTGTTTTTTTTTCGTTTGTTTTGTTGTGTTTTGGTCTTTTTTTATTTTTCTCTTCGGGTTTGTGCTGGCCTTCGGGAGACTCACAAATGTCTTCGCTTTGCAGGAGTCGAGAGCCCGGCACCGTGAGCGGCTTGGCCGGCGAGGAGCGGGGCCGACGGCGAGCGGGTGAGTTGGGTTCTTTTTGCCACCCCGTCGGGTCCCGCGTGGGAGGGGAGCGGGGGGCGGCTCCGTCTGAGCTGCAAAATCCAAGCCGTTCTTTATGCACCCACAAAGAAATCATCCACTCCTGCCCAAGGCCCGTCTCGCTGAGGTCCTGGCGTGGAGGAGGCTGCTGAGATCTCCCGCCGAGGTCCTGGGGAGAGGGAGGTTGAGGTGGATTTAAGGAGAGGGAGCTGCGGTAAGGAGACGCGTCTCTTGGGGCTGCTTGCTGGCCGAGCTGCTGGCCTTCCTCGGCAGCAGCGGGGCATTGAAGCTGTGATACCCCACGCTCTAGAAACAGCAGCTCAATAGGAATTCCCATAGGAGTCACGGAATCGGAGACTGGTTTGGGTTAGGAGGGACCTTAATGATCATCTCATCGCACCCTCCCTGCCACGGGACACCTCCCACTAGACCAGGGTGCTCGGAGCTCTATCCAGCCTGGTCCTGAACGCTTCCAGGGATGGCAAATTCACAACTTCTCTGGGCATAAAGCAGTAAAATTTCAGAGAGCAGATTTTAGACCCGATGCTGCCCAGCTAGACCCCACTAGTCCCACCCCTTCCACACCCCCATTGACAGGCTCTGAAACATCATCTGCCTGCTCTTTTGTCATGGCTTTTGGTCTGCTGTGGTTACCAGAGCCGGCTCAGGCAGTGGTCCTGCCAGCCTGGCTGGGACCCGTTTAACTCGGAGCCCCCTGGAGCTGCACGGCTGGTGTCCTGCAGCGAACACCCTGGGGAGGGGGTGACGGGACCCCCCAGCACCTTTGGGTGCTACTGCAGCTCAGCACCCACGGGGGAGCGGCTCCCTCTGCCGGCTGCTCCGGCCCCTCCGCCTCCCTCCTCCACTAAATAACCCTCAAAATGCACAGAGTGCTCATGAACCCAGCGGGACCTCGGCCGGGGAGATGCTCACGCCTCAGCAGAGCCACCTGCTAGTGCATCAAGGACACATCTCCCCCCGGCCCCCTCCCCGGGCGGCAGCAGCCGTGAGCGTTTCCTTCGGGGACAGCTCCTCGCTTGGCTCTCAAATCTCGAGATTGCTTGAAAAACCTGGGCTCTGTTCTTAAAAGGAACAAAGAAATAAAGCCTTGTGCTGCTGAAAGAGTCTAACGGCTTCAAAAGAGAGCAGGGAAGAGCCCTGGGCATAGGACACCAAAGGACAGGAGTCTCATTTTCGATGGAATTGTACCAAACGAGCTTCTCTTATCTGTGGGGTATTAGCGGTAATGTGTGGAAATGCTGCAGGAGAGGGAGATTACCCTCAATTCTTTAACTTGAAAATTGGATCCGTAGCTCTCTGCTTAGGGGAGATCATAACGTGTCTTTGTGGCCTGTTTATCAAATACATCTTCATTTACAATGTAATTGGGACATCAATTTCTATGGTGTTGTACCAATCTTTCCCATTTCTTTCTTAATAGGCACAGCTTTTATATCAAGTGGAAAAGATTTGATAGAGATCATCTATTATGATGCAGTTTTTTACCAGTAGAAGCGGATCTTGTGACGCTGCCTTTGGAGTATTCCAGCTTGTGCGTTGCGTTTATCGCATGTGTACGTGAAAGATTCTAACGTTGTGGAGGAGTGTAAGTCTTAATCTATTGAAAATAGCTGTAGGTGCCAAAAGCAGTTTGAAAACACGCCCTGAGTCGAACATCTTCCTCCCCCTCATAGCATTGCTATGTTCAGCTTTTAGCCTCGAGTCTGCAAGAGCTAATTGGAGATCCCAAAATAGCCATTGGCATCGGCTGTGTCTCTCAGAGATGCTCTGATTAGCCAGACGTTCCGGGGGTGACACAGGACACGCTGAAATTTGTGAGGGGTAGCGATTCCTTGGAGCGCTGAAGCCCGAGCCACCTAAATAACCTTCCCTTTCACGCCGATACGTAGCACTGGAGGAGTGTTCTGCTGGCTGTGAGCTAACGAGCACCAGGGAGCTTTCATCTCCCCAAAGGACTAACCCACATCTTATGATTTGTAGGGTTTTGGTACAGACGTTAACCGAGGCAAAGGCCCCTGCTGTGCCCGGTGCTGTGCCGTGCGATGTACAGCAGCAGCCGCGGCTCCTCCGGGGAAGCGTTGCCCAACAGTACTGGTCTTTTCGAGAGAAGCTTGGCTCTAGAAATGCCCTCCTGCTGCAGCCCCATCTCCTTTGGCCCTGGCTCTGCGCGGCCACACCTCTGGTCCAGCCCTTTGGTGTAAATATTCAGGCTGGCCTCCCTCGGAGCTGGTGCGGACCTGGACTTGGCGCTTCCTCGGTGAGGTCTCGCGGTTCGTAGCCGGTGTCTTGGACAGCAGCAGGAGTGTGAAACTGAGCTTGCAGGAAAGACTCCAGCTGGTATGGCAGAGATGCCTTCCTTTTTCCTGGAAGGAGACTCGTACTCTGCCCGTTCCTTACCCCCTGGGTTCAAGTTGCTGTTCGGATTGTTAAATAAAGGGCTACAAGCTTTATTTTATAACTTAACCTGTGGTATTTTTATGTTTAACTTAAACTGCTGTGCTTTCAGCAAGGCTCAGACATCACCTTGGTACAGCCCTCTGAAAAATTCCCTATGTGGCGAGCTGGGTGTGGGAGCACAGCAGCATTCCCTGTCCGGATCTTCGAGCACATTCCTTCTGTCCAGAGTGAGATTTTAAATGTGTGTGAGAGCACCTGTCCCAAACACAGCCAAGAAAAAACAATTTAAACGTGCACGTCTCCCTTCCTCACCCCACACCGAGGGTGATGCCTGTGATGGACCCTCCAGTTGTCCCAGAGCTGTCTGCTGGGAGCTGTGGGGAGAGCAGCCAGTGCTGCTCACACAGCTCCTCTCGGCTGTGAGGAACTGCTACAGATGGTGCTTTTGGGGAGGAAACCAGGGTTTAGGGAGCTTCTTTAACTGATAAACCTCTAACATCTTGGATGAGACGTTGGACACGTGCCCCATTTGTAAGCTTTGAGGGGGAGGAATTTCCGCAGGTGAGTCAGGGCCCGTGGGAAGTCCCATCTCAGATGGAGATGTTATTCCTCTTTCTCTACGCGGGAAGCTCAGTTCCTGTGAGCTCTCTGCTGGTATTGCTCAGTCGAGCCTTCCATTGCTCACCATATGTTTTATTAGAAATGTTTGTTTCCACACTCATTTTGCTGCGTTCGCAACGCGGGATGAATCTCCAAGGAGCCAATTTCAGCTCTGACGAAGGAACCCAGTTAAGATGCCGTTTGCTTTGCCGGGGCTGGGAAACTGCCAGCTCTTGGTGAGTGCTGGAGAGCCCTGGAGTCTCACAGGGCTGCTGCGAGCACTGTGTTGGAATACTGAAATATAAACTGTTTTCCGAGGAAGCCGTTCCTTTGACCACTGGCTTTAGAACCAAACACATGGATGCAACCTGCCATCGGTCTGACAGCCTGTTGCCTTTAGAGCCATTCCAGGAAGATTCTGGTAAAACCACAGATGTCTGGATACTGCTGGTTTTTGATGGCTCTGCTCAATGTAGGTTTCAAAACCAGTAAGAGATGAAAGACCGGCCCGGTGGAAGTTCATCAGCTCTAACGATGCCTTTGCCTCCAGCCCAGGCAGGGCTGGTTCTGGGGATGGTGTAATGCTCCATCAACACCGAAGCATCCACCACCCACGCATCGAGGAAATCCGTGGGAAATACTGCACGTGGCCGGTGCAAAGACCGTGAAAACCAACCGGGGTGAATCACAGCGTTAAAATAACTCGTATCCAACCCGGCGCGCTCTTCCCCGGCTGGTATTTAGCAGGGAGCCTTTGACAGATGTTGGCTTCGTTAGTCACTCCCTGCAATAAAGGCCTAACGGTGGAGCTCTGTAGTGGTTTCCAGGGGTGGGAGGGGGGCTCTCTCCTTTCTCTCCCTGCCGGTAACGGGGTGAGGGATGTCGGGGGATGGGGAGGGGGGCTCCCCCAGTCAGGGGGCTCCCCCAGTCAGAGGGGGCTACTGGACCAGCGCGGGCTGCGAGCGCCCAGCCACGCTGAGGGCAACTCCGGGGCCGGGGGGCCGGGAGGGGGAGTGGTCATGCTGAGAGGGGGGCGTGGTCGTGCCGGGAGGGGGCGTGGTCACTGTGGAGGGGGCGTGTCCGGCGCGGCCGGCGCTCCCCGCGGAGGAGGATTGTCTTCTGCCGGCCGCCATCGCGCCGCTCGGCCCCGCCCGCCATATTGTGCCCGGCGCAGGCTCGGAGCGGCGGCCGGAGATGGGTGAGGGGGGAACCGAGCGGCGGGACGGAGCCGGGCGCACCGGGGACGGGCGGGGCGGGGCGGAGCGGAGGAGGTTTGGGGGGGGGGGGGGGGGGGGGGGG
>JANVCC010000120.1:5626178-5646550 GCA_025345505.1 Todiramphus chloris collaris | reverse complement strand
TGTTGTTGGGTTTTTTTTTTTCTTCTTTGATAACTGATGTAATTAAAAGGAAAAAAAAAACATATTTTTTTACTCCCAACAGTTGGTTTGTGTGTTTGTTGTCGGGTAAGGTCCCCCACACACCCCACCCCGAGAAGACCTCCTGGTTGTGTTGGAGAGGAGCAGGGAGGTGGGGAGCAGGGAGGTGGGGAGCAGAGAGGTGGGGAGCAGAGAGGTGAGGAGCAGAGAGGTGAGGAGCAGGGAGGTGAGGAACAGGGAGGTGAGGACTCCACCAGCGCTGCGGCTTCTGCTGCCGCCGGGTGGGAGGAGGAGAATTCCAGGCATCTTAGAGCCACAGCTTCAGTCTGGGTCCCCTTATGAGGGGGTGAGCCTGGGTCCTGGCCTTTTTGGGGACCCCAAAGGACCCCCCGCAGATCCTCCCCGACGCTCTGTGGCTGCGGGGAGAGCTGAGTTGGCTGAATTTTTAGAGTTTCACAATCGTTTTACGCTGATGTTGAAATTTCTGGACAGAGCTGCTGCAGCCCCTCGCTTGCAGCCGGCACACGGGTGATGGCTTGGGGTCCGCAGTGGTGGGGGGGGCCCCGCCGTGTATGGGGGAGCACAGGGGGAGCTGAGGGGGGTCCCGGGGTGGGGGGAAGCCCCGGCTGCTCCCACTTTCCCTTCCCACGAGCCAGTTGGGTGTTCCAGCCTCTCCTGCCCAACCTGCCTGTCAGGTCTGCCCAGGGCCCGGGAGGATGAGCGAGGTGACATCACCCGGGCGAGGAGGAGGGGGAGGAGGAGGAGGAGGAGGAGGAGGAGGAGGAGGAGGAGGAGGAGGCAGGGGCGCAGCTCAGCACCCCGCTGACTCGGGGCTGGGGGCCGTGGGGCCGGCCCGGAGCCATCGCCATCCCCACTGCCGGGGGCCACCGGCCGTGCCCGTCACTCGGAGCACGCTCGGGGCTGTGCCCGTGTCGGGGCTGTGCCCGTGTCGGGGCTCCCGCCGCCGGTGCCGGATCCGGCCTTTGTTCTGCTGGGGCTCCGCGGCCGCCAGGGGGCGCCCGGTGCCGCTCCCGGTGCCGCTCCCGGTGCTGGTCCCGGTGCCGCTCCCGGTGCCGCTCCCGGTGCCGCTGCCGGTGCCGCTCCCGGTGCTGGTCCCGGTCCCGGTGCCGGTGCTGGTCCCGGTCCCGATCCCGATCCACCCCCGAAGGGTCTCGGCAGCGCCGCCGGTCCCCGAGTCCCCCGTGAAAATCCTCCCCGGGGAGATGAATTCTTGCGAATGAAACCGGGGACCAAACACCGGCCCGGGGCGGGGGGAGCTCTCCGGGGACCGGCACCGGGACCCCATCACCATCCCAGTGCACCGGGGGAGGACAGGAGGCTGTGCCCGGCCGTGCCAGCGGGGTGGCCCCGGGCACGGGGCGGGGGTCTCGGTGCCCGGCAGAGCCCCGAGCATCGGAACCCGGGGTGAAAGCGTCACCCCGGGGCTCGGGGCGGGGACGCGGCCGGGACGAAGGGCACCGGAAGCGAAGCCACCGCCGGGCAAAGAGCACAGCCGAGGAAGAGGAACGAGGAGGGGGAAACACGAGGGCCAGGGCTGGCTGCGAGCCCTGGGGGCTGGGGTGTAAGCTGAGCCCCCCGGATCCGTGCCCGCGGGCAGCCCCCCGCGCCCCAAACCAGCACGGGAGGATGAGGATGGGGCTGAGCCTCCTGCCCATGCCCAGGGAAGCCAAGGGACAGGGGGTTTCGTTGGCTCCTGGCATGAGAAGGCTGCGAGAAGCCCCCTGGAGACCACCCACAAGTCCTGTGGGACTGGGGAGGATGGAGCCCCCTCCCCAGCCTGTCTCCCGGCTCTGGGATCGCCCCAGCCAAGGCCAGACCCAGTCTCTGGAGGGGACCGTTAACTGGGACGAGGGGGGATGGCAGGGCACCCTGGGCGGGTGTGCCTGTGCCCCAGCCCCCTCCCCACTGCTGCAGGAGGAAACAGCCGTGTCCAGCCTTTCCCGAGGATGAGGATTTCCTTCCTCCCATTGAACAGGAACCCTGAGGTTAACTTGCAGCCATGGGGCGCTCGGCCCCTGGGACAGGGGGGGCCTGGCTGGGGGGCAGAGACCCTCCCCAGCACACAGCCCTAGGCACAGCTCCTGGCAGGACCCCTCGTTTCTGCCCCTGCCTGTCCAGGACCCGGTGCACAGGGGGGAGGTGGGCAGCTGCCCGCAGGGATGAGGGAGCCTCGCTGGGGGGTCCAGATGGAAACCTTCCCCTCCTCCCCTTTGCCCAGTCTGAGCGTGGTGCTGATATTTTTGGGGGAAGAGGGGGCAACCCTGTGGCAATGGAGTCTGTCCCTTCGCGGGGTGGCCCAACTGGCGCTGGCTGAGCTGCAGCCACACTGGCTGCAATTTTTTGGGCTCCCAGTCATGCTGGGAGGACCTGGAGACACTGCAAGGTCCAGCAACATGAACCTCATCACTGGACACATCTAGGAAGAGCTTCACATCCCCAAAGGGTGCCTGGGCCCTGTTGCACCCCCAGCCCCCTCCTCCTTGCAGGGCCCTGGCCCGGACACGGAGGTTACTGGATTCCCAGAAAAGCCTCTTCCTGTAGCTGGGAAGGGCTGTCCTGGGGAGCAGGGGACACGGCTCATTTCCCTTGACTCGGCTGACTGTGAGTGCACAGGGGCTTTCCCACGGGCCCCGGAGGGGACGCTGACATCCCAGGGGAGATCCTGGATGGGAATTCCCCTGGGAGCAGCCAGAGGCTCCTCGGAGGTGGCTCTATGGGGAACCCAGCTGTCTTGGTGACCCCAGAGGTCCCAGGCAACCCAAAGAGCACCCAGCCCACGGGCAGCGCTGAGCCCCAGGGATCCCGGCTTGGCCAGGCTCCATCTGCCACCCTCCCCACACCCACTAATCCCAGGATTAGCAGCCAGATGCCAGGCGCAGGTTTGCTGCAGGTAACGAGTATCCCTTGGAGAGGTTACAGCCATCAAAGCACAGGCAATTATAGCTAATCCTGTACCTGTGCCTAACGAGCTCAGCAGCCGTCCTGCCTGCCCTAAACAGGACCACGCAGCTGCCAGGGAGAAGCTGGTTGTCATCACTGTGTCCCAAGCCCGGAGAGCAGTAGGCACAGGGAGCCCATGGGTGCTGGGGACTCAGCTCCGGGTCCCCCCAAGCATGGGACCCCAGGATACCATCCGTGTTGGTGGGTCACAGAGCAAAGATCCAGGCAGGCGTGCCCTCCATGGCACTCGGCACTGCTGGGGGCACGGCTGAGCCTTCCCCTGGCAGACCCAAAATGGGCACGTGGGGACAAGGTTTGGCCTCCTGCTGCCTGCTGGGAATCCCCTCGCTGCTTCCCAGAAGATGCAGCTAATGGGAAGTGGCTGTTTTCCCTGAAGAGCCCTTCCCAGCATTCCTGGGAAGCCACATCTGCCACCAGCAACCCCGTTCCTGGGACCTCCATCCAGCTGGTTCCCGGGTCATCCTTCATCTGGAGGCCGGTAGCTTTAATTCTTCCTTAATTATCATTTATGCCATTAATAAAGTCAAATCCCTAAAGTGTCCAATTAAGGGTTCGTTCACCCCCTGCCACCTCACACTGCAGTGGGTTTTGTGTGAGACCAAGGGGGGAAATCACATGGGGGTGGTGGGAGCATCCTCGCAGTGCCCACCCTGCCATCATCCCTGCCACCCCCAGGAGGAGGCTGGGGGCCAGGGACCCCCGAGCAGCACCCCAAGGCCCATTCCCCCCCAGACTCAGAGTTGTGGGGTGTCCATGGGGCCTGGGCACCTGAAACCAGGAGGTGCTGAGCTGAGCCAAGCTGAGCTGGCCATCACTGGCCCCACCGCTATCTGACCTTGCCCGGGGCTCACCTGGCCAAAACCAGGACAGGACACAGCCCACGAGGTCCCGTCCCGAGCCAGAGAGACCTGCCATAATTAGTATATCCACATCCTCATTAGCAACGACACACACACGTCCTCATTTCCTCACCTGAACAAGTCGACAGTGAGGACCCGGGAGCTGAGGCGAGCAAGGGTGGGGCGGTGGGGCTGGACCCCGAGCCTCCCACCCTCTCCCTCTCCTCCGATCACCCCCTGAGCCCGTGGAACTCATGGCACTTGTGCATCGGAGCCAGGACAGGGCCCACGGCACCCACGGCCCCGCGGGGAGCAGATGGCGGCTGACAGCACCGCTCGGCGCCGAGCAGCACGGGGGCCAGATGGATGCAGGGGAGCAGAGCCGCCCCGGCATCCCCCCCCTCCGCTTCCGCTGCCATTTTACCCAAGCAGCTCCAAGAACAGCTATAAATATTCAACAGCTCCATCCTCTGCTCCGCTGCCGAGCCGACAGCCCGGGGGATGACGGCAGCTCCCACCGCTCCCAGCCTACGGTGCTGGGGGATGCTGGGCTGAGCCCCACACCATATGGGCATGGCCAAGGACATGTCCCCTCCCTGCAGAACTGCTCTGGGTCTGAGCTAAATAACCCCCCCAAGATGGACTGGGAACGCTTGAGGACTGGAAGGAGGTGGATGGGGACTTCTGGGGAGGGTGGGGACATTTCCCAAAAGCTGGGGACAAGAGCAGGCAGAGCTGGGCAGGTTGTCCACCTCTCTGCTGGGTGTCAAGGTCTGTGGTGGCCCCAATCTGGGCACCACACAGGCTGAGCACCCCTGATCCCTCCGGGATGCCCAAGGGGCCGTAAGTACCCCCCAAACCCACCTCTTTGGCCCCAAGAGATTGCTGGAGGATCGGGGGGAGGGGTCTCAGGGGTCCTGTTCCCACTGGGTTGTGTGTCCTTATCTGGCAGCAGGGCAGAGCCGGTTGCAGAATCTCCCACGCTGTGGCAAGAGGCTACGAGTCCCAGCGCACGGCCGCTGCCGGGCACGCCGGGACCTGCAGCCCCAAGGGCGGCACAGAGGTGTTGGCAGCCCAGGCATCGCCCAGGAAGGGCCCTTTCCGGGCACCGAGGGAGTTTCGGTCCCATGGCGGGGACGGCCGGTGATCCCGTGGGACACACGTGCACCGGGCAGCCACTTGCCAGGGCCAAGCTTCCTCCCACCGCCATGGCCCCGAGCCTTTCCGCTCTCTTCCGCCGACCCCGGGGCCGCCGGCCGCCTTCCTGCTCTGTCCCGCGCTGCCGCCCCGTTTCCTGCCCCACGGCCGCTCTGCCTCCGCCTGGCTCCACATCCACCCCACGCTCCCATCTTTCCCACCATGCCAGCTCCATCTCCCCTCTCCCTGGCTCTTTCCCAGCCTCGGACGGGGTGCTCTGGCCCCAGGCAGCGTCCCCGGCCACCATTCCAGGAGCTTCCATAGGGGACCCGGGCCAGAGGACTCGGCTCAGTCGGGTGCTTCCAGGGGGTCTGCGTTTCACCAGCCGTTTTCTTCCAGCTCAGCGGAAAAGGCATCGACCGGAGCGAGTCCCCCCGGGCTGACCCGGGGAGCGGCCGTTCCCCGGTTGCAGATCTTTGGGGGATCCATGGCTGACCCAGTTTCCAACCCACCGTGGGCAGGCGGCAGCATCCGCACGCTTCGGCCAGCGGGAACCAGCAAGAGCTTTCCAGGAGCAGCGATCCCCCCCAAAAAGCAAAGCGTCCCCCTTGGTTTTTGGGAGACGAGAGTCTCAGGAGCGGCTCCAGCTCCGTGCCGGGCCCCTGCTGAGGTCAGGCCGTTCCCACGCTGAGCCCAAGGGTCTCCCCGAGAACCGGTCGGGCGTGCGGAGCCGCCGCTTCGCCCCGAGTCAGCGGCGTGCAGCGGCAGGCCCGGGGGTGCCGGCGGAGGACACGGGGTGCGGCGGCAGGATGGGACCTGCACAGGGGCCCCCAGCTTCCCGGGCAGCCACACCGGAGCCCTGAGAAAAGAGGGAAGTGAAAAATTTCCTTTTCCTCCCTACTGCAGAGCTGGGGTCACCGCGCTGGAGTGACCTGGCCCTGCACCCCGCTCCCTGCTGCAGCCTCCACCCGCCCAGGCAGAGCCAGGACTGGGAAGGGCTCCTTCTCTCCCTGCCTGGCTGATGCAGGGTTTGCTCAGCACTGCTGCGGGGTTTGCTCATCTCTGATGCGGGGTTCCCTCACCACTGATGCGGGGTTCACTCATCTCTGCTGCTCCTCCCGAGGACCACCCTGCTGCAGGGCAAGTGAGGCTGGCAGTGTCACCTCCCTGGGCAGGCTCTACCCTGCCCGCAGGGATGATGCCACTGCCCCTCCACGGTCCTTACCTATATTTTAGACCCTTGCCCCGTGACTGCTTGGCCAAGACCAACAAGGTTTTCCCCTTGGCTTTGCTGTCTCTCTCCCCCGAGGTGGCCGGGGGGGGGGGTCGGGTACCTGTCGAGGTGGCCACCTCGGGGGATGGAAGCACCGGGGGGGGGGTTCACTGTGTGCTGGGTGTTGGAAACAGGCTGTTGCCAGCCTTCTGTGCCAGCCAGGAATAAGTAGATTAGGAACCAATCCCATTACCGCTGCTAGAAGCCTTGGCGAGGGCCATGGGATGGGGACAGGGATGGGGACAGGGATGGGGACAGGGATGGGGACAGGGCCAGTCTGGGTGGGGAGGATCGGGCGTGAGCGGTGCCCGGCACACGGCAGAACGCGGCCACGCTGCTCTGACAGGGAGGGCTCGGCTGCCTGCTGCTCCCAGCGCTGCGGCATCCGGGCTCTAATGAGGCAGGACGGTTAATTAGTCAGTGTCAATTTATGTTAATTAGTCGGAGGAGTCGAGAGACTGATTCCTCTGCCACCTGGCTGGCACTGGGATGCACAGGGCCTGGCAGGAGGGGTGTGCACGTGTGTGAGTGTGCACACGTGTGTGTGGGTGCAGATGTGTGCGTGCCCGTGTAGGTGCGTGCACACTGATCTGCCACCCGTGTGTGCCTCTGTGCACCACAGCCACCCGTGCACCCGTGTGAACGTGTAAAGCCACTCACTTGTGCACCCACACACGTGCACACCCGACTCCAGAAAGCCGACCTCACATCAATGCCACGGCTCAAGGAGCTGCCACCTTGGTGGCCACGGGCAGGTGAGGTGGGTGCCGAGGGCAGGACAGGCTGGCACGGTCCCGTGAGCTGCCCCGGGCAGGGCGAGGTGAGGTGGTGAGGTTTCCTGCGGGTGATTCACGCTCTTCCTCCACTTCGGTGCCGTGTGAGCAAAGGCTGCGACCCCAGAGGGATTTCCAAAAGGGCTCTGAAAAACTCCCCCCGCTCCCCGTGATTTCCTCCCTCCGGGTGGGAACGCAGCCGTTCAGGGGGAGAAGGATCTGTGTGGGCAGCAACACGCGGCAGCGAGGCCGGGAAGCTCCCGGAGATGGGAGCAGAGCTGGGCTCTGCTGCAAGGAGGAAGAGGATGGGAAACGTGCTCCGGGATGGGAGTTGAGCCAGGGGTGAAGCTGCTCCAGGCTACTGGGTATTGCAGCTCAGGTTGCTGTTGGCTTCTGGGTTTTGTTTCTTCTCCTTAAAACAAGATTGAAACCGCAAAAAAAAATTTTAAAGGGCTAAAAATAATTTAAAGAAAAAGGGCACTGAAGGCATCAGTGTGTGGCACAGGCTGGATGTGAGCATCACCCCCCAGGTGCCCATGGTGGGATGCTGTGGCACAGGCTGGATGTGAGCATCACCCCCCAGGTGCCCATGGTGGGATGCTGTGGCACAGGCTGGATGTGAGCATCCCTCCCCAGGTGCCCATGGGGGGATGCTGTGGCACAGGCTGGATGTGAGCATCACCCCCCAGGTGCCCATGGTGGGATGCTGGGGTCAGACGCTGCCCCAGGGCTGCTGGAGGCTGCCCAGCTTGAGCCCAGAGCAGCTAAAAATACCCTCCCCTTGTCGGCTGAGGTGTTGCAGCCACCAAATCAGTCAGGAAGAGGAGAATGAAATTCAATCAGCTGCATGCAGAGAAATCCATTAACCCCTGCCAGGGCAGAGGGGACATTCCCCCAGCCCGGGCACCGGCACTGCCATGGAGGCGAGGGCCACACTGGGGACACGTGGCACCCACCGAGTCTGAGTGGGGAGCAGGGGGCTGTGCCACGGTGGGGGCTGAGCTGCTGTGCCCCTGCCCCCTGCGGCCCTGGCTGCCCCGGCTCGAAGCCATCTGGCCAGGCTGCATTAAAGGCGGGCAGAAGCTGGAGAGAAACGAGGTCAGGGCTGTGATGGCAGCTGGGGATGGGGTGAGCCTGTGCCCACCTCACCTTCCCTGGCAGCGGGACCCTGCCACCCACCTCCTGTCTCCAGCAGGACCCAGTTGTGGCACCGGTCAGGGCAGGGACAGCTTTTTGGGATGTCCTTGGACCCAGGAAGGGAGCGCAAAGCAAGCGCTGTCCCCGCCTGCAGCAGCTGGCTCCTGGCTGTGGCAGGACATGCTGGGCGGACTTTGCACCGCTGCGGCATTGCCACAGCCTGGCAGAGCCCAGGAGGAAACCTGTGCCATGCCCGAGAGCTTCCCGGGAAGGCTGTGGGCACACGGGGCATCAAAAAACACCAGCAAAGGGGAAGCAGAGTCCCCCCTGCAGGTACCCCAGATCTGGGCAGCGGGCTCCCCAGGGCTCCCCAGGGCTCCCCTGGCACCGCTGCCTGACCCGGGCACGTGGGTGCAGTGCCAAAAACGTGCCCCCGCCTGCGCGTGAGCACGGACGTGCGTGTGCGAGTCCCCGTAGGCAGCTGCCTGCATTTCATGCATTTTTAAGAAGAACAAGGTTAGTGGGTCACTCCAGCGCCAGAGGCTTTTCTCCAGCTGAGCTGCTTTGCTGCCAAACCCAGGCGGGCGGGCGGCTGCCTGCACTGCAGTGGCGAGGGGCTGGGGTGGGCAGCAGGGCGGGCAGGGGGGCAGCGGTGGGGACAGGAGGGCAGCGGTGGGGACAGGAGGGCAACGGTGAGGACAGGAGGGCAGCAGTGCAGGCAGGAGGGTAACAGTGTGGGCAGCAGTCGTGCCCAGCCTGGTGGCACCAAGGTGCTGCAGCTGCCCCGGGTTTGCAATGGCCCTTGTGCCCCTGCCAGCTTCAGCCACTGTCCACTCTCAGAGTCAGCTGAGAAGCTGGCAGGAGCGGGATGCAGCCAGATCAGTCCCCATCCTGCTGCCAGGCAGGCAGGGAGCAGGCAGGGAGCAGGCAGGGAGCAGGCATACACCATACTGGGCACGCTGCAGCTCCCCAGTAAGGGCTGCCAGATGCTGCGGCTCCTGCACCCCGAGCCGCAGGGCCCTGGCGAGGCTGGCAGGGTGGGTGCAGCGGTGGCAGCAGAGAGGAAAAGCCACCGAGGTTAAAAGTTAACGCGGAGACAAAGCGAGGCCGGGACGGCCACGGCAGCGCGGCCACACCAGTGCAAACAGCACCGGCTGCCGGGCAGCTCAGCACCGATAACGGGGCGAGCGGCTCTGTCACCGCCCTGCCCGGCGTCTCCCCCGTGGCACCGTCACCCCAGGGGAGCCGCTGCCTGCGTCTGCGCTTGCAAACCACGTGCAAAGCGGCGTGTGCCCGCCGGTGCGCCACGGGCAGGGATGTGCACCAGTATGGCTGCTGGGAATGGGTTGAACCCAGCCCCGGGGTGAACCCAGCTCCAGGGTGAACCCAGTCTTGGGGTGAAACCAGTGCTGGGGCGGGTGAAGCCAAGGTGTGGGGTGGGTGAAGCCAAGGTGTGGGGTGGGTGAGGCCCAGGCGTGGGCCGCAATGGCAGCAATGCAGCACCGCGTCACTGCGCGCGCAGCCCCCATCCTTCCCCCCTCCCGCATCCCTCTGCCGTGCAGCCGTTGCCATGGCTACGGCCATGCAAGTCTGGGCGAGATGCATCTGCCGATGCAGCCGTGGGGGCAGGGAGGGCACCGCTGCTCCCCGCCGCTGCCACCCCCCAGGTCCCCCACCCCCAAACCCGTACCCGGCTGCTGTCCCCTCCCGGGACTTCTGCCAACCCTGCCAGTCGCCGCGGGAGCGGGGGGTCTGGGGGGAGTGGGTGTGAACTGGGGGGTGTCAGAACCCTGCCATAGTGGGGCTGCAGCCCCCCTGAGGTGGGCAACCTGACGGCGGGGGCTCGCCACGCTCCCCCGACCCTGAAAGCCGTGCAAGAGGCTTGCCAGCGCTGGGCAAGGCTGGGCAGGGGGTCAGAGAGCGACCTCCGCCTCCAATGGGTGCAAAACCCCCCCTCCCCCCCCCAGTGCACCCCACTATGCCCCAGGAAGCGGAGCCGAACTGGCACAACTGGGCTGCCTGGGAGGCCGAGTGCTCCCCAGTATCTCCCCAGTACCCTCAGCAGCAGGCATGGAGCAGCCCCCCCGGAGCCCCTCACCGAGGTCTCTGGGCTCTGCTGGCCCTCGGGCTCCAGCCCCCGCCCTGCCCGGGGCTGCGGTGGCCCCGGGGATGCTTTCGGTTTTGTTCTGAGGCCGAGGGGAATTCTGCTCCTGGCGACGAAGCAAACCAAGGGGGAGGGACGGGGATGGAGGGGGAGGAACGGGACGGGACGGCCGGGATCAGGGCAGGAGGGGATTTCTGCTGGAAAGTTGCGGACAATCCCGGCGCTGCCGTCATTGCCCCGCTCCCAGCACCCTCCCCACCGCCCACCCCGGCAGGGACCGAGCCTCACCCACCCCCCCCCGCCTGGGGTTTTTGGGGAGAGGGGGTTTTCCTGGCACCCGGGATCCACCGGGGGTCACGGGTACCCCCAGCCGCACGACCCCGGTAAATCTACTGGGAAGGGAAGCGGCAGCGAAAGGGTTAATGGTATTGACACTTACAGCTTCCTAATGAGGCTTTAAAGTTAATAGTCCCTGAGGATGAGTGGGGCTGGAGGTCTGCATCTCTCAGGGCTGGCTCTCCAGGCTGTTTGGGCACTAGAAAATACCAGGAGCCCTCCCCCTGCCACCTCCCAGGACCCCTCCAGTGCTCCCCACCCCTCCCCAGCCCTTCACCCAGGCAGCAGAAGCCAGGCCTGGTCTGACTGCCCGTGTTCCTTTCCTCCTGCCTGTCCGTCCAGTCCGCCCCAGTCCCTTCCCCCACGTCCATCCCCTGCACACACTGGCCTCTCTCTGCCTGGGCCCGTCAGATGTTGCTGAAAAGGAACAATGCCACGCATTGTCTGTGCCCCGCGCAGGCATCACAGCCCAGCAGCGCAACAAAAAGACACATTGACATGCGGGGAGAAAGAGGCCCATAGATCCCCCGGCTGCTGGCCCCGGGGAGGGACCGCTGCCCCACACATCCCAGCACCGCTTTCCTGTCCCAAGCCTGGCAGCGCTGCCTGCCCCTCGAGGCCGTTGGTTGGCTGCCAGCGGGCAGGGACTGGGGCAAAAGGGGTCACTGCACTGGGGGCTGGCGGTGGAGAGGATGGGCTGCCATGCCCCGTCACCAAGGGATGTCCTTGGGATGGGTATCACAGCGTCACAAAGTCACAGAATCCCAGAATCCCAGCATGGCAGGGGCTGGAAGGGAGCTCTGGGGATGCTCTGGTGCCACCCCCCTGCTCCATCCAGCAGGGGCACCCAGAGCAGGGGCCCAGTAGCGCAGGGTCCAGCCGGGGTGGGAATCTCTCCAGAGAAGGAGACTCCACAGCCTCTCTGGGCAGCCTGGCACAGGCTCCAAACCCTCACACCAAAGAACTTTCTCCTCCTGCTCAGATGGAACCTCCTGGCTTCCAGTTTGTGCCCGCTGCCCCTTGTCCTGTCACTGGTCACCAGTGACAAGAGTCTGGTCCCATCCTCTGGGGCTCCTGCCATCCCCAAGGGAAGGGCAGAGCCCTGCATCCCCCACAGCATCCCAGCCCCGTTCCCCATGGCAAGGAGCAAGCAGGAGGGTGCCCCAAACACACAGCCCCCCTGGAGCGCATCCCCAGCGCGTGCCCCGGCCGTGGCGTGCGGGCACGCTCCCCTCGCACCTCCGCAGGAAACGGGACGGGAAAAGCTCCGCTTGGGCCCAGCATCGCTTTTGTTTCCATTATAAACTTCCCTTCTAACGAGGAAGGAGGCTCTGAAACACGCTCCCCACTCGACCCCTGGCCAGGGCACCCTGCCAGCAGCCCTGACCGGGGCGGGAGGCGGTGGAGCCTGGTGTGTGGTAGCACCTGGCCGCCCTCCCGTCTCTGCTTCCAGCTGGATGCTGCGGCCCCTTTTCTCTCCAGACACCCGCTGGCAGCTCTCCTGCTCCCGTAACGCAGCCGAACGGGCAGCCCGCGGCTGGCTCAGGGTCAGGGAGCCCTTTATCAGCACCGAAAGGCAGCCTGCAGCGGGGCTGGGGGAGATAAGGCGCGTGGGACGAGCATCCCGCCTGGGCCGGGGCAGTGCCGCCGGTTCCTGTTCTCCCCGGGAGGAGCCGAGGGGCTGGGAAAGGCGACGCGGGGGCTCCCCGCAGGGTGTTGATCCTCACCATGCAGTCTGTGCCTCCAGAGAGGCTCTTGGGACCCTTTGCATCCCACCACTGTGCCCATCCTGGGGCGATGCGGGACTGGGGGACCCGGGCAGCGTAGCCCACCCCACCCCGGCCACCCCGCCGATGGGTTTTAGGTTAGAGGGCTTGGCTTTGTTTGCAAATGCTCCAGCTCCTGGCCCAAAAGAAGGGCAGATGGTCTCCGAGATAAGAGAGCGAGGGGATCGCTCTCTCCTTCCTCCACCGTGACTCACAGCTGCCGACCTCTGCCCCCAGCAGCCCCGGCATGAGTGGAGAAGGGGGTGATGGGGGGAGAAAGGTCCTGCGGTGGGAGAGTGGTGCTGGTCCCTGGAGGTGGGATGCGGGGAGGGTGTTACCGGAGCGAAAAGCAAGCCCAGAAATAGCAAACGCAGTTACACAAGGCGCCGGTTGCCATGGGATCTTCACAACCAAAAATGACGGGGCTCTGGCAGACACAAGAACGGGCCCTTTCATGTGTTTCTATGGGAAGTCAGCGCCTCGCTGCAGCCTCCCGGGCTGGAGCCTTTCCCAGGGCAGGAAGGATTCAGGGACACCGGTTGCGGCACCAGTTCTTGCACAGGCTGCGGGGAGACCCCCCCCGGTAAAGTCCCAGGCAGACCCTTGCTTGGGACTGGGATGGTTTTTCCTGGTGCAGATGTCAGAGGGTCACTCAGCACCAACTCAGTGGCCAGCCCGGGTGACGGCACAGCCATGAGCAGCGTTGGTGGTGACCAGCTTCTGCTTGGGCAACGGACTAGAAAGATCCTCTTGGCCACCACAGCTCTTCCTCCTGCCTGCCTGTCCCCTGCCAGCCCTCATCCCTCACAGAAATCCCCAGCATGAAGCTCGGCAGATTTTCCCTCTGCAGCTGAGTACCGTCTGGTTCAGCACCCACGGTCCCCTGCAGCCCTCTCGCCTCGGACCCTTGTGGGCTGTGCAGCCAGAGCATCACTCGCCCTGGAGAGTGGGCAGGTGGCCACATCCCTGGGGCTGGGGAGAGCCAAACAGCAGCACAGGCAGCACAACAGAGGCAGACCCCATGGCTACTATTTTTAGGCAAGGGCTGTTTGCAAGGGCTGTTCCTGTGCCGGTGCTGCCGTGGTGGTGGAAGCCGTTACCATCCATCCCTGCGTACGGCCCAGCCCAGCCCCGCACTCTCCCTGCTGGAATTCCCTCCCTGGAGAGATCTAATTAGTTAATTCCTTTGCTATTTATAAATCAATATGGAAATCTCTCTGCTTTATTCCCAGCGCTGCTGGTTGCCCTGGCTGGGTCCCCGCTAACTCGGTTAAAATCCTCGAGCAGATGATCAGAAGCTTGTGAATGGCTCTAGATACGTGAATAAATAATTGCACTAATTCTTCGTTAAGGGCTGGGGGAATACGGCGGGCGGTGGGAGCAGGGCAAGGGGCTGGGGACTGCGCCCTCCTGCCCCAATCCAACCCCCCCCGGCACAGGGGCTGCACTCGCCGCTCTGCCTTGCAGCCTGTCAGCGCTTAACACCTAATAAATTAATAATCAGCACGCGGTTTAAGTAGGTCTGGAAAGTGGAAAATAACATCCGCAAAGATCTCGCGTCCCTGAGGCCTTTTAGGCGGGAGCAGCTCGCGGAGAGGCAGACAGATTTGTCTGCCCGTCCATCTGCTAGAGGAGCAGACAGACCCGTAATCTGTCCGTCTGCCTTCGCCCCGCAAATCCCCGTCACTGCCCGAGCAGCCAAAGCCCCCGGAGCCAGCGAAGAGCCTGCGCGGAGCCAGAGCATCCTCTGCCCTCCTGCTCCCTGCCTGGCACCTGGGGATGGAAGAGTCCGACCCGTGGTCAAGGCAGCAGCAGAGGGATGGGACCCACGGCAAGTGCTGCTGGTGGTCACACTGGTTTCCACTGGGAGGGTTTGGGTCGGTGCTTGGTTTACACTGGTAACCTACCGCCGTGCACACCAGCTGCCTTCTGCCCTCCACCCGCGCCCCCAGCCCAAGCACAGGTTCCCCAGTGCCACCAACACGCCCCACGACGGGCAGAAGCGGGGAACAGCCTCTGCCCAGGTCGAGAGGTGGACCAACCGGCCATGGGTCTGCCCGGGGGCGCCCCACGTTCACCCCACAGAGCACCGGGGCTCTGGCACCCATGGCAGCTGCCGGCGTGGCCGCACCAAGCCCAGCTCCCGAGCCGGCTGAGCCCTCCTGGTGCCATGGCAGGACAGGCAGCGGAGCCGGGCCCTGGGAGGAGGAGGCAGGGGCAGGAATCCGCAGGGGACCGTGGCTATTTATAAACACACCCCTCACACGGCACCGCAGAAGAGGGTTTTCAAGAAAAGCCGGGATCAAGAGGGACGTGGCAACTGGGGATTCCTCAGGGATGAAAGCCACTAGAAAACTGCATGAGAGGTTTCCTGCATCACCTCTGATGGCGACAGGGGGGCTGCCCGTCCCCCTTCCCCCCCCCAAGCAGGTCTGCATCTTGACCTGTCTAATCATGCTAAAGTTTGCCCTTTAGAGCCATCACATCTGCCTCCCATCACTCGGGCGCTGCCGGCTGATCGCTGTGGCAGGGGAGCAGCGGGGTGTAAAGCGCTTTCTCCCCTCTGGCCAAACGTGGAAGGAGACCTGGGCTCTGCGTGGAGGTCGGCGGATGGGGAGGGGGAGGCTGAGCCAAGCGGCCCTGGCTGAGCCAGCAGCACAGGGCAGCCACCCTGCCAGCCTCAGCCCCAGCGATCCCCTCCCAAATAAGCAAACCCAGCCACTCACCCAGCCCACCAGCGGAGAAAACATCTTTCCAGCCGGCACGGGGTACATGTTTGCACCCCGAACCCAACAGACAGACACAGCCACACCAGAGCTGCCACCCTCACCCCAAAGGCTGCACCCCCAGAGCCCCCAGAGCCCCCCCCCCAGCTCACAGCACCCACAGCAGGGATGGTGCAGGTGGGGGATGGGTTGTTGGTGCTGCTCACGTCGGTTCCCCGGTGACTTTGGTACAGGAGGACAGGAGCATCTCGGGGCTGTTGCAGGGCTGGAGAGGCTCCGTGCTGGCAGGGTTGCAGGGCTGGAGAGGCTCCGTGCTGGCAGGGTGCTGAAGAAGCCACTGCTCGCTGGGGTTCGCTCAGCATGGCTGAGAGGTGCTCCTGCTGCAGTGGTGGGGTAGAATGGCAGGATGGGATGGGATGGGATGGGATGGGACGGCCACATGAGGACTCTGCACTCCTGCAGAGAAGAACAAGGACAACGAACCCCAGCAGAAAGACAGAAAATGGGAAGCAAAGTGTGGGGTTGGCACAGATGCTGCCCGACACCGGAGTGCTGCTGGGGCAGGGGGAAGGGCTCGCCAGATGCCAGGCTTTACTCCCCAGTAGGTAATGGTTGGGGACGCTGGCCTGGAGCTCACGTTTGGGAGCAAGTGGCAGAAGGCAGAGTGTGTTTACTGACTAATTCAGCGCTTGCTTGGGCCGTTTGTGCTCCCAAAGCAAACAGCCCCGCTACGCTCTGCAGAGCATGTGCTTTTACTCAGGGTCCATCCCCTGCTGCTCTTCAGCAGCCCGGATGGGGAACTCTGGATCTTGCAGCCGGCCGGAGGCACGGGCGGCTGGACCAGCAGCAGCCCCGGCAGCCGTTCAAAGGCTTTATCAACTGGCAACCAAAAGTCAATAAGGAAGATGCCGCCTGTTTTAATTAACAGAGAAATTTCGCTCTAACGGGGGTGAGATGATGTGCGCCTGGGGGGGGGAGGGAGGACAGAGACAAAACATGACCTTGTTGGCAGAGCACACACAGCGGCACATTGTTTTCCCCTCGGAGATGCTGGCCTTGATCCTGCGCGGGCTCTGCGGCACAGCTGGGTGCTGGGGGGTCCCGTGTGCCTGCGCCAGCTCCAGGGCACAGGACGTGGCACTTGGGAGCGTGGCCTGTTGAGGCTGCCAGGGAGGGTATCAGCTGGCTGGGGAATGCTGGTGGCTTGGACAGCACAAAAGGGTCTGGATTTTGGGAGACCCCAGTGAAATCTTCTGTGCCTGGGTGCCAAGGGAGCCCCCAGGAGCGGGTCCCCTGTGGTCAGTAGTGAAATCTTCTGTGCCTGGGTGCCAAGGGAGCCCCCAGGAGCGGGTCCCCTGTGGTCAGTACTGGTCAGGGCTGTGGTGAGGCTGTGGCTGGTGGCCCTGGCAGCATGAGGAGGCTGCAGGCCCCTCGCCAGAGTCTGCAGCCACTGTGGTTTAGTCCCATTTTCTTTTCTCCCGAGCTTTTTTCCCAGAAAGCAGTGAGGAGGAAGATCCGGAGGGGAAAATCCTACCTGTCTGCGTGCCAGGGAGCAGAGTGAGGCGGGGAAGGGAGCCAGGGCGTGACCCACGGCAGAATCTGTCCCCACAGCAGGACCCTCCAGGAACTGGTTGGGCTGGGGTGAGCGGTACCCTGGGGAAAGGAGTACCCGGGGGTGATGGGGCTGGGGCAAGATGCACCATGACACTATCCTGAGGTGATGGGGCTGGGACCCTTCGAGGGCTGGGCTGGGGTGAGATGTACCCCAGGGGTGAGAGGGATGGGGGTAGAGGCACCCCAGGGGGGTCAGAGCTGGGATGAGCAGCACCCCACTATCCCACACCCCCCACCCCACTCTCCCGATCTCGCCCAACCCGGGACTGTCCCGGTCCCCGGGATCGCACAACCGGGGACGAGGGAACGGCAGCCATCCGCCCGCTCGTCCCCCTCCCCGATCCCCGCCGGGGCGGTGGCTCCATCCCCGTCCCCCGCCCCCGGGGCGGGCTCGGAGGCGGCCCTCCCCCCGCCCCTTGCCTTTTTACCGGGGCGGCGGGGGGCTCGCCCCACTCCCTCTCCCCGCAGCCGCCGCGGCGGGCTCGGTCGGCCCGACGGTGCCGCACCATGGGCAGCCAGGGCTCCAAGGCGGCCAAAGCGGCGGGCGATGCCGCCGCCACCACCGAGCCCTCCAAGGCCAACGGGCAGGTAGGTTCCCGGGAAGGAGGAGGGGGCGGTACCGGGGAGCCCCGGCGGGGCGGGCGGGCAGACAAAGGCGGCGGCTGCAGCGGCTGCTCGACGGGGAAGGGGCGGCAGCGGCGGTAGCCCCAGGGGAAGGGGATGGGGCGGGGGGGAAGGACGTGGATCCTCCTGCCCGGTGGGTAGGGAGCGATGCGGCACCGCCCGTGCCTCGCCCCGGGCTCTCTCCCGGCACAGGGCGGGGGCCCCGTCCGCTGCCTCGCCCCGGGACCGGGAGCGGAGGGCGGGCGCCTCCCGGTGGCAACGAACCGACGGGCCCCCCCCAGCCCCCCGGCTCTGCTGCGTTTCCCACCCCTCCGTGCCCGATGTGCCCATTTTCCCGGCTGGGTGCCCCCCCACCCAGCTGAGTGCCGGCGGCAGCACTGCCCCCCTTCCCCCCCCCAGCTCCCGGTCCATCGCCCCTTGCCCCCGGTGCTCGCTCTTCCCCCGGCTGGGGGGGGGTTTGGGGAAGGGGTGCCGAGTCCCGGCTGTACCTAACGCGAATGCTCTGTTTCTGCCCCCCCCGCCCTTCACAGGAGAACGGCCATTTGATATTCAACGGGGACATGACGCCCAAGGCGGGGGTCTATGGTGCTCCCCTAAACGGGAACGGCTCAGCTGAGCCCCCCAAGGAGGAGAAGCAGGGTGAGCAGGGCAGTGGGGATGCCATTGAGCCCGCCCCCCCTGCCGAAGAGGGAGATGCTAAACCCGAAGGTGCCACGGCCCCCAAGGACACCCCCAAGAAGAAGAAGAAGTTCTCGTTCAAGAAACCCTTCAAGCTGAGCGGGATCTCCTTTAGGAAGAACAAGAAGGATGCCGGGGAGTCCTCTGGGTCCTCTCCCACCGAGGACCAAGGCAAGGCAGAGGCCAAGGGTGAGGAGAACCCCACTTGCTCAGGCGGGGGGACGGAGCCATCAGCTCCCCCCGAGGAGGGGACAGCGGAGGAGCCCGGCAGCGCCAGGGAGAACCCTGCGGACGGGCAGCAGGGAGCTGAGCCCAAGAGAGAGGAGGATGTAGAGGTGGGGGCAAGCAAGGAGGAGGAGAAGCAGCAGCAGCAGGCAGGGGAAAGCCACAGAGATCCAGCCAAACCAGAGGAGCCCTCCAAACCCGTGGGTCCCGAGCCTACACCAGCTCCGGCAGTGGAGCAGAAGGAAGAGTAGAGTCCACTTGGCATCATCCTGACTTAAGACTCTTAACGCCATCCTCTCCATCCCGGTAACACCACGGACTCCACACACCTCCCATCCCTCCCAGAACTGACAATGCTTTCTAAAACCAACACCCCCCACACCCCCATCCCCTCCCTGAGTTATTTCTTCCGCTCCCTGCTAGAAAAGCTGGTTTGGATCCCACCACCACCTGGAGTCGTTTTACCTGAGTCTTTTAAAACTGTGGAGAAAGATGATCCTGGACATAACTGGAATTTACAGTTTCAGATCCCAGCTCCCCCAGCCCACTCTGGTGTCTCTGCTGGCCTCCTGGCTGGCCCCTCTCAAAGCCCAGCGAGCCAGTGACTGTTCAATGGATTCTTTTTTTTTTCCTCAGTTTACATTCCTGGTTCTGACTTTTCGTTTCAAGTCTTTTGTGCTTTTTATAGAAATCGATGGTTGAAAAGCTAATCTGGTTAGTTGGTTTGGGTTGTTTTTTTTTTAATACTGTCTTACTCTTGGCTTAGACCCGTAGAGCTTGTAAGTCCGCTGTGTTTAATTCTGCTTCTAAAGGGATAACTTTTCGGGTGCGGGGTGGAGGGAGGGGACCTGCCAGCTGTATAATGAAGCCACATTGTTTTCTCTGTAAATAATTTTTTTTTTAATGGCCAATACGCTTGATTTGCAATTTTCTAACTTCTAAAAAGAAAAAAAAAAAACCCTACAAAAAAAAAAGCTGTATGGGCTTTCTTGTAACATTTGAAAGGAATAAATGGTGACCCCTTTATGGGTGAGCTCGAGTCCTTCTTGTCCTGGATGCCAGGGAGGAGATCCCAGTTGCTTCTGGAGCTCACCAGCTGCTGTGTTTAATCACTCCGGCCCCGGCGCTGCCTCTGCTTAATGGACTGGCAGCAGATGCAGAGCCCCAGCCACAAAGGGCTTTCTCACACGAGCCTCTTGCCGCTACCCTCAGCTCCCCCCTCGGCTGGCTGCTTGGTACCCACTCTCTCAGCTCTACCCTGGTTTTTCCCGGTGGGAGGGGGCATAAAAAGGGCATTTTCTCGCAAGGAGAAGGCCCGGGAGGCTGCTGGGTGAAATCCCCCTTTTCAGCTGGGTTTTAGTTGCAATCTGGCTTTTTTTAGTGGCTTTAGAATAGGACGGGCGCCTCTTTCCTGAAAAGAGCACAACTGGGAGCAGAGATGGGCGTCCAAGGAGAGGGTGAAGGCACAAATCCAGGGGCAGCGTGCCTCTCGGGGGTCTCCTGCCCGCAGGGGACTGTCCCCCAGGGGGGTGTGGGGCAGGAGCCAGGAACCTGCCCCTGCTCAGAGCTGGGGGCTGCAGCAGAGCCCAGCCCCTCCGCTGCCCACCCTGCTCCCACTCAGCCCCTGCCTGGCAAAGACACCCGAGAGAAGCTGAGCACCATTGTTTGCTGAACTGGCACCACTGGCACGGCAGGGCCTGGGCCAAGGGCCGTCCCTGCTCTTCAGGTCGGTGGAAATGGCCCAAACTCCCCCTTTTCTGCAGCAGCGAAAGCGAGAGCCCCGCTCCCGACGGCGGGCTCTTCAAGCCCGGGCTTTGTTGGGTTGGTTTTTCTTTTGGAGGGGGGAAAAAAAAACCCCAGTGTTTTTAGATGTAGGTGCTGCAGTCTGCAAATTATCCCTGAGGTGGGGGGTGGTCTGTCGGGGGAGACGGAGCCGGGCTGGGGCCCAGGGGCTGTGGGGCTCGCTGCGGCTGCCGGGGAGCAGCCATGCAGCAGCGGCAGCCATTTTAAGCAGGGCTGGGAGAAGGGAAGGGAGAAGAGAAGAGCAGGGCTGGGAGAAGAGCTGGGTTGTGAGAAGGGAGATGAGAAGAGCAGGGCTGGGAGAAGGGAGATGAGAGAAGATCTGGGCTGGGAGAAGGGA
>JANVCC010000120.1:5605292-5626168 GCA_025345505.1 Todiramphus chloris collaris | reverse complement strand
TGGGAGAAGAGCAGGGCTGGGAGAAGAGCAGGGCTGGGAGAAGAGCAGGGCTGGGCTGGGAGCAGGGCTGGGAGAAGGGAGATGAGAAGAGATGGGCTGGAAGAAGGGAGAAGGGAGAAGAGCAGGGCTGGGAGAAGAGCAGGGCTGCAGCCACATGTCAATAGGGGTGCCTTCAACCATGCGGTTGTCTTTTTGCTTTGAGGAAGAGAGGATTTTAATTGTCCGCTACGGTGGAAAGGATGATTAAGTTTCCTGGAGTGTTATTACAGCAGGGAAAACCAACCGTGCCATTTCTTAACTACATTTATGGCAGGCTGGGGTTAGGAAGCTTTTCCGTCCATTTCAGGTGTGATCTCACCGCTCGCTTGCGGAATTAACCTGCTCCTAATTTTACATGGATATATTTTACCTTTTTTCCCCCCACTTGAATACCAGATAAAACCCACTGAAGTTCATCCAAAAGATCCTCCTTTCCAGAAGTTACTCCCTCTCTAGATTAGCACTGCTCTCAGAGCATCAACTCCGACCCCACTGCCAACCCAATTAGCGTCAGCAACTGCTGGAGGAGAACCCAGCTGTAATTTAGGAGGAAGGGAGAAAAAAGCCCACCCCAGTGACCCTTAGTAGAGAAACTGAGTGAACAAAAGCCACGGTATTTTGACTTACCTCTTCTGGAGAGCAGGGTCACAAGGAGACTTTCAAGGCTATTTTTATAAAACACAAGGGGAAAAGAAAACAAGAAGGCCAAACATGCACGGAAGAACTAAAGCCATCTTTCCCAGGCAGCAGAGTATGTTCCAAATAAACAGCATTTAAACCAACACATCAGGGAAAGTCGTCGTGCCTCACCTCAGCCCTCATCCCCAAGCCTTTTGAGAGGCTTTTTCTCTTTGTTCTACGGTCATTTTGTGTTGGGATCTACATGACATCACACTCACAACCCAGCTACTGCACCATGTTCCAGCGACGGCTCTGGAAACAAACCCACCCCCCTGCTCCGCGTGTTTCCCCTCGTCAGAAAGCAGCACAGACTCACGCCAGCCATAGAAATGTACCAGTTTTATTACAAAGATTCTCAAAATTCAAAATAAAAGCATCTTTAAAAAACCACAATATATCCCCCCCCCCCCCCCCTTCCCCAGACACAAAGATACACTGATCTCTCTCGCTTCACATACAAACACTGACGAGCGGGAGTGACACGTCACTCGGATTGACAGAGACTAAAAAACCTCACGGTGGAAAAAGGGAAAAGAATCACTTAAAAAAATAAAACATTTCAAAAATAACCTGTGTTAAGTTAGCAGCATTATTAGAGTCGAACCCATCGGCAGCGCTCCGCGGGAGGTACAGATCCTCTGGTGGACAGAGGAATCCCCCTGAGAAAGGAGAGCAGCGAGTCCAAGCTGCCTGCAAAGAAACCTCCTGCAAAGCATTTCACCAGAAGCTCCTCCACTGATCGGCTGTACAAAAGGAGATGCGAAAGAAAGGCAGGTTCTGGTCACAAAAGACTTTTGGGTGTGAGATAACTGCGTGGGAGGAGGAAGAGGAGCAGTTATAAAAACGTGCAGAGCCCCATCTGCTGTTCCCTGGCCAAGGCAACAGCTCGGGCGGCCGATAAGGAGCTTCTCCCCGTTTACTGGCCTTGGGAGCAAGAGAGGCAAGGTTTGCTTTGAGAACATTTGCCACTGCAGTTTCTTCAGGGAGCGGCTTCAGGCGAGGCATCAGCCAGGCTCTGCTCGGCCTGGCCACTGGACAATTTGGGGTGTTCTGCAGTGGTTTCAGCCCAGGACACAGCGTGGTACTGGGAACACCTTACCTCAGGTGTAGCTCTGGGCAGAACCAGAAAAGCAAAGCAGGCGGCCAACGGGCAGTAACTCACTTTCCCCTGCAAAGAGGGGCACAGCCAGAGCCAGGGGGAGGAAAAAAGGTAGCAAAACTTCAGCCCTTCTCTCACTCGAGCTGCAGAACGCTGCTGCACCCACTGAGATGGTGGGGAACGTTCCCCACCACACCAGGGGGATTTTTCCTTCTGCATTTTCCAGATCGGCACCCGTGGGGCTCTCGGGCTGAGTCACTAAAGAGCTTTCCAGGTTCCTTTTAAGCTGCTTCATCTCTTCCCGCGAGTTTGCTGCAGGGAGGTAGCCAACTCTAGTCAAGAACTGCACTATTTGACCCTGAGAAGCGGCACCAGCTTGCAGTTACCTGCCATGGTGGAATCAAACTGAAGACCAAAGGAATAGTCAGTGTCTCACAGGCTTCATTTGGGAACTTATATTCTCCCACCAAAAAAAAAAGAAAAAACCAAACCAAAAAACCACAAAGAAAAAAAGAAAAAGGAAAAATAAAACCCAAAACAAAACAAAAAACTCATGGCCATCTTTCCGCCTAACCTGAAATGCAAATACTACTTCTACTTAAATTATTCTTTACCAAGGGTGGTTATTTCAGAGGAGAGAGCAAAGAAAGGAAGTGATTTTCTTTTTCAAGACACACTAAGGAGGCAGTGGAAGGCAAGAGTGAAACTTCCCAGTCACCAAATCTGGGCAGTGCAGGTCTGTCTACTCCACAGAACCCTCCCTATCTGCTCCCAGCGGAGTGCAGCAAGGAATAATTTACAGTTCTCAAGTCATTTATATATTTATATAGAAATATATACAGAAACATATATAAAATATAAATCCTGTGGAATGGGAGGCAACCAGGGAAGCTAACCTACGACAACTACGCACTGACAGGGACTGTCCAGCTGCAGCCATCTTAGGTGGATTTCGTCTCTTCCTTCACCCTGGGGAAGCAAACAGGGGAGAATTTGGTTTCAACAAGCAGCTCGGGCCCTGCCCCAGCTTTAGTTAACAACAAACCAGAGCCACAACCTTAAAAATGCTGCTTATATGGCCCATCTTCCCCCAAAACTTGGAACGATCCTGAAGGAAGGCTCAGCATTTTCAAGCCCTTTCCACCAAGGGCCTTGCTCTCACGGCGCATTCCCAGCTGACCCGTTCTGCACACCCCAACTTCTCCCCGTTCCAAGATGGGGACAAAGCCACCCAAACGACCTCGCTTCTCCTCCAACCCCTCAACTCGTGCAACATCCCACTGGGGCCATGGGAAGGTAAGGCACAGCCATTTCGTCAGCATGGCAGGAGACAAGGCTCACCCTTTGGGTTCTGCTTTCTCCTCTTTTTGTTTTTCCTCTTCTTTCTCATCTAGGAAAAAGAACAAGACCACACACAGTAGTGCAGTAGGAAAGTGCGTGAAGGCCAAAGCTCCGCGGGCTTCTAGTCCCAGCTCTCCTGCTCACCTTTCTTCTCCTCTTCCTCCTTTTCCTCTTCTGTTTTCACACGCTTGGCTTTCTTAAAGTTGGCAACATTTTTGCGCCCTCCTTCCCCTTCATCTTCAGAGTCGGAGAATTCTTCATCACAGGATATTCTCTTGTCAGAATTGCGGACTGAGGGTGAAGAGGACAAGGTTTGTTCCAGCAGGTTGAGAGGTCAGGAGACACCAAGCACCAACTTCTCCAAGCAGCTATGGTCCGGATGGAACCAACAAGCCTACGTATGTCAGAACTGGGCCACGATAAAAACACCTTCTCTCTCTACCTGCCCTATCTTTTAACTCACCACTCCTAGCTGCTCATGCCAAAGATCCAAGATCACATGGAGGACTTGGATTAGGTACAGCACGATGTCTAGACTTGACAGCATAAGCAGGTTAACCAGCCTCGCACTGCGAAAATCTGTCTGCCAGATCTAAAGGCCATCAGCCAATCTGGATAGCAACCAGCATCTTCAGCGTGGAAGACAACTCCTGGGATCAAACCTGCCAGTCTCCCAGAAAAAATTCTGTCATAGCACCTACCTCCCAGGAACTGTTTAAATTCTCACATGAAAAGCCTGGCTTCTCCCGTTATGGAAATAATCTGGCGAAAGCGCCGTTCCTCCGAGGGAAAAGGGATCTCTCGGCCCTGTGGGGCTTACCATCAGTGCTTTACCTTGCACAATCGACGGGAAAGGTGGGAACACATCCAAAGTGAAGGACTCCAGAACAGAGATATATCTAAATCATACATCCTCCCCTCTTTCCTAAGGTAACTCAGGCCTGCAGGTTTCTCCAGCTCCCTGATCCTGTTCAGCGCTGGCAGCCACAGGCTCCGAGCGCTCCCCAGCCGGGCAAGGCCACTACGCCAGAGACAAGCACGTACTTGAAATGCGTTTCTCAGGATCTTCTTCCTCTTCATCTCCACTGTCTTCCTGAACAGCATCCTCAGGAATTGGCTGCATCTGGACACCGGGGGCGTGAGGCAGCATGCGCAGGTTCTCAAAGAGACGCTGCCTAGAGCCAGCCAGGGAAGGGAACACCTCTGTCAGCAAGATGCCGCCCACAGCTGCACAGGCCCCAGCAGAAGGTGTCAGCCTCATGAGGAGGAATGAACACTTACTTGATCTTCTCGAGATACTCATTGGTATTCTGGTTAGTCATGTTCGAGGGACTGATGTGGAGCTTAAAGTCAGGTCCAAAGTACTCAAAATAATCGTTATACGGAAGCTCTGCGGGCAAGGTAAAGAGGAATAAACACCAAATTACCACCAGACCGGTGACAAAACACCACAAACACATTGTACTGCTACAGAAAAGCACAACTGCTTCTAGGTAGGTGTAGGAGCTGCAGCTCTCCTAGCCCAAGTTCAGATCGAAGCAGACAACTCAGCAATAGTGCAGTCGAAGCTTACTCGGCAGGTAAACGCAATCGGCACGCACAAAAGTTTTCAGCAGAAGGCTGAAGTTCCTTTCAGCAACTCCTCAAGGCTGCTGGGTACCTTTTGCTGGAGGGGAGAGCTACCCGACTTGAATGCAAACAAGAACAGCTACCGCAAATCAGGGAGTCCAAACACTCCTCCAGAGTAATCAAACACTAATGAGACATCTTAGGGTTGCTGCTTCTCCCACAGAGACACCTCCTTTCCCTGAGCTCTGTTACTAGAGTGTCATTGCTCCTCAGTCTTGCTTCAGGGGCTTCTGGGGGAGAATTACCATTGGGAATTTCTGTGTCCAAAGCCACAGCGGTCTCGTAGGTCCAGCACCTGGCCACGTTGCGGATCGTGTAGCCACCTCCTCCCAGCATCAGCATCGGCAAATTAAAGCTTTTCACAAACTCCACACACTTGGCGTGACCTGCAGCAGAAGCAGTGTGGGGGGGGAAGGTCACAGCCTCACGGCAGAAGATGAGCAAACAGTTTAATGAAATTTAATGGCACCAGTTATGCCAGTTTGACACAGGTACTGTAGGGTTCTCTTACCTTTGATGGTCAGGTTAAAGCAACCCAGCCTGTCCCCTGACAGAGAATCTGACCCACACTGCAAGACAACTGCGCTAGGCTGGAACGTCTCCATCACTTTAGATATCACCTAAACAAGAGAGCTGTTGTTACACACGCTGCACGGGACAGTGTCACAGCAGCACAGTGATGTGACACGAAGACATCCCTGGTGCTCCCGCAGCTGCTGGCTCCCCTGTGCTGGTACCAGAGGTTCTTACAGAGGGGAGCTTATTGACGACAGGCTGCAATTGTGAGGGTGGAATAGAGCCCCTGAAGAGTCTTACCACAGAAGACTGAATCAATCTCCCCAGAAAAAAGCTCCACGAGCCATTCAGTGACAAAGCACAATCCACAAAGATGTACTCAGCAAAGATGTCTTCGCTTACCGGCTTGAATATTGCTTCGTAGGACTCATCATCGATCCCGTCCCGGAGCGGGTAGTTGACAGCGTAGTACTTGCCTTTGCCCGCACCGATATCCTGTTAGAGTGAAGGACACGAGAGCCCACGAGTCACAGGAGAGCCCACGAGTCACAGGAGAGCCCACGAGTCACAGGAGAGCCCACGGCAGCACACAAACAGTGTCCTGCACTGGGAAGGGAAGTCTGCGATTCCAGCAGCGTGATCCAAGGTAGGCTGAGGCTCCCATGGACAAACCCTATCCCGGCAGGAGGCAGCAAGAGTCAGTCGACTCCAACAGCAGCTTAGAAGTGGGTGCATTTGGCCCTTGGTGTTCAGAGAAGAAAACTGGACTGTTCTGTGTTGCTCTGAGCACACAGGCTCTCATTTCACTGGACTAAACCACTTTCTTACACAGCAATAAAACTGTCAGCCAAGACTCTAGTCCCCAACCTGTACACTGCAGAGGTGCACAGACCAAAATACCAGCTTCCTTGACAGTCTAGGGAACTGAAGAAATCTATTTTAACTTTAAAATTATATATATATTTACATTTCCATTCTCTCTCATATTATTAAGGATAGTGCAGAGCAGCTGCACCAGGAAAGAATGCTGCAGCTGCATGGAAGTTCACATCACCAGCACTAAACTCTAGGCAGGGCTGAAAAAAAATACAACTCACAAGTAGAAGACAAGAGAATTTAGACCAGGAAAATGTAATTCCACTAAAAAGCACATTAAAGCAACCAAAAAAAAAGAGCATTTCACCCCTGAGAAAGAGCCTGCTGGCAATGCCACAGTCACAAAGTGAACCACGCCTGAGTCTAAGCCAAAGGAGTGTCACAGTTAACCCCATGAGTGGGTAACACGCAGTGACTCACAGCAGGAAATGCCAGCAAGATAAACCAAGACGGGGAGAAGTGCGCGCTCAGAAACTTTCACCCAAGCTTCATTTGCAAGTAGCTACAGCTGACCCAACACGTCACCTTCAGAGCCACTTTTCTGGGCACAGTCCCACCAGAAGGCTGCCACGGGACGGGTGTCAAAGCCTTGGTTTGGTGACTGCACAGCCCACGATCATGGGAACAAAGCAGCACCCCCAGAGCTGAGCCAGCTGCCTCCTGACACACCGCTGCCCTCAGAAAAAGGGGGTCACTTTGAGAGCAGAAAACCCAGGAAAGCAGGGATTTCAGTTAAATTAGTATGACAGCAAAGGAAGAGAGCAAATTTCAGCTTAATTTTCTGTTGAGCCTTCCTTCTCACCCGCAGGTCCCCTGTTCCTGGGAAGTATTCTCCGTACTTATGAAAGGACACGGTCATGACGCGGTCCGTGGTATAAAAGGCCTCCTCCACACCGTCTCCGTGGTGAATATCGATGTCAATGTACAGCACTCTCTGGTGGTACCTAGGATCAGAAAGGAGACAAAATGCTGCGTTCCTTCAGAGCAGAAACTGCCTTCACCAGCAGAGCAAATGGGAAGGGAGTGAGGAACTTGGCACTAATCCCCAGGCTGCACAGATACCAGGCAGCTCTCTCTAGACTGGATAGAAAGAAGAGTTTTTTTACGCTGAGGGTGGTAAGACCCTGGCCCAGGCTGCCCAGAGGTTTAGTGGTGCCCTGGCAGTGCTGGGTTAACAGCGGGACTCAGTGATCTTAAAGGTCATTTCCAACCAAAATGATTCTATGATTCTAAGACAGCTTATTAAGCCCTCCTGGGACAAAACAAACAAGGAAGAGAAAAAGGAGACGAGGGGAGAAAAAAGGAGGGGAGAAAAAAGGAGGGGAGAAAAAAAGAGGGGAGAAAAAAAGAAAAAAGAAAATGAGAAAACAAGAAAAAGAGAAAAAAGCTACTGTGAAGAAAGCAGTAAGGAAACGCAGCAGAAAGGACAAACAGAAGGGGTAAACAGTACTGCCCATACTTGAGGAGCTCCAAGATAGCCAAGACGATATCGTTGACGTAACAGAAGCCAGAAGCCTCTGACTTCTTCGCGTGGTGAAGGCCTCCTGCCCAATTCACAGCAATGTCTGTCTGTTGCTTGTTCAGCTTCACAGCGCTGGCTGTTGGGAGAAGAATCACAAATGGTTCATCAGCACGAGAGCCGAGGGGCAGGCTGTGGGGCAAAGCACTGGTCCCTCACCATCCCATCGCTGCTCACGTGGGGTCTTTGGGCACTTGAGAGAGCACAGCCCAAGGGTTTAACTCTGGGTGTCTCAGCAGGGGCTGTTTTGCCCACACGCACTTCTCACTTTTGCCTCGGAGGATGCAATTGGCACAAACCAGTCCAGAGCACTCGAGCAGGGTCAGAAAGACAGACTAGATTTCATTCAGATCTTTAGGCACTGAGAAAGGTTTTAGCCAATGTGTACGTAGGTCGTTCACTGAATATGTGTTTAGGCAAAGGAAGTTCCCTCGCCTCAGCCCCTTCATAAACTTTCCGCAAACTCTGCAAGCCTCCCGGGATCGAAACACATGACATGTTCTGGGGAATCTCCAGCCACGGGGCCAGAGAGCATCGAGCTGCTTCAGAAAATGCTGCCCTCAGTGCTTGCGGGCACCGCTGACCTAGGGTACAGGAAACAAAGGCTTTGGGTGGCACTGTGGGAGCAGCAGCCACAAGGCTCTAACGCCTGTGCGCAGTAAGGCGGCTCCGCAAGACCAGTCTTCCTGCAACACACTATTTGAAAACAGATGAAAGTGTTTTAAATGTTCTGGCTTCCAGGGAGCTTACTGAAACTTTCCAGGTTCCCTCTGGCCTCGTGTCCAGAGACAGGGGCTTTTTGATAAAAAACAGCAGGTATGGGAACCCTTTCTCCTTCCTTTCCTCCTTCCCTTTCCAGGTTATCCCTGCCCAGAGCAAGGCTTTTACAACTGTTTTTTTTAATGTAAAACTCATGATTCTTTTGTTAAACCCCTGTTGCTACTGCAGTTTTGTTCTAACTCTGTCACTGTTGTGCCACTTTCAGAGTCCTTCACACGTTCAGTGAAGCAACCTGGACTAGGGCTTAACAAACATGGAGGGATCTCTCAATACACGAGGCTTGGGCTCTCACAGGGGAAAAATCTGGATCTAATTAGTAAGGAAATCAGAAATGGGTTCACAAAGTTTCCCCACCACCACCTACCACAGTTTATTTCCCAGACAGAACTACACTACACACATCTGCTTAAGAGAAAAAGAAAAGAACATGTGACTTGTGAGCTTACCAACGGAGCCTCCAGCGGAGAGCTGACAAAACTCAAACAGCCCATCGAACACGGGGCAGTCTTCCCCAACGTTAACTGGAAAGGGGTGAAGAAGAGTTAGCAAAATGAAACCAGAAATAAATGGCAAAGCTTACACCACCACTCGGATTCAAAAAAGCTAACCAGCGTTAAATCCAAAGTTCTAAACAACAAAAGACCACGCACAAAGAATAAAATATTCACGTAATCAATCTGAGGATTGCTGGCTGAGGCAAAAAGGGGTTGTTGCTGGAGGGAAGATGCTCCTGACTTGTAAGAAAACAGGAAAGCAGATCCCAGGAGCTCTGGCAAGAGCCACACACCACCTAGTGAGGTGCACCACGAGGGATCCCGAAAGCAGAGAATCACCCTGGAGAGAGCTTGGGCAGAGGCGACCAGCGGGGCCGGGTAACGGCGGCACGCAGCCTGGGCAGCAGCTCTGCCTGGGCTGGCACATCCACAGCCCTCTGCTGCTGCAGCACGTGCTGGGCAGCAGGGGCACAGGCGAGACCAGCACCCCTTGCTACACCCCCCACCCCACTGCAGCCCCGCACCGTGCTTTCCGGGGGAAACGGGGCTGTTTCTGATCACAGAGCCCCCCCGAGCTCCCTCACACAACCCCCCAGTTGGTGGGAAAGGCTTTTGCTCCTGTTTCTTCCTGTGTTGCTGATGAGGAGTTGGGAAAGCAAACAGGAGAAAGTGGGGAGATGGTAGATAATGGTGTGTACTGGTCAGGGAGTTTACAGCCACATCTGTTCTGTTAAACTTTGTACACTCCTTTTATTTCACCCTGGGCAATCAGTACTGTAGCTTTGGCCTGGATAAATTTCTACTGTAAATAGGTCCACGATTAAAAATAAAACCAGTAAGAATAAAAATAAAACCAGTAACAACAGACTTGTATTGAATGGAAGATTTTGCCAGATTTGCTTTACAAGCAAAGGACAAAAATAATCTGTATTTTTGTAACAACATCTGTAGAATGTTTTCTTCTGTGCTTAATGGGAAAGGCACAAACAGCACAGTTCTTGCAGCAACAGAAACTCATCAGTGCACAGTCTCCACAAAGACTGTGTGATAAGGGAGTTTGAATGGTCCCAGTTCGGGACAGGAATCTCTGGAAGGGACAATACCCATCAGGAGAGCCAGAAGGAAGCAATTGTTCCCACTTTCCAATTGTTTCAGCAGGGCACGGCCCCTGGCAGAGTTTGAATAACCAACTCAAAGAGGTGTTTGGAAGCTTTCCCTGTTAAGCGATGAGAATTCAAGTCCTCCCTTTCCCAATCCAACTTCTTGCTTTTTAGGTTCCAGTGTAATCCTCCCAAGTCCTGGGGCAGGCAGCTTGCCTTTAGCAGAATGAAATGAGAGACTGGTCGTTACCTTTCCTGCCCCTCAGAACTCTGTGGGCAGCACTGACAGTATCTGAGGGCATCCCTCTGCTACACTTGGCAAAGCCAGGAGTTGCTGTGGAAACAGAAGCCAGTTGGGCTTTTTTTCCCCAACAAGAGATTCAAAGCAGGCAGGACTACTAAGGAGGGCTATTAAAAACAGGGGGCAACCACTTGGCTACAGGCACAAGGCTCTGGTGGAAGAGGACAGGCACAGATGCTCCTTCCTTGCAGAGGGTGGGCGAGGAGCTTCCTATCTGGGAGAGCACAAGCAGAGAGAGCCCAGCGTTTAAGGTGGACCATCCTCAGGGCAATCACAGCAGCCATCCTGCCCTCAGGGGGAAAGCTGAAGCACCAAGCAGGCTACAGAGACCTTGGGAGCAGTGGCCCCGTCTCCTCTATCCCTGATCTTTGTTCTGAGCCTCCCGTGCTAGCTCTCTAGCTACACACAGGCTGCTGCTTCACAGCTCTGGTTGAAGAAAAGCTCCATCCTCTGCATGTTTTCAGATTAATTTTCCTCTTTTGCCTCCTTCAGGTAAAAACAGTTCTGTGGAAGTGGAGCACAGACAACAGTTGACTACCATAGAGAGCAGAGTGGGTGTTTATGAGCTGTATCTGCTCCGGGGGGTAAACAGTTCACTGTGTGTAAATATGTACTTTGGTATGTGTCATTTGATATATCATTTACTGTAGGAAGTCTTTCAATGTGTATTACTCATGGACCACATTAGCCATTCCCGTGACACGCTTACGCCTTAACATCTGTCCCCTTCATCTCATACCAGATTTCCAAGTGCCTCTGCTTTAGACTCCAGGCCTGTATTTCTTCTAAATTGGACATTACACTTGCTCCACGTAAATGAACCCCCTGGGCTGTTTTTCTGCTCTCAAGGATTGCAGTGTGCCAGACCAAAATACTGTTTAGATGAACCTCGAGCCTTCCCAGCTATCTGTTTATACTCACTAGAAATCTAGCTTGCCACAGTCATTGCCAAATATCATCAGCTCAGAGAGGCAGAGACACCAAAAAAAGGTTTCTGTAACATTAGAGTCATCACTAAAGAGCCCTTGTGTGGTCTGGAGAGGACAGAATGAGAGATTAGCTCACAAAACTCACCGTTCCAACATGAAGTGGACAGGAATTATAGTGCATCTCAACCCTCCCCAGCTTCCACTGCCCTGAAACTCCTTCCAAGTTACTGCAAATCTTGGACAGGACAGATGACTTGGGTTTTTTGGGTTGGTTTTGTGGTTTGTTTTTTTTTGGGGGGGAGGGGGGATTGTTTGTGGGGTTTTTTTTTAATAGGGTTTTTTTTAATTATATTTTTTATTGGTTTTTGTTTGTTTTAAATTACACAACCTTTTCCCACCTCAGCACCTCTGGTTAAAGATAACAACATAAAATACCTGCAGCTCATCAGAGTAGTTCCATCACCTCTGAGCCAGGAAGGCATTTCAGAAGTGTTTCCATCAAAACACAAGACCAAAAAGACAGGTCCAAAGGTTTCCTCAGCTCTTCTGAGACATAACCTGGAGACAGGGACCCACTTTTTTAACTGCTCGATTTACATCAAAAACGGAGTCGGGAGAAAGCCAATTTCCTGCGCTTGTTCCTAGTCTTTTTATCACAACCCTCTGGCTTCCCAGAAGCCCAAACGGTCCCGTTCGCAGGAACGGCCGCGCCGCACGCGTGGCTTACATCTTTGCATCTGCTTGCTGTACTCAGACATGTTATCCGGGCGAATAGAGCGCAGAAACTTGATGTAGTCATCGCTGTGGTACTTGGTCATTTCTTCGGCGTTCGCCTTGTGAGGACGCTGCAAGGAGAGAAAGAGACCAAGGCTCGTTTGGCAACAGCTCTCTCTCCCGTCCCCAGTCTCAGATTTACTGCCAGGCACAGCAGAAAACTCAAACCAGCGGCGTTCGACACCAGAAACTTATTTTCAAAGGCAAGAACGCCACTGCCGGAGACTGGAATGTACTGCAGATCCAGACAAAGAAATTACTGAAGTTACAGGGAGAAAAGCAATTCTCCAGTCTCCAAAGCTTATCTGAAGCAAAGAACATCTCACTACAAGCCATCAGAAGACAGCAGAAACACATCAGCACAACTGCTTGTTTATTTTTGCCTTTCCTTTTTGGCTTCTCAACAGAGAACTTAAAAACCTGGCATATAAACTCAGATCTTTCAGATCCAGCCCTCCAAGACCAGCCCTACACTTACATATATCTCCATCTTCCTGTAGAGGCCATAGTTCAGCAGCAGGTTGTGAGTCATCCGGATCCTGTGTGGTTTCATGGGATGGCCTTGGCCATAATAGTAGTTTCCAACATCACCTGGGAGCAGAAAGGATTTTGTTACAGCAGGGAAAACTAGAAATTCCTGCAGACAGAATCCCAGCCAAAAGCTATCAGGTTGTCTGTCATTTTATTTGTCCGTTCACAAGGGCCAGGGTCTCCCATCCTGCTGCACAGGTACCTCCACGGGCTCATGGGACTCAAATAAGACAGACTTTTGGAAATTAGGCTATGGCCAGAGAAGGAATTTTTTAACTCCAGTTCTGGGGAAGGCAATCTGGGTAGAGTCAGAGCAACCACCATCATGCTGCACCAGTTAAGAGGAGGGAGCTCCCACTTTCTAGGGCAGGAGCAGCTCTGGGCACCACATCTGTGTCCTCTCCAGGTGGCTCAGGTCCACAAGGAGCTCTCACAGTTCCAGAGCTCACAGGTTTCACCCAAGAGCAGCCACACTCTGTGCAGAAACCCACAGGCCAAGAGGCAGGCAAGCTTAATCCCAGCACAGACGGTGATTCATCAGACAGAGCCCGAAGCCACTTTACCTCAGTTTCTCACTGTTCACCCCCCAGAAACAAGATCCGGAGCAGCTCATTCTGTCAGCGTGCAAACACCAGCAGAGCTCTCATTTTACAGCTTCTCAGTCGTGTTCACCCCTTAGTATTGCTTGAAACCTTCAGAAGGATCCCAGCCCCTATCAGCACGGCTGTACCTGACGTGCGTTGGTGTCCTACAGGCACTGGTGTTAAGGAAGTTACCTTCCTGCAAACACACCCCACAGCTCAGCTCCCCACGGAGCAGACATTCCGTAACAGCATGTGGTGACAGGACAAGGGGCAATGGCTTTAAACTAGAGCACGGTAGATTTAGACGGGACGTTAGGAAGAAGTTCTTCACTCTGAGGGTGGTGAGACACTGGAACGGGTTGCCCAGAGAAGCTGTAGATGCCTCATCCCTGGAAGTGTTTAAGGCCAGGCTGGCTGGGGCTGTGAGCAACCTGCTCGAGTGGGAGGTGTCCCTGCCCATGGCACGGGGGCTGGAACTGGGTGAGCTTTAAGGTCCCTTCCAACTTGAGCCATTCTAGGATTCTCTGACTTCCTCCTACCCAGCAAAAGCTGAGCTCAGGCTGCACTCTCCCAGAGTATGCATCTGGGGTTTTTTTGCTCCCTTCTCTCCCAGGGTACTTATTTTCATGAAACTCATAGAAATTTAACTTTCAGATTTCTGCCTCCTGCCTGATTTGGCTGCAAGAGGCACGGGCTCCAGAGGTGCCCAAGAGCAGGAAGCGCGCAGCAGCAAAACCGCGCAAGCCTCGTTTTCTTGGGAAACCAGACCAAGCCGTTCCTGCAGCCACACAGCTCCCAGTCGGTTCAGGGAGCAGAAGACCCAATCCGGTCTGGCTGGTGACTCAGTGGGGAGTATTAATATTTCATCACCCATCTTAACATTCATGAGAAGCTGCTACTTCCTCCCAGCACCCAGCGCTGGCTCTTCCCCCCGTGGACATGGGCTGATTTTCGGCCAGAGTAGATGCAAACGGTGCAAATCTCACACCCAGGCACCTCTGCTGCTGGAGTTCACCTGTCCCTGGGGTGCTGGTGAAATGGGGGGCTCTTTGCATGAAGGCTTTTTTACAGAGACAACTATCCCCAGAGTAAAACCCGGCAACATCAAGCTCTGGGGAACTCGGCAAGAGATGCTCGAGACCCCATCTGGAAAATAGGAGCACAAAACTATGTGGAGCTTTGAAAAATCCTCATGGTCTTCACCTCAGGCTGTCAGCAAAATGCCCAGGGTAAAACCTGCCTTCCAGAGCCTGTCTGTGTTCGCTCTGCTCAGCACATCCCCTCACAAGTCCTAGAGAGCGGCAGATGAGCTCATAAGCTCACGGACGTCAGCGCAGATTAGTGCAGTGTGAACTTAACAGGCACCTCGGCCTAGGGTTAAGCAAGCCCCTAAAGAAGAAGTTACTGTTCAAGTTCAAACCCTTGCAATACACACCCTCGGCGTTTCCATGAAGGACCCCTACGATACCCAACTACCTTTTCCCAAACCTCTGCACCCCACCTTGACCCCTCCCCGCAGCTCAGCCCCTTCTCCAGCACAGGATGCCCTCCCAACGTCCAAAACTCAAGGAGACCCACCCACCATCCAAAACAGCCCCCGGGGACCACCCTTCCTCGGGGAATTCCTGCACTAGACCCTGCTGCTCTGACCTCTGCATGGGAAATCAGAGACCCTAACAAACCAGCCTTCCCTGGTGAGAAGAGCACACGTCACCCCGCGCCGGGCTGCGGACATTCGCCAGCCACTCCTAAAAGAGCAGCGGGACGAAGGCACCAAAACCACATGGCTGAGTAAATTAGCGCAGGCAGCTCCAGACCAGAGCACGTAGCACCGACTCCCCGTAGCTACCGCGCAGCAAAGCCTCCGAGGGCAGCACCTCTGCTCGGCGTTTCCAACCCTAGCGAGCGGTTCTTTCCTATTTAAGTCATCGCTCCGTGCCTGTAACGATCCCAGCTCGCTCGCACGCTGACAAGCTGCTCCGCGAACGCGGTGCGTTCCAAGGACAAGGAGAAGTTTGGACGTGGAAACCGTTTCTTGCCAACATCCAGGTCGCGTGCGGGCGTATGGCCTCCTGGCACTTAAAACCGGGTATCTGGGGGCCCAGGGCTCCAGCATCCCCTTCCATTTTGCTGTGATTGGGTGTTGCACAGGCATCAACGGTGACAGAGAGCCCGGTTTCGCTGCACCCAGGGCTCTGACCCACGCTGCTCCTCTCCCTGCCCTCCTGAAGACACCGGCTGAGTCAGAGACCCGGCAGGGCTGTCACTACAGGTTGGAAACCCACTGCTTCAGTCACTGTTCTAGAGAAACAAAAGCCCTCCCTACACGCCTGGCACATGCAGCAGCTGAAAAGAGCCTGCCTTACTGCTTGGACTCCGAGCACATCCACATACCAGGAGAAAGTAGAGAGAAAAACGGTTATTTTTATTTGATTTCACAGACTAAAAACCACAGTGAAATCAAGAATTGCACAACACCTTCCACAGAGAGCGATCACAGACTGTTAAACACAAGCTCACCCATCACCCAGGCTCCAGGTTGTCCCTCCAAACGGGACGGGGTTGTGAGCACACAGAGGTGAGGTGACTGCAATTCCTCCCCCAGACTACGGGGTAGAAGGTGGGAAGCCACACAAGATACCCAGCTTGGGAATCTGGCCAGCGCCAACACACCGCTCCTCCCCTACCCCAACGGGATGGCTGTACAGCCCCCAAGCAGCGCTGCCCCAGCTTCGGAACAGGAAAAAATAAACATAATAACGCCAGCCTACGCTCCAGCCAAGTTCAAAGCCAGAACTAAACAATGCTCCTAGACACAGGAACTCCCTACAAACCACCCCGCAGTCGCGCTGGCTCCTGACGCCTTCAGGTTCGTTCCTCGCCTGACAGCGATGCCGCTGGCCCAAGGGGAGCTTCAGGAGCACCTCGTCCTCTTAAACATGGCTCGAGGAGGTTCCACCTCCCCCAGTGCTCCCCATCCTCCCAGAAACACTCCACAGCATCTTGGCTCAGCTCCGAAAGCCTCTCATAGCCTCACGTCCCTCTGCCCACCCTGGACCCTTCACGGCCTTTCCTAACCTCCAGACTCCCCCCACCCTATTCTACCCCCCCCCCCCCCCCCCCCCCCCCCCCCCCCCGCACCCCTACAGCTCCCTGTCCCCCCAGTGCAGCCCACAGCCCTCCCCTGCCCCTCGGTGCCCCCCAATATCCCTTCTCCCATCCCCCAGCGCAGCTCCCAGCCCTCCCAGTGACCCCCATCACCCCTCCCACCACCCTCAGAGCAGCCCCCATCCCCACCACACTTCCCAGTGACCCACCCACCCACACACTGCCCACAACCTCCCCCCTCAGAGCGGCCCCCGCTCTCCACGTCCTCCAGTGACCCCTCGCTGACCTCCCCCAGCCGAGCCCTCACCCCCAGTGGCCTCCATCGCCCCCCAGTGCCGCCCCACTATCCCCCCCCCCCACCACGCACAGCCTCCCACCGCCCCCCTGAATGAACCCCCTCGGGTGTCGCCCCCCAGACCCCGGGACCACCCCTCGCCCTCCTGGTGTCCCGCGGGTTCCCCGGCAGCCCCTCACCGTCGTAGTAGTAGCAGACTTTCCGCTTGGTCCCCTGCGTCAGCGCCATTTTCCTGCCTCCCCACAGCCACGGACCCTACAGCCGCCCCGCGCCGCGCAACGCAACGCAACCCAGCCCGCCCCGGACCCCGCCGCCCTCTTCGCCCCGCCCACCGCGCAGCGATCGACCTATCAGAGAGCAGAGCTCCGCCCCCTCTCTCCTGCTGACCAATAGGAGATGCCGGCGGGGGGAGCTAGCAGGCTAGGCGGCACCGCAGGGGGCGCTTGGGCTGTACCACTGCAGCGGGGGCGGGGGAGGGGGGGCCGAACCACGCCGGGGGACACGGGGGGGAGCACGGGACACGGACACACGGTTCAGGCATCCCCAGCGCCCGGTCCCGGCCGGGGTCGGTGGGAGCGGGGCCGTGGGGGGGTCTCCCAGAGCCGGGAGAGGGGCCTGGGGCTCCTCACAGCAGCCCGGGGGTGGGGTGGGTGGGAGTGGGGTCTGTCCCCCCGAAGGCATCACCCCGCTCGCCCCATGGCGGCCTGGCCTCCTCCGGGGCCGCTGAAAAAAAGGCCTTTATTTCCCCAAAAAGACCGTGGCAGAGGAGATGGGACGGGTCCCGCAGGCACCACGGCGGGAGGAAGAGCATCCCCCGGCCAAGGGCTGGGGTGCCCATCGCTTGGGAGGCGCTGAAGGGGAAGGAGAGGCCCAGTCTGGGGGAGGCACCCAGGGGAGCTCCAACGCTCCCCCAGCAGCCCTCCACACTCTGGAGTCCTTTGTCAGCTTTGGCCATCCCCTCGCCTTCTGGGGGGGGTGAAATCTGCTGCTCCAAGGACGCGAAGCCTCCAAGGACGTGAAGGCTCCAAGGCCGTGAAGCCTCCAAGGACGCGAAGGCTCCAAGGACACAAAGGCTCCAAGGATGCAAAGCCTCCAAGGCCGTGAAGCCTCCAAGGATGTGAAGCGCTTCAAAGATGTGAAGCGTTTCGAATCTTTACTGCTGAGGTTCGGGCAGCGTTTGCCAGCCTGGAGTGATGTCTCTGGAGTCTATGGGGACCCGGTGCAGGGGGAGCACCCCCCAGGCACCCCAACGTGAGGGTGGCCCAGCTGCTGGCAGGGTCCTCACGGCTGCTGCTGGTATTGGCCTTCGGTGGCGGTGAAGAAATCCTCCAGCACGCTCTTCATGTACTCGAAGGTGGGCCGTTCCTCAGGCCTCTCCTTCCAGCACTGCATCATCAGTTCGTAGAGCTCCTGCGGGCAGTTGTCCGGCTGCGGCATGCGGTAACCCCGCTCCAGGTTCTGGATCACCTCGGGGTTGGTCATCCCTGCGAGGACAACACGCGCAACCTCTGAACCGCTGTCACCCCCGCGTCGCAAGCACCTTACACCTGCAAACCCCGCTGGAAAGGGTCCCGTTCCCCCCCCACCCCACCGCCCTCTACACCCTCTGCGACCCCCCCCTGGGTGCTTGGCTGTTTGGGCCGCGGTTGGCCACGTGCGTCGGGAGGCGATGGAAAGCATGGCGGGCTGGGAGGGAAGGGAGCCAGCTGGGGAGGCTGGGCTGGGAGCGTGTGTGCGTGCGGCAGCGCATGAACACACTCGTGGGTGTGCGCTTGCGTCTCTGCGTGCGTGCGTGCGGGTGGGTGGGTGGGTGGCTGTGGGGGTGTGCGAGCCGAGCTGCTGCTGCTGGGAAATCCTGACCTGGATATGGGATCCGGCCGTAGGTGACGATCTCCGTGAGCAGGATGCCGAATGACCAGACATCCGACTTGATGGTGAACGTCCCGTAATTAATGGCCTCCGGCGCCGTCCACTTAATGGGGAATTTAGCCCCTGGAAAGGAAAAAAAAAAAACCCGAACAAAACAGAACAGCAGGAGGGGAGAAAATAAAACATTACAGCTGAGTTGGAAGCGTCCTTTTGTGTTTAACCTGATGTGAGAACCCTGAGCTGGCCCCTGTCCCTGGAGCTGGTGGCAGCCAGCCCCACAACGGGCCAGGTCCCCCCCCCAAAACGGGCCAGCACGCCTGTTCCTGCAGCAGCCACCAGATAGGGCTGTCACCCCACCAAAAGCAGGGCTGGGGGGGCGCGGGAGCTCCTGCAGCCACTTTCTGGCTGGGGAGGGAGAGGGGGAGAGACAGAGGGAGGAAAAGGGTCTCTGCACTCCAAGCTGCTTCCCCTTTCTGGGGCTCCACGCTTCCCTGCGGCTCCTGGGCCCCCCAAAGAGGACAAAGGTGGGTGGGTATTTCCTCTTCACACGGCCCCAAGCTGCGTGCAGCCCGGAATTGGGGCTCAGTGGGGTCAAATATGGGGGTCAGGGTGGGACACACACACACACACTCACCCTCTCGAGCCGTGTACTCGTTGTCCTCGATGAGCCGGGCCAGCCCGAAGTCAGCGATCTTGCAGCCCAGCGTGTCCGACACGAGGATGTTGGCGGCCCGCAGGTCACGGTGGATGTAGTTCTTGGCCTCGATGAAAGCCATGCCTTCGGCGATCTGCCGTTTGCAGCCATTGCCATTAATTAATAGTTGCAGTAATTAATAGCCACCAGCCCGAGCGGGGCAGCCCCAGCAGAGCTCTCCCCGTGGCTCCAGCCCCCCCTCACCTGCGCGGCCATGTCCAGCAGTTTGTTGATGCTGAGCTTGACTCCTTCCGAGGTCTTGAGGAAGTCCACGAGGCTGCCTGCGAGGAAAGCAGCAGGACTCAGCATCAGCTCCCCCAGCATCCACTGAGGGGTTCACCGGGGCACTGTCCCCCACTTCAGGGCAGCTCACAGCCCCCAGGAAGGTGGGCAGGAGGGGGTGGGCAGGAGACCATCCTGCCTGTGAGGTCCTTTTCCCCCTGCCAGGGCTGATCCCCAAGCTCCCTGCTGGTGGGAGAGCCATGATGCCAAGGGGGGAGCGAAGGACTCTAAAAGCAGCTCAATAAACAAAAGCCAACGCTGACCCGTGGATGAGAACCCAAGAGCTGAAGGACCACAGCTCTTTGCAGCCCCCAGCCACCTCCACCCATGGTGGGCAGCACCCGGATGCCCTCACCCTTCTCCATGTACTCCGTGATGATGTAGATGGGTTCCTTCGTCACCACGGCGTAGAGCCGCACCAGCCGCGGGTGCTGCAGGTTCTTCATGAGGTTGGCCTCTGCCAGGAAGGCGCTGGGTGACATGCTGCCCTGCTTCAGGTTTTTGATGGCCACCTTGGTGTGGCCGTTGTAGAAACCTGTGGAGAGATGGAGCAGAGCGTGACAGGGGAGAGGGCACGGCCGGGGGACACGTGCCGATAGAGATGCCGATGAGGGAGGCAGTGTGGGAGCTACTCTGCGGATCTAGAGCATCCCAACCAGAGACTGCATGAGCAAGAGGCAAAACTATCTGTAGCCACATTTTAAACCACCAGGCAGATATTTTTACGTGTGGCTTTTGGCCACCAGAAGGAGTAGCTGTTGGTTGCTGGGCTGTGAACTGCAGGGATGGCCAGGAGAGCCGGGCAGCGGGGTCCGGCTGATGCTGCCCACACCAGTGCAGGAGGATGCCCCCCAGTTTCACCCTGACTCACCCATCCAGACTTCTCCAAATTGCCCTGCTCCCAGCTTCTCCACCAGCTTCAGCGATTCCCGTGGCACCTCCCACTCGTCCTGCCACCACGGCTTCTGCGGCTTCTGGGTCTGGCAGGGCTTGCCAAGGCGGGTGCAGAGCCCGTCGGAGCTGCCTGCGGTGCAGGGACACACAGAGGCAGCATCAGTGTGGTCAGAGGGCACAGGGCACCCAAGGAACCAGTGATGGGACAAGAGGAACTGGCCTCAAGCTGCCCCAGGGAAGGCTTAGGTTGGAGCTGAGGAACAATTTCTTCCCCTCCAGGGTTGTCCAGGGCTGTGCCAGGCTGCCCAGGGCAGGGGTGGAGTCCCCGTGATCCCTGGAGGGGTTTCCAAGCCGTGGAGCTGTGGTGCTGAGGGACAGGGGGCAGTGGTGCCCTGGCAGTGCTGGGGGAATGGGTGGACTGAAGGATCTTACAGGTCTTTTCCAACCAAAATAATTATATGACTTTGCTGGGGCACATGTAGCAGCGTGTCCTGCCCATCCCATCCCATCCCATCCCATCCCATCCCATCCCATCCCATCC
>JANVCC010000120.1:5480005-5605282 GCA_025345505.1 Todiramphus chloris collaris | reverse complement strand
TCCCATCCCATCCCATCCCATCCCATCCCATCCCATCCCATCCCATCTCCTGCCTGCAAGCCAGAGCAGCCCCTGGCCCCCTTGTTCCCCCCAGCCCCTGGCCGTCACGTACGTGTGTAATACTCCACCAGCTCGTGCAGGCTGCTGAAGGTGACGCGAGGGGAGATGTAGTACCCCCCGTTGTCCATGTTGCGGATCTTGTAGTGCTTCACCGTCTCACCCTGGTTCTGGTCGAAGTCCCTCACTGACAGCGAGTAGGAGGCTGGGGAGACCGGACCGAGTGGGTGTGGGACCTTCACACTCCTCCCACGCTTCCCAGCACCTTTCCCAGTGCCCACAGCAGGAGATGCCAGCGGCAGGAGCTGCCAGTGGGACCCGCGGGATGGTACCTTTGGAGGTCTCGCTCTCCCGGATGAGGAAGGAGCCGTGCGTGTTGCCCGACGCCAGGAGCTGCCGCTCCGCGTCCTTGCGGCTGATGTTTTTGAAGAACCACCTGGGGACACGGGGCAGGGTTAGGGCTGGGGTGGCTCAGGGCCACCTTCACCCACCAGCAGTTCTGGCGGAAACTCCCCACTACCACCAGCACAACTCCTGCTGGGGCACGGCTCCTACTCAACCCCTACTCACGGCTCGGGCTCCAGGCTGTTCACCAGGGCCACAAAGTTGTAGGGAATCAAACCCTCCTGGCCGGTGGTGAGCGACTGCGCCTTCCACCACTCCCCGCTCCTGCAAGGACACAGCGAGGTGAGACCCCCCCCCAAGTTGTCAGAAACCCCCCTGGACCCCCTGGCAGCACTGGGAGCCATGGGATGATGCTGGTGTGGGTGCTGGGATGCCATTGGCGCTCGCTCACTCTTCCAGGATACGGAGCTTCTCGCCCTTCTGCAGCCCCAGGTCCCCATCGTGCTTGGGCTCGTAGTTGTACAGGGCCACCACCAGCTTATCTGGGAGGACAAGAGGGGCAGGGTGGTGGTGCCCAGCTGGGTGGGTGTCCACAGCCACCCCCTGCCGCGGGCAGACCTTACCTTGCAGGGGGGAGCATGGTGGGGACAGGGCCTCATAGGACACCAAGGGGTCTTGCACCTCGGAGCCGTTGCGGATCAGCCTCTGCCAGGGGATGAGAAGCCCCGTGAGCCTTCACCTTCCCGGGGTCTGGCCATCCCATGGCCACCTCCAGAGGTGTTTGGCCGCCGAGATGGGGCCCAGAAGGTGCACTTGCCCCTCCTCACCTGGTGCTTGCTCTCAGGATCGATGGGGTAATTGCAGTGCTCGCAAATGTCGATGTTCTCGATCCAGTCGTCGTCGTACTCGGAGCTGCAGCAGCAGCCCATGGTGGCTGCAGGGGGCGAGGTGGTGAGGGAAGAAGCCTTCACACCCCCAGCCTTCCCTCTCCTCCCGCTCCAGCACATCCCCATCCCTGTGTCCCTCTGTCTGCCCGCACCACATGGCCTGTCCCACACCCTCCCCAGGTCCTCAGCTGAACTGGGGGGATGCCCTGGCTCTGGCACCAGCCCTATTTCCTCCTCACAAAAGTTAGGAGGAAAAGTTTTGTTCCTCAGAACAAAAGTCTTCTCTTTGTTCAGTAAAGACACTGAAAGCAATTAGTGCTCAGCCCGGGGCTGCCCTGCAGCACAGCCTGGCCTTGCCTCCTTCCCCAGCTCCTTCCACCCTGCAGCCCATGGGCTGATGCCCACGTCCTCCACCTAGGCAACAACCTCATCACGAGTATCTCGTTAGCAATTGCCATGTCCCTGCAGTGCCTCTTTTCCGGGGTCTGGCTGGGCCAGGCACCTCCCTGGCCCTAAAAGCAGCTCTTGGGGCGAGAGGTGGATGCGAACGCTCCCCCACCCACGCTGCATCGCCTCCGATTTCCTTCAAGCCCCGGGGCTCTCCTTGGCCCTCACTCAGCCCACTGCCGTGCTCCTGTTTCTCCTGCTTCAGAGATGTCCTTTAAGCCCCCAGTCCTGCTCCAGGACCCCTCCATCCTCAGCAGCTAACCCCAAAACATCAACAACCCTTCAGCCTCGCCAAGCCGGTGCTGGGCTATGCCCCAGGGTCCCCGGGACCGTGGCATGGGTACCAGGGCAGCCTGGCAGCGATGTCACGAGTGTCGTGTGGGCTCTGCCAACCACCCGGGCAGCTCTCACCTTCCTGTGGAAGCCAAGGGTGGCACGGAGCGGGAGCTCCATGGCGTGTCATGGACTGGGAGCCCCATGGTGTGTCATGGACTGGGAGCCCCATGGCGTGTCATGGACTGGGAGCCCCGTGGCGTGTCATGTGGAAACAGCGGCCCACAGCCCTGGAAAAACCTCTTCTGCAGAATCCCTCCCCCACCACCTACACCCCCAGGATTTATCTCCACCCAGACCTGGCCCCCCAAACCCATTTTCCCAGGCTCTGCCTGGCAGCTCTGGGGGCTCTTCTGCGGCTTGGTTTCCGCAGGCACTGGGTGCCAACGACAGGGCTGGGAGCCCCGCGGTGCCAACCCAGGTGTCTCTGCCCCCAGCCCCCAGCATCAGCGGCAGCTTCTGCAGCTCTTATGTGGCAGGGAGCTGGTGCAGCTGTGAGGGTCCCCATCCTCGCTGTGCCCTGCGGCAAGCCGGGTCCCCAGCACGCCAGCTGAGCCCTGGGACCTGCTTTGCTGGGAGGTGCTGGCCGCTGGCACCGCAGCAATGTTTTCTCCTTGGTTTCCTCCTGGGGAGCCATCGCCCAGCTGTTTTCACAAGCAGTTTTCACGAGCACACCCTTAAATCCACCTCTCTTGAAAGGGCTTCATTTGAGTAGTTGTCCCCACGGGCAGGAGGAAGAGCCTTGCAGGGGGTTCCCAGAGAGGGTGCAGGGTCCCCAGGGTGCCACCAGCCCCCAGTGCCACCAGTCCCGGCCATCAGAGCCATCTGCCAGCCAGAAGCCCCCAGTCTGTGCTGCCAGGGCTGGTTTTGCAGACCAGGAGCCCCCTCCCTTGGGGTCCATGGGGCTGTTTCAGCATCCACAGCAGGGACATGGGGACTGTCCTCACAGTGCCACCTCAGGGTGCCCACCACCGTGGCAACCAACGGGCAATTTTGGTGAGGAGAGGACAGACAAGCGAGCCCCACACCCCGCCCCAGGCTGCGCACCCTAAAAAACACCCTGCTGCCTTCAGCTTCTGGTGACACCTATTTGGGAACACACTTTGGCACCCGAAAAAGGGTTCGGCCGCACCGCAGAGCCCTGATGTGGGCAGGACGAGCGGGCAAGGCCCCGGCAATGCCCAGGAAGCAGCAAAGCTCGTGCCCAGCACCAAGCACAACCCTGGCACCACAGCGGAGAAGCGCCCGCTCCCCTAGAGCTGCCAGCAGCCCTTCAAACACCTTCACCAAAGGCGAGCGGTGCCAGGAGGTGTTTTTTCCTTCCTGCACGACGCCGGGGTGGGGAGGGAGGTGCTGCTATTGTGCCTTTTTTTTTATTTTTTTCTTCTGTACTCAAGCCACAGCAGAATTTCCACCGAGCAGCCGTTTCACCTGCACAGCCAAGGGCCACGCCGGCAAACACGGGGCGTTTGAAGTCGGGTTTTGTCACTCGCATCTGTGCAACCGAATTTCTCGTGCGAAGGCTGCCTGGGAGGGAGGTGTAGATGCCCGTGCCCGTGCCCCTGCCCCGTGCCCTGCCGTGTCTCCCCAGCGAGGTGTTTGCCCATGTACATGTGTACGTGCCTGTCTGGACACCCTGGCTCTTGCCGGAGGAGCTGCCCTACGCTGGCCCTTCCGCATGTGCTTCTCCAGCCAGGTCTGCTTGCTTTGTTGGCAAGCGTGGGAGGGCGTGAGGACAGATGAAGGCTGAACCCTGGTCCTGGTGCTCTTCAGGGCTCACTGAGGTGCCCTGGATGCCCCTGAGGCAGCTGTGAGCCAGCTGGGTGGTCAGTCCCACGCTGGCACAGCCTTGCGGGGACGGGAAGGAGCATGGCCCCAGAGCTACCCTAGCAGTGGGAGGTGTTTGCGCTGAGACAGCACAGAAACCAGGCAGCTGAACCCTCCAGACTGGGCAGTGGCCCCAGAGGGGCCAGCACTGAACTGCTGCCTGTCCCTAGGCTGCTCTCAACCACAGCCGGGCAGGTGAGAGTCTGGCCCTGCTGACAAAGCTCCCGCTTCGCCCTGGAAATGGGGGCTTGGGGAGAGCTCTGTGAAGCAGGCTGGCGCTCCCAGTCTGGGCAGACCCCCCCAGTGGCCAGAGGCCATCAGGACAATGGCTTTCACCCCAACTGGGAGGCCACAGAGGAACTGGGAGCACAGCCCTGCTCCCTGCATCCCTCACCCAGCCACCAGCACTTGTCACAGCGACAAGTCCAAACCTCCGCTTCCATCCCTTTGAGGGGCAACCTCAGCAGGACCCCCCCCCCCACCCTCCACAAGCACCCAGATGGTCCCCAGCTCCCATCTGAAGGGTGCAGACCCCCTCACGCCCAGGTCCCCGTTACCTGTCGGCAGCAAGGCGAGGACCAGCCGCTCTCAGACTCCCATGGCCCAGCAGCAGGACCGAAGGCGCCGTCCCCGCTCACGTCCTCTCCATCCCCGGCCGGAGCGCGACGACCCTCTGGGGAGCGGTGCCGCGTCCCCCGCACACGGGTGCGTGCTCCCCGCTGCCACCGCTCGCTCTCGCTCACCGCCTGCTCTGGTTTCCTGCCTCATGAGCAAACTCTAGAGAAGCTGGTTCGCAGCTCGCGCCCGACCGCAAGAGCGAGTGACAAACCCCGATGGCTTCCTGCCATCCCCGGTGCCGAGGGTCCCTGCTCTGGGTGCCCCCGGCCACCCGGCCACGGAGAGTAGGTGGGCAAAGGGATGCTGAGCCCCCCAGCTGGCCAGGGAGCAGGGTCCTGGGGGCTGGGAGATGTGCTGCGGGGGGCCAGAGGTTGGGCAGGGGATTGTCACCCGCTGCCCGGGCAGTCCCAGTTAGCTGAGCCCCCCAGTGCCCTGCGCTGTCCCCTCTCCAGTGCTCAGCGTGGGCAGGACTGTGAACAAGCTGCTCCTGAGCCCGTCCGACCCTACACAGGTTACAGGACTCATCCTGCACCCCCAGCTCCCACTCTGGTCCTCACCACGGGGTCACCCCAGCCCTTGGCACCCCGAGAACCGAGGTGGCAGTGACTGAAGCTGAGGGGATGCGCAGTGCCCCAGCCAGGCTGCCAGCCCTGGTGTTTTGGAGACAGCTCAGAGCAGAGCAACCACAACACCATTGTCTTGGCTTTTGCGATCAAAGATGAAGCCGCAGGTACCTGCCGGCTGCTCTGCGGAGGCACAGGCAGGAAGCCCAGCTGTGCTGGGGGGGGGCTGCGGCAGCTGGGGGGGGCACCACGGTGGCAGCAGCAGACACAGCATCCTCGCTGGCAGGGACGCTTCCCAGGGGCAGCCGCGTAGCCCTGTTCCCATCGTGTTTGCCAACGCCATGGGTGCCCTAGGGAAGGGGTGGTGGGGAGAGGCTGGCAGGCCCTGGGATGTGCCACAGCCCTGGGGTGCACGTTGGCTTCTCCCTGTGTCCTGCTGCCACCCTGTCAAGGACAAACAGCCCCTGAAATGATCGCTGGGTCACCCCACAGCTTCCTTGGGTCACCCCACAACCTCCCTCGCACCAAAAGTGTTCTCTCAAAGTCACATTCCCAAGCGGCAACTTCTTTTGTAAAGGGTTTGGTGTCAGTGGAGGAAGGGAAAGAGCCAAAAGCAAGCCCTTCTGGTGAGGGACGCTTACCAGCCCCAGCTGGCACTGCCCCCAGAATCCCTGCTGCTCCCAGCACTGTGCTGCAGGGGGTTGGAGACGGGGCAGGACAGGGGCTGCCAAACCCTGAGCACAGTCCCCAGCACCCGCTGGCCTCAAGCCTCAGAAACCATCCCTCAGTTCACAGCCAGTTTGGTGACGAGCATTTCCTGAGGCAGTGCAGCCCCAGCACCCACCCACTGCCAGGGGCACCCAGGGTGAGGCTGGCGAAGAGGTGCCCAAAGCAGAGACACTATCTCTCGGGCACAGCACCATCCCGCAGCAGAAACTGGTGAGACACCAACCACCCTGCAACCCAGAGCCCCGGGCAGCATCCGGGGAAGGGCAGCACTGTCCCTCCGTCACCAGGTACCCCCCAGTGAAGGGAGTACCAGCAGGTGCCTGGGTAGGTGCAAAAAAAAAACCAGGAACAACAAAAAAACCATAATCTCTCACCTTCACCTCCTTTTATTCCTCCTCACGGGGCTGCTCCCCACATCTTTCCACTGTGGTTGACCCCACCATCCTTTGGAGCAGGCCACTGGGTGCCTCTAAACACCCTGTGCCCCATGGTGACAGTGGCATTTCCCATGCCACCGCGGTACGGCACTGTCCCCCGGGCAGGGCTGGCAGCACCACGGCTCAGCACCGCCTGCCCCAGGGGAGTGCAGCCCCACAGCAGCTCCACACTCCTGGAGGCATCTGGGGAGGGATTCTCGAGCCCTAGCAGGTCCAGGTGCACCCATGGGTGCCCATGAGGCTCCCGTGCGGGCTCAGTGCCGAGCACCCTGCAGGGTCCCCCTCAGCAGAGGGAGAACCGTCGGGAGTTGATGTTCATGCGGGTGACGCCGATGTGCTTGAGCGGCATGGAGAGCAGGAAGGCGGCCTTGGGCGGGATGTTGCAGAGCAGGTCGGAGTCTTCCTCGCAGCCCTCGAGGCCGAAGGTAGCATCGTCCAGCATCTCCTTGTGCTGGTGGCAGGCCTGCTCCACCTTCAGCCGGTGCAGCTGCGCCCGCAGGCGCATCAGCTGCTGCGCCAGGCGCTGGTCCACAGCCTGCATCTCCCTCTGCGCAGGGACACGGGCAGCAGGGCTGAGCACCCTGTGCCCAGCACACCCGAGAGGCTGAGCTGAGGACGCTCCCTCTGCGCGGACAAGCCCCGTGGCCCCATCCCTGCCTTAGGGCTCCCCCCCTGCCCACACTCGGTGCCCACCATCCCACCAGCAGCTACTCACCAGCTCCGTCCTGAGCCACTCCAGAGCCTCCTCCATGGTGGTGAAGCCACAGATGCCACCATCCCACTTGTCCTTGGAGTGTCCGGGGCCCTGCGCTGGTCCCAGTGCCTCCTCGGGGGTCCGGCTGCACCAGGGCTGCCCCCGCACCCGGGCTTCCCACTCCAGGTAGGAAGGTCTCCGAGTCTGGAGCTTCAGCTTGGCGGTCAATGCCTTCACACTGTCCAGGTTCTCCTCCTCCCAGGTGGGCTCCTCCTCACCCAGCTCCTTGAACTTCAGCTGGCTGAAGGCCATGGTGGCACCCACCAGAGCCCCCCGCAGCCCTTGGGTGACCTTTCCCACCCTCAGAGCCCCTGTGCAAACTGAGCTGCTGTGCCCACGGGGTGAAAAGCACCCTGGCGAGTGGCACCCTGGCCACAAACAAACAAACAGCCAGCCACCCACCCACCCACTCCCCCCAGCTGCACCAGTTGGAGTCCCAGCTATTTATTCACACCCAGAACAATAAAGGCTGGGGACACGGGGGACAGTTACCACGCGCAGGAACTCTCCTTATCAAGAGGAGCCCAAAGGAGGGGGGGCTTGTTTTGTTCGGTGGTGCTTTGGGTTTTTTTATTTCCTTTCCTTTTCTTTTTTTGGCATTATTGTCTTCAGCTGGGAGGAGGAGACTCCCAGTTCCCCAGGAGGAAGCCTTGACTGGGACATACTGGCAGAGATGATTTATCCTCGGCAGCAGCCGCCCTCCCGCACCCGGGGCGGGTGGCAAGCAAAAAAAAAGCCTAAGGAAGGAAAAAGAACCCGCGAAGGGAGGGGGGGGGGGGGGGGGGTGGGCGAGAAGCCGGGGGCAACCGAGGTCCCGCACCCCGGCCGGGCCGTTAAGGTGGAACCGGGGCAGGATCCGGCCACCGGCCCCCTTCCCCCGCCCCGGGGCCGGGCCACCTTAAACCCGACATCCGCCGGGCGCGGAGCTCGGAGCCGAGCTGCAGTCCCCGCCGGCATGGCCGGGCTGTGCGGGACATCGCCCGGCTCCCCGCCTGCACCCTGAGCTGCCTTCCCGCACCCCGAGGTCCCCGCTTGCACCCCGAGGTTCCCCGCCTGTGTCCGACGGTTCCCTGTTCGCGCTCCCAGGTCCCCTTGCTTGCACCCCAGGGTCCCCGGGGCACCGCACGCTCTCCCGCTCGCACCCCGAGGGTCTTGCCCGTAGTCCGAGGTCCCCTCCCGCACGCTGAGGCCCCCCGCTTGCACCCCGCAGTGCCCCCCGCTTGCACCCGAGGTTCCCCTCCTGCCACCGAGCCCGAGCAGGTAAGCGCGGGGGTGCCCGGGGCGGGCGGTGATGCCAACCTCTCACCCTCCTCCTCCTCAGCCAGGGCATCTGGCAGCAGGTCCTGCCCCATGCCCAGCCCCGGGGGTGGCAGCGGGGACAGGGCAGAGCCCGCGGGGCCGGGGTCGGGCTGGGGCCGGGGGGCTGGCAGCGGGCAATATGGCACCGAAGAGCCCTGGCACAGGCAGGAAGGGACCCAGCGCTGCTCCCTGCCAGGCAGCAGTTGCGTTTTCACCAGCCACCAAAAAAGCTCGGGCGTGGGGTACCTGGCTTGGGGTCTGGACACTGCCAGGGAGCCTGGAGACAGCTCAGCCCCCTCTGCCCCGTGCCTCAGTTTCCCCAATCTGCAACAACAGCGTTGCCAGGGGAGGAAATGTCGCACTCATTTTGCGGCGAGGAAGCTCCATATGCTATAGGTGACAATGTAAACACGAAGAGGGGGGTGAGGCGATGGGGCCCAGCGTGACGCAGAGGGAAGAGGGGGTTGCCTGGGCTGCGCCGCTGCAGGATTTCCCCTTTTTCCCTCCAGCTCCACAACAGCTGCCAGCAGCAGGTCCCAGCGCCTGGCAGGGACGGGCCACGCTCGCTGGCAGTCGGCACCACCATGGAGTTCTCCGAGCTGATCAAGACGGCGACGGTGGAGAACGTGCTGCTGTCGCGTGCGGGGCTGCCAGCGGTGAAGGGCACCCTGTGCATCACCAGCCACCACCTGCTCCTCTCCTCCTGCCCCGGCGGGGACGGCCAGCCTGGCACCGAGGAGCTCTGGCTGCTCATCCGCAATGTGGATGCCGTGGAGAAGAGGTGGGTCTCTCCCCACATCCGGCCCCACGCTCCCTTCTAGTGGTGTCACCCCTGCCCTAGCTGGAGGAGATTCCCCACTGCTCTCGCTGCCCGCTGAACCTCGTCCCTCCTCTTCCCCACGGCACCGGGCATTGACCTCCTCTTCTCCTCCATGCCTCAGAGTGCAGAATTTAGGCTGGTACCAGCCCCCCCCGGACTAACGGCTCCCCACGAGACACCAGGTTTGGCTTTTAATGCTCTCTCAGCTCTGCTAACCCACCCAGCATTGTCCTCACCCCGTGGCACCCACCGGGGCCCAGCCAGGGCAGGGAGATGGTGGAAATCTCAGCTTCAGACAGGAGTGCCACTGGTGCCAGACGAGAGCCAGTGATCGGCACCCACACCGGCACAGCCCTCCCGCTTCACCGCGCTCAGCTTTCCTGGGGGTGGGAAGAGGGCAGCGTGGCACCATTGTGGGTCTGTCTGTCTGTCTGTCTGCAAAGCCCTCCGGCCAGCCCTGACCCTCCTCCTCTCTCTTCCAGGCTTGCCAGCTCCTCCGGCACCATCACGCTGCGGTGCAAAGACCTGAAGGTGCTGCAGCTGGAGATCCCGGGCATGGAGGAATGTCTCAACATCGCCAGCTCCATCGAGGTGAGCCCGGCCCGGGCCGCAAAGGGTTGGCAGGAGAAAGCGGCCGCTGCAGTGTTTGCTCTCGGTCCGTCATTAACGGGGGTAAACACTCAGCTCCTGGGTGGTGCTGGCACAAGGTGTCCGTGGGGTTGGTGGTGCCAGAGCCTGTCTGCCCAGCCCTTGCTTGCAGCTGGGATGTGGCCAGGAGCAGGGAACAGGGCTTTCAGAGCCCTGGGGACATGGTGGGGACTTTTCCAGCCACCTCCGTACTCTGGTGAGCCCCTGACCAGCTCCACCTTTGCTCCCGCTCCAGGCCCTCTCCTCAGTGGACTCCGTGATGATGATGTACCCGTTCTTCTACAGACCCCAGAGCCTGAAGCTCGAGGAAGGCTGGCACCTTTTCCCCCTCGAGCAGTACTTCCAACAGATCTCCTCGCAGGTGAGCCCGGAGGGGAGAGACCCAGCCGGGCTGGGGGGAGAATCGACTCCCCCGACCCATGCCAGGCTGCCAGGGAGGCACCCGATACATCCCCCCCAGCCCGCTTTTTTCCCAGACGAGCCAGTGGCGGCTGAGTGATGTGAACCGGGACTTCACCGCCTGCCCCACGTACCCTCCCGCCGTCATCGTGCCGGCGGCAGTGGATGACGATGCCTTGCGGAAAGCTGCCCGTTTCCGGCAGGGCGGACGGTTCCCCATCCTCAGCTACTACCACCCCAAAAACGGCACCGTGAGTCCATCTCCTCATCCCGCTCCTTTCCCACCACGGGCAGCCCCGGGGTGAAGGCGGCTCGAAGAACCCCCCTCCCGGGAGGGGGGGGTTCCCTCGGTGTCCCCCCCCCGGCTCTGGCTGCCTGCCGTCCCTCGCCCCGCAGGCGATGCTCCGCAGCGGGCAGCCGCTGACGGGCCCCAACCGCAAGCGCTGCCGCGAGGACGAGACGCTGCTGGGGACGGTGCTGGACGAGGGGGAACGGGGCTTTATCATCGACACGCGGTCGGCCCAGGCGGCAAAGCAGGCTCGGATGAGCGGCGGGGGCACGGAGCCCAAGTCTTCCTACCCGCAGTGGAGGAGGCTGCACCGGCCCCTGGAGAGGTGAGAGGCTGTGCTGAGGCCTGGCGCGCTCGTGACACGGGTGATCCCGCTGCCCTGACACTGGAACGGGGGCTGCACCCCCCCTGAAACCACTCGCCAAGCCCTCGCCAGCGTTTTCCTCCCTTCCCAGAGGCCGCCCGCTGCAGGAGAGCTTTATTAAGCTGGTGGAAGCCTGCAACGACACCTCCATCACCATGGACCGGTGGCTGGGCCGGCTGGAGAGCTGCCGCTGGCTGAGCCACGTCAAGGCAGCGCTGAGCACGGCCTGCCTGGCTGCACAGTGCCTGGACAGGTAACGGCGGGGCTGCCGCTCTGCCCACCCCCACCACCTCCCCTCCCAAAGCCCTCAGGATGGCACAAACCTCGGGCATCATCCCGGGCTCGCCGGCATCGCCCCGACCTCCCTCCTTCTCCTGCAGGGAGGAGGCCAACGTGCTGGTGCACGGGGCGGAGGGGACGGACACGACGCTGCTGGTGACAGCGCTGGCCCGGCTGATCCTGGACCCGTCCTGCCGCACGCTGACGGGCTTCCAGGGGCTGCTGGAGAGGGAGTGGATCCAGGTGAGACCGGCAGTCCCCGGGGGGCTGGGGACCCCAGCTATGGTGGGCACCCCCTTCTCCCCCTCACACCCGTGATTCCCCGGCAGGGTGGTCACCCCTTCCACCTCCGCTGCGCCCGCTCCGCCTACTCCCACGCCCGGCTGAAGCAGGAGGCGCCGCTTTTCCTCCTCTTCCTCGACTGCGTGTGGCAGCTGAGCCGCCAGTTCCCCTTCTCCCTGGAGTTCGGGGAGCGCCTCCTCCTCACCCTCTTCGACAACGCCTACGCCTCTGCCTACGGCACCTTCCTCTGCAACAACGAGAAGGAGAGGCAAGTGGGGCGGGAAGGGGGCACAGCACTGTCCCGTAGGAGCAGTGCCACCATCACCACCCGGCCCCGGGGTCAGGGCAGGGGCTGACCTTGCCTTCCTAAAGTTATGGAATTGTTTTGGTTGGGAGAGACCTGTAAGATCCTTCAGTCCACCCGTTCCCCCAGCACTGCCAGGGCACCACTGCCCCCTGGCCCTCAGCACCACAGCTCCACGGCTTGGAAACCCCTCCAGGGATCACGGGGACTCCACCACTGCCCTGGGCAGCCTGGGACAGCCCTGGAGGGGAAGAAATTGTTCCTCAGCTCCAACCTAAACCTCCCCTGGATCAATTTGAGGCCTTTTCTTCCTCTTGTCCTGTCCCTTGTTCCTTGGGAGCAGAGCCCAACCCCCCGTGGCTCCAACCTCCTGTCAGGAGCTGTCAGAGCCAGAAGGTCTCCCCTCAGCCTCCTTTGCTCCAGGCTCAGCAAGCCCAGGTCCCTCAGCTGCTCCTCAGACTCCTGCTCCCTGCTCCAGCCCCTTCCCCAGCTTCATTGCCCTTCTCTGGCCACGCTCCAGCCCCTCAATGTCCTTCTGGGAGTGAGGGGCCCAAAACTGACCCCAGGGGGACAATCTCTGCCCTAGTCCTGCTGGCTGCACTAGTGCTGATACAGGCCAGGATGCTGGTGGCCTTCTTGGCCACCTGGGCACATGCTGGCTCATACTCAGCTGGCTAGTGACCAACAAGCCCAGGTCCTTTACTGCCTTCACCCCACCAGAGCCCTGCTGGTCACAGTGCGGGTTACACCAGCCCCTGGCAGGGGCTGAAACACATTTCGACTCTCCTGTAGGTGCCTGTGTAAGGTGAAGGAGAACACGCACTCCCTCTGGGCCTGGCTGAACCAGCCTGAGGAGAAGAAGAAGTACCTGAACCCTCTCTACTCGCACAACGCCCTGGTCATCTGGCCCTCCGTCGAGCCCCAGAGCATCCAGCTCTGGCAGGGTAAGCTGGGCCCAGTGCTCTCGACTCCCATCTTGAGCTCCGAGCTGGGCTCCGTCAGGAAAAGCTGCTCAGCTTTCCCCTCTCTGGACAGAGCTACAGCACGGATGGAATAACACCTGGCCCCTTCTCTCCTCTCCTAGGTTTATTCTTCCGCTGGATCCGCTCATCCCAGTACCTGGACGAGGCCTGGGCAGAGATCCAGCGGTTAGTGGAAGACAACGAGCCCCCGACCAAGGAGAGCGCGGGGATCAGGGTGAGCCGGTCCCTCTCCGACCCCGCTGCCCGCACGGAGAACGAGCGATGAACGGCAGCACGGGCAGCTCGGGCCCCGCGGGCCCAGGGGCACGGCAGCGTTCCGGGGGGAGCACTGTGCAGGACACAGGGCCCACAGAGCCCGGGGATGGCTCTGGGAGGGGGGACGGACACCTTCTCAGAGGCTCCGAGCTGTGCAGGCTGAGCTTGTTTCAGTAAAGTGCTGGAGTGGCCCTCACAGCCCGCGCCTGCTTCTCCGCTCTCAGCCAGGGGCAGGAGCAGCTCCGCTCCGGCACAAGGGGGATTCCGGCAGCGCTCGTACCCGGCGGAGGAGGCAGCGGGAGGTGGATGTGCCCGGCAGCACCCGCAGCTCCCGCTGCCCCTGCCCGGCTGCTGGATGCGGTCAGCACATGAAAGACCAAGAGGCAGAACACACTAACCCAGCAACACCCTCTCCACCAAGGACACCCTGGCTCCGAGTGCTGTCAGTCGCTCCGAGCTGGGAGCCAGCCCAGGCAATCTGCCCTTCGACCCAGTTTCGAGGAAGGAAAGTGATACAAACCACCCTGACAGACCGACAGGCACAGGGAGAGGGGGCTGGAAGGATGAGGTGTTGCAACACAAACAGACCCAGTGCAGGAAATAGCTGTTCCATGAGGAAAGTTGGCTCAGGGTCAGTGCAGCGAATAAACAAAGCACCAGAACTGGGCACGCGTCGTCATCTGGAAAACAATGACCGGCCGCTGCACTTCCAGCCTCTTCACACTTCAGGGTCGGATCCGAACCATAGCTGTAGGGCCTCCCCAGGAAAGAGTTAAGCTGGGGGGGCAGAGATCCCTCTGATGTGGGGCCAGGCTGAGAGACTTGGGGGTGTTCAGCCTGGAGAAAAGGAGGCTCCAGGGAAACCACCTTGTGGCATTTCAGGACTTAGGAGATAGAGAGGGACAGACTTTTGAGCAGGGCCTGTTGGGCCAGGACAAGGGGGGATGGGTTTAAACTAAAAGAGGGAGGTTTAGACTGGAGAGAAGGGAGAGATTGGTGACTCTGAGGGTGGGGAGAGCCTGGCCCAGGCTGCCCAGAGAGGTGGTGGCTGCCCCATCCCTGGCACCATGGCAGGGGAGGTTGCCCGGGGCTCTGAGCACCCTGCTCTAGCTGCAGATGGCCCTGCTCCCTTTCTAGATGACCTTGAAAGGACCCTTCCCTCCCAAACCCTTCGGTGATTCTCAGAGTAACCGCCCTGCTGCCTGCCCATGGGTGGGAGCACAGCAGCACCAGCAGAGCTGGAAAAGCAAAGCCCTCAGGGTAATTCTGTTCCAGACCCCAAAACAAACCCCACAGAGGTGCTTTTCCTTGTGTTTATAAAAGATTTCTATTTATTTCCTGATGATTTTTTTTTCCTCCCCGATGTATAAATATGCCCAGCAGGAAGCCTCCCCAGGGGCCAGCAGGCAGCCAGCCCAGCTCCCTCCCTTGACCTCCTGCCACAGCCAAGTCCCACCCTTTGGAGCCCAGTTGGTTTCTGGTTCCCCACCTTCACACAACCCCCGGAGTTTGCTGCTGCTTCCCGCTGCCTCCTGCAGAGCAGACTAACGTCAGGCCTTGCAGCAGATCCACACAGGAGCCGAGGGACCGGGCAGAGAGTTGGAGAGGAAAGGAGAGAGCAGAGGAGTCCTCCTTTAAGCTTCAAATTCAAACTCGAAGTACTGGGGATCGAAGTAGTGGATGCGAACGTAGCCGTCCTCACCCCCGCTGCTGTAACTGCGGGAGGAAAGACAAGAGAAAGTCACCGGTGGCATCAGGAGTTCCCTGCCTCTTGGTTTATGGCAAAGGGTGGTGCTGTCCTCACAGCCCCCTCCAGAAACTAACAGAGGAGCCACAAGACAAAAAAGGGTATCAGTGGTGCAGCCAAAACGTGCAGCAGCCTAGTTAGTGACAGGACAAGAGGAACCAGCCTCAAGCTGCCCCAGGGGAGGTTTAGGTTGGAGCTGAGGAACAATTTCTTCCCCTCCAGGGTTGCCCAGGGCTGTCCCAGGCTGCCCAGGGCAGTGGTGGAGTCCCCATGATCCCTGGAGGTGTTTCCAAGCCGTGGAGCTGTGGTGCTGAGGGACAGGGGGCAGTGGTGCCCTGGCAGTGCTGGGGGAAAGGTTGGACTGAAGGATCTGAAAGGTCTCTTCCAAACAATTCTCTGATTCTCCCAGTGAAGCCCCCGGCCAGGCTGGGGAGGCAGCCAGGCTGCAATGGGAGCTAAGGAGGGTGCTGGCTCCGTTCCCACTGCCGACCTCCCTTGGGCCAGGCCACATCCCAGCCAAACAGTGGCTTGGCTTGACCAGGGCTCACTGCAGGACCCACAGAGATCCTCACCTCTTCCCGTCGGGGTGAAATGCAACACTATTTATTGGCCCAAAGTGACCCTTCACTCTGCCAAATTCTTCTTCAAAAGCCAAGTGGAAGAACCTGGGAGAAGGAAGAAGATTTAAATTATGACAAGAAGTCAGGAGCCTGGTTAGGGGCACAACCAGGGTTTCTTCAGAAAAGCTCTGCAATTTTAACAACTCCTCCAACACCACCAAGAGCAAAATACCCTGGGAACAGCCCCCCTGGGCTGTCAGGAGTCCTCCAGGTGAGGGCTTGGCTCTACCAGAGGAAAAAGGACCAACCTGGCCTCAAATTTGCCAATCCTGGTAGAGGTCGTGGTCACATCCATGGCCTCTTGCCCACCACCAAGCACGACCTGCAACAGACAGAAGCCACAACACATTCAGCAGCAGCCAGGAGAGGAGAGGGCTGGGCCTTGGTGAAGCCTCTGCCTAAACCCAGCAGATCCCTCAAACTCACGAGAGGCCCAACTCCCACCCCAGAGAAGCTCCTGCCTCTCAGACACACTCATCTGAGGATCAGAGGCCACAAAGCCTCGTTCCCTGCACCAGGACGCAGCAAAGCTCCCCAGCTCCAACCCACAGGTGTGGTTTTGGGCAGGACTGGTGACCCTCTGCCTTCCAGGAGTCACGCTAAGACCACCTCAGTGAGCGAGCTCATCCTTACGTGATCAAAAATGGGGGAGAGCGCGGCAGAGTTCACCGGTCGCTCCGTCCGGAACGTCTTCAGATGCTCGAGTGTCGTGCAATCAAACAGCTGGGAGGAAAAAGGGAGGGTTACTCTTAACTGGGCTGCCAGTCCTCTTGCACTTCCACCAAGCTGACTGCTGGAGGCCTCACCTGGGCTCTTTTCACTCTACAGTTGCTCACAGGCACCCAAATCCCCCAGATATTACCCCAGAATCCCAAAACCCTGGCCTTGGGTAAAGCTCACCTCTAGCACCTTCTGGAGTAGCAAAGTGCAGGTATATTTTGGAAATGTTGTTTTCAGTGCCTGGCCATGAATTTCAAGTGGTGGCACCTCCCCTTTCTCACTGAGTTTTCCCACTAAGCTTTGACTTTCCACCTACTCCAGTTCCTAAGGAGCAAACCTCTGCAGAAGCCCCAGCTCTGAGCAGAGTAAATATCAACGAGTAAATCTCAACAGCCCACCCCGTTCCTGACCAGCAGGAGGTCTCACCTTGGCTGTGTTGTCCTTGGAGGCAGTGATGAACATGGTCATGTCCCTGGAGGTCTGAATGTCATTGATTTGCTTGGTGTGCTCCTTGATGTTTGAAAGCTGCTCCCCTGACTGCAGGGAAAAGGTGGCAGTTGCAATGTGCTGGCCGGGGAAGGGAGCGCACACGCAACGGCCCTGGGGAAAATGCACACACTTGGGGTGTGGTGAGAAGAGTATTGGCAGGGGAGGTTCTCCTGCCACTCTGCTCTGCCCCAGTGAGGCCACCTCTGGAGTACTGGGTCCAGTGCTGGGCTCCCCAGTTGACACAAGACAAGGCGCTACTGGAGAGAGTCCAGCAGAGGCTCCAAAGATGCTGAGGAGCCTGGAGCATCTCTGTGCTGGGGAAAGGCTGAGAGCCCTGGGGCTGTGCAGCTGAAGAAGAGCAGCCTGAGAGCGGAGCTGAGCAATGCTGAGCAAGAGCTAAAGGGCCCCGGGGGGCAAGAGGATGGGCACAGACTCTGCTCAGTGGTGCCCAGGGACAGGACAAGGGGCAGCGGGCACAAACTGGAACCCAGGATGTTCCACCTGAGCAGGAGGAGAAAGTTGTTTGGTGTGAGGGTGTGGGAGCCTGTGCCAGGCTGCCCAGAGAGGCTGTGGAGTCTCCTTCTCTGGAGAGATTCCCACCCCGGCTGGACCCTGCGCTGCTGGGCCCCTGCTCTGGGTGCCCCTGCTGGATGGAGCAGGGGGGTGGCACCAGAGCATCTCCAGAGCTCCCTTCCAGCCCCCACCACGCTGGGATTCAGTGAAAGACAACTTAGCTGTCACTGTCAGCAGCAGGGCAGATGTTGATACATCTGAATCAGGGGGGGAGAAAGAGACTTGAGCCTTGCTCAAGGGAGCCTAGTATTTTGTCTTTCCAGGAGGCTGCTAGTTTGAGACAAAAAGCTCCTAATTCTGTCCCCTGACCACGACAGGAACGCTGCAATATCCTCCCCTGCTGTTCCTTCTCAGCCTGACCTTGGCACTGAACTGGTTCAGCTCTCCACTCTCATGGCCGGCGATGATGAACTCTCCCAGGGGGCCCCACACAGCACTAGTGATCTTAGAGTCACTGCAGGGGATTTTCATGTAAGGCTCGTTGTTCTCTGCAGGAAGGAAGGAAGGAGACAGACAGACAGAGTGGCACCGGCTCTGGCGACCAAGGCTTCCCCTCATTCCCTGGTGCAGGCACCGGGCTGGATTCCTCACCAATCTGGCTGGGGTCGCGGAGGTCAAAGAAGCTGACGAAACACTGATATCCCATCTGCTTGTCCGTGGAAAACATGATGATGTTTCCTCCAAAGTCGAAGCCGCACGTCCTCACCGCTGAGCTGGTCTTCACCAGGGCGAGCTGCTTTCCTGGGCAGGGAGCAGAAACCATCGGTCACTTCACCGGGGATTTCACGGCGAGGTCGGTGAGAACGAGCAGCTGAGGGGCCCGGGCCAGGCTGACAAGGAAATTCAGCGCCCCGCAGGCTCTAACCTCAGCTTTTGACCACACATTCAGTAAATATTCCCTCAAACCCATGCGCAGACACAAACCCTCCCCTCCAGCAGCCCGAGTTTGCACTCCAAGCTCTTTCAGGGGGGCGAAGGAGCACAGCCTGCGTGGCAGGACGGGGCTGGGACCCGGAGGAAGAGCCTTGCTCACCCGTTTCGCAGTCCCAGAGCCGACAGCTGTTGTCCGCGGAGCCGGTGAGCACGTGTCGTGTGTCCCCTTGGTCACCAGTTAAGGAATATCAGTATGTTCTCAGCCCCTCCCCTCCCCAAACTACTGTCCAGATACCCAGAAAGCATTCATACACCAGATTAAACAGGTCTATTACACACAACTGGGCAACATCCTCTCCAGGACCAGCAATGCTGCAGCGCAGACACAGAATCCAAGCGTTCCCATTACAAAATCCACAAGTTTCCTTTTGGAATATTAAAGAAAAAGTCTCCAGCTCTCATATTAACACCACCTTTGCACATTTTTGTCTCTGCTCCCTGCCTCCCACATTGGAGGTGGAAGACCTTGAGATAACTGAGCTCCCACGGTCACCACAGCAAAAAACAAAGATGAGAGGGGACAACGCTTCACACTTTATTCCAAACAGCAGCCCAGGAAACAAAAACACCCCAGAGACAGAGGAAGGGAAAGACAGGAGAAGAGTTAAACACCCTGTATCACCTCTTCTCCTCTCCAAGAGGAAACAGGGCAGCTGTTGGGAGAGATCAGCTCGAGTGAATCACTGGAAGGAGAAGAGACCGGACGGACAAACTGGTTTTGGTGATCAAAGGATACAGTCAGCATCCACGCACCAGACGGCTCCCGTGTGGCCATTGTAGGTGCCGAGCCTCTCTCCGTTCACCGAATACCACACATTGACAATCTGGGAGGAAAAAACATCTTACCAGATGGGATAATTAACAGGACTAACGAACAGCCCCTCAGTTAAGGCAGTTGGGGCCGGGTTTCACCCTGGAGAGGAAAGGGGGCAGGGGGAGGGCCGGCAGGACCGGCCGCACTCACGGGATCCTTGGCCACGGTGAAGAGCAGGTCTCCCTCCCGGTTGTACTTGATCTGCGTGATGGAGCGCTCATGGCCCTGCAGCAGGATCGGCTTCTACGAGGGGAGACGCCAGTCAGTGCCTCAGAGCCAGCAGCGGCCTCAGACCCCGGGGCCCAAGGGCTCTCCCCCAGCCCCCTCCCAGCCCCGCAGCCCCGACCCTGGAGCTCGGCCCGGGGGGCTCGGCCCGGCCCCACCGCCGGCCCCGCTCTCACCATGGCGGCCGCGCTGCAGGCGAGAGAGCGGCGCGATCGCTTCCGGGGGAGAGGGTTCGAGGGCCGGAAGTGCGTCACCGACAAAATGGCGCCCGGGGGTGAGCTTCCGGCGGGGCTCAGGGGACGCCGTTCCCCGGCGAGAAACGGGCGGGTTTGGGGTTTTTTCCCCCCGTAGGAAGGGAAATAGCCCCGGGCTGGGTTTCTGCGGGGTCTTCCCGGAGCGAGGGGCGGTGGCAGCGCGAATCCCGGGAGGGGGTCTCCCCTGGGGACGCACACGCAGGGTCACGGCCTGGGCCCGTGCGGGGCCTTCTCTGAGGGGGAAATGGGCTGGGCCCGCGCGGGGCCTTCCCTGAGGGGGGAACGGGCTGGGCCCGCGCGGGGCTTTCCCCGAGGGCTGCATGGCCACGGGCCCAGCTGGTTCTGGTGCTTTCCTTGAGGGAGTGCGGCTCTGTGAGGGGCCTTCCCTCCAAGGGATGTGGCAGCAGCCCCAGCGCAGGGCCCTTCACGGTGGGAGGCAGCAGTGAGCTGGGTGGTGAAGGCTGTCCCCAAGGGGAAGGGAGGCTGACCCACGAGGGGGGTGATGGCCGACGCCAGGCCAGCATTCCCCTGGGGCCGTCAGGCCGCTGAGCCCAGGCTGTGCCGCAGGAGAGGCGGCAGCGCTGGTGCTGGTGGCCGTGCTGTGGGGTGGCACTGGGCCGTTCCTGCGGAGCGGCGCGGCGGGGCTGGAGGAGGTGCGGTGCCAGGGCCGCCTGCGGCAGCTGCTGGCCGAGATCCGCTTCCTGGGCCTCAACTACAAGGTGCGACCGGGTCCTGGCTCCTGGGCCAGGGGGGTAGCTGGGTGTCAAACTGCCTTTGGGATCATTCCTGTCAGTTCACTGCTGGACTTGATTCTTAAGCTGTTAAATGTTCCACCTGTCATCAGAATTCTTTATCCTCAGTAATACTTCATTTAATTGCCTCTAGCACTGCTCTTCCCGTGCAGAATTGAGGCCGCTTTTGTAGGCGGCGGGTCACTAGCCCTCATATTTTACATGAAATAAGTACAGTCTGCCTTCTGCAGATCGGGGAACTGAGACACTGAGCAGTTTATGTCTGGCAGCTGAATCACCTGTGTGCCACATTTCTGCTGACAAACACATCTCCAGACCAGTGGGTCTGGGCTCCTTGGCTGCCCACTCGCTGGGGGTGCGCAGGGGGTTTGTGTGCAACAACTGACAGGTCCGCGTCCTTTCCACAGTACATGGTGCCTTTTCTGCTCAATCAAGCTGGATCTCTCCTCTTCTACCTCACCTTGGCATCCACAGGTCAGTTCTTGTTGCTTCCGTGGGATTTTGGGAGGATCCATGCTGTTGGTTACTCTGGTGCCTCAGAGAAACATCAAGCAGGCAGCTTTTAATAATCGCCGATAAAACAAGAGCCTCACATTTTGTACAAGATTATCCATTGTAAGCTGTATTAAAACTGCTTGATTTCAGATCTGTCCCTGGCAGTACCTCTCTGTAACTCCCTGGCTCTGATCGTCACACTGGTGACTGGAAGGATTCTCGGAGAGGACATAGGTGGTAAAAGTAAGTTACACTCCAAATATTTCCTCATGTTATCTTCTGCATCTGTTTGCTGACTCAGTACCGTGGGCTACCCTCTGGTCTCCTGAAAACCAGCAAACACCCCTGGAAAGGCTTTAACTAGTTAAGCAGCAGTTCTTGCTACAGAACCTGAAAGGGAAGTGAAACAAACATGTGGGCAGGGGTTGTAAATCTGAAGATAGAACTGGCTCTTCTAAGCTAATGGAGTTTATAGGCCTAACAAGATGTTTAACTGTAAGAGAAGCAGTAAAAAATATGCCCACTATGGAAAAAGGATGTCCCATAACCCCCCAAATGTCAACACCCATCCTTCTTTCCTTCCCTTACATCCTACGATAATAGTACCCTGCTCAGAAAGTCAGAAAAGGGCAGGAAACTTAAAACCTTAAAAACACCAGGTCCTGGACATAGCTGTAGGAATACACTGAAGAGTTTCATTGTTGGCCAAGCCCAGTTTGTGCTGGCCAGACACAAAAAAGTGCTTTGCCCAATGTCCAGACATCTAAACCCTGTCAGAACTCACCTGGTCCAGGTCATATCTCTCCAGCCACTTTTACTGTCCTAGTTACCATGTTACCTGAGCATCACCCATTTAGCAGTGAGCAGATCTGCCTGACCAGTGTTGGTTTGTGAATTCCCATCATTTCACTGCTCGTTTCCACAGGGGCTGTGGCAGGAATGCTGCTCACCGTCCTGGGAGTCGCGCTCTGTGTAGCTGGTTCATGAACAAGAGGCAGTGAGAAGCAGAGGAAGAAGAACCTGTTTGAAAGTAACCCCTGTGGCTGAAGAGGGGGGGTCTGGCTCAGCAGCAGACCTCCTGGGAAACCATATTTTGCCACATGGATGTCAAGAACCATGCAAAGATGGACTGCATTCCCTGAGCACCTGCATGGAACAAGGTGTGGTACAAGGACACCCTCCTGAACATCTGGAGTTACGGAATTTGTGGGTGTTGCAAGGCAGGGATGACTGAATTGTCTTGTTCAGCACTGGAGGGATAATAAACAATCATTCCAACGGAGATTCTGAGACCAAGTGGGTTTTCCTGTATGTAGGAACTCGCCCTTTTTGTGACCAAACGGCTGCAGCGCGCCAGGTCACAGCACAGCCCCTCACACCAAGGTCAGACAACAGCAGCAGGGCCTGGCCTGAGGGAAGGAAGGGTGGTTTTCAGTGACATATTGCTCCAAAATACCAAATAGATCACAGAAGGCAAAGTCTTGGTTACCCTTGTAATTAATCAGGAACACTAGGGAGGGAAACACAGAAAGCCTGGCACAGAGAGGGCTAATACAAGATCTCTTTATTCCTATGACTACCTAAATCAGGCAGATGCTCCTAAACCAACAAACAAAACTTGCATAGTGTTGGGAACAGGTTTGATGGCTGCAAACATTATCCAGGCATTCCACAGCTAAGGGACAATGATCTGGTGGAATCCCCAAGACTCCCAGAACAAGAATATGGTGTTCTAGAGACACATGCTCTGCCTGGTAATCCTTCCCAGGGTCAGATACAAACCAGCTTAATCAGAGTCCAGAAAAGCTGCCATCCCCTCTGCTACTTCATCACCTAGGCTGATCCACTCCTCACTGGTACTTCTCAGCCTTGGGTGGTTCCTATAACAAAATCCGAGAGTTTAGTTCCAAGAGTTTAGTTCCAAGAGTTTAGGGGTTTAGTTTGGAGTTTAGTTGAGTTCCACGAGTTTAGTTCTAAGAGTTTAGTTCATCTACAAGCTTGGTCAGCCTGTGGTGACACAGAAATCTGGGAATCTGTGCAGAGAGCCCTGTGCCAAGCTGTCCCTCTTCTCCCATCACACTCCTGTTGTGAACTTTTCGGAGCTCTCCACTGCCAAGGGCGTCAGCCAGTGCTTTTCATCCTCGGAGTCACTGGGATCCCTTCTCCTTGCCCCAGTCCCTTGGGATTTGGCCGCAGTCTGTGCCTTTTTGTGGTGAGAAAGAATTCCAGTCACTAACGTAGTAGAAAGACTCTGGGACTGACCTGGATTCCGTTTCCAGTCTTACAATGGCTTTGGATCTCTCCATCAAATTCAAAGGGAGTTGATTTCATGCCTGGTGGTTCTCCCCCCTGCAGAGGGGAGCTGTGAATGCTCCAGCAGTAACTGTACAGGGGGGTGATCTGGGGGGGAGGCCGGCAGAAAGCAGCAGCATCTGAGCACCCACCCCGCTGAGAACTGCCCCTCTGAGGCAAGCCCAGCCCAGCGGGCTCCCCCCTGAACCATTTGCTAATTCTGCACTAGGGCTTTCTCCAGTTTAAGTTCAAAGGAGCTGCTTTCCTTTGAAGTTCTAATTAATCCAAGGAGACTACCTGGCAGAACTGTGAACCACCTCCTGTGTCATTCGTGGCAGCCCCTTAGGGCAATTCCAGACAGCCTTCTCAGAAGCTGAAAACATTAATAGACCAGAAAAAATAAGCATCTTGCAGGCCTTTTTTTCAATGAGAAATTTTGTTTTAAAAAGAACTCATTTTTTTCCCTTTTAAAAAAAGGGTTTAAACTTCTTACTATCTAATAAATGTGTTCAATTATCTCATGACTGAAGGTCTAGAGCACAAGTCTTGTGAGGAGCGGCTGAGGGACCTGGGGTTGTTCATCCTGGAGAAAAGGAGTTGTACCAGGGGAGGTTTAGATTGGAGCTGAGGAACAATTTCTCCCCCTCCAGGGTTGCCCAGGGCTGTCCCAGGCTGCCCAGGGCAGTGGTGGAGTCCCCGTGACCCCTGGAGGGGTTTCCAAGCTGTGGTGCTGAGGGCCAGGGGGCAGTGGTGCCCTGGCAGTGCTGGGGGAAGGGGTGGAGTCAGTGATCTGAAAGGGCTCTGCCAACCCAAACGTTTCTGTGATTTGATGAATTACTTGTTTATTCTCTGCCAGCTTCTAAACCTCACCTGGCTACAGGCAAGTTCTGCTTAACGAGTTCTATCTGAGGGGGCTGAATTTTAGTGTAAGAACCCTGGACACAGCCAGGAGGGATCTTTCACACTCCACAGAAGTGGAATAAATACCTTACTGTGCTGTGTTGGTTTGACTTTTGGTGCAAGTTCTTCTGCAACTCTCTGGAACAGGAGTAAAGACACAAGTAGTACACACACGGCAGGGGGGAATAAAAATCCAGGAATGCCTTTGATGTCCTTACAGCAGGGGGAAGCTGTGACTTTCTCCTTCCAGAGGGGAAACGCTCATTACCCAGAGGACAATCTGGGCTCTCTAAAATGCAGAGCCCTGCGGTTACACCCCGTCCTCTGCCTTCTGAAGGTCCCTCTGGTGGTTACTTTCATCTTTACACTGTAGAAAAGCTCAGAGCTTCATCAAATTAGCAAACTGAACTTAAAGCAAGTGCAGAAACAGGAGGAGTCCCCCAGGCAAGCGCTAACCTGCCTGGATGTGTTCTCACGGGGCAGAAAATCGTTTCTCAGACCTGATCGGTGGCTGCGTCCGCCCTCGTGCGTTCATCCTCTGTTACTTCCCGGGTGCCTCGCGTCTCCTGCCTCGGATCTCTGGGCTTCTGGATGCTTGCTTCTGTGAGAAGAAAAAGGCTTCTCAGTGGGTAGTGCAGGTAGCCAGGGCTTGCTCTGGCTGAGGCTACGGATAGGTGCTCACACGTGCACAGAAAGAAGTGGAAATGCAGAAGTTATTCTTTCTTTCTTTTGGTGCCTCTGCAGGTATTTCGTCCTTCAGCACCCAAGTAAAGCCAGTCTTCCTCTACACTTCCAGCAGCCTCCTTTACCTTGATCAGGCCAGTGCTGCACGTTCCTGTTGCTCCTGTTTTGTCCTGCACGGACAGGCTGAGGCTGGAAAATGGACCCTTCCCCTCCAAGGTGAGATTTCCTGCCTTGCCTTTGCAGTCGTGGGAAAGCAGCTGGGATCTTGTCTTTCTCTGCAGCTCCTGTGGCCTGCACCCCGCCACTGTCCACCTGAAAGTATTTGTTACACACTAATTAATAAAACAGTTAATAAAACAGGAGAGGTGTGGCAGGGCAGTCCCTGGAACTGCAACTGTCCCCTGTGCCCCTTGATGCTGACTGGTACGAAACTGTTGCACCGTGTTCTCTGAACAGGGTTTTAAGTTGATACTGTGAGCAAAACAGATACAGGGAACATCTAAACCACTTTTTCAGTCACTAGGATCTGCTGCAAGAGCAGAGTCACCAGCTCTGTCATGGGAGGTGGCACAGAACTCACCAAACTGAAAAAGGAAAATTTAAAAGCAAGTAACACAGAACGCATTTCAATGGACAATCCAGGACAGCCCAGATGCTGGATCTGTAGTTTCTTCTGGGAATTTTATCCACACAGGGAGCAGGAAAGACATCCCACCTCCAGGAGGAATTCTCCCTGCCCATCAGCCAAAGAGAAGAGGTCAGAGAGGCCACCTTAAGGAGTTTTTCTTCAGGCAGTGAGATTTAATCCAGGTGTACTGTGGCCACATCACTGTCTCCAGCTCCCCCCCAGCTGGGGACAGGGGTCACCGTGCACACCCACTGCCCGGGGAGGCGTCACCGGCACAAACAGCCACTTACCCCTTGGCGGTGGTTCCTGCGCCGGCTGTTTGGGTGGTTCCTGTAACAGAGCAGCAGCAGATTCTCAGCACCGGGCAGGAATCAGCTGTGGGAGGACACGCTCTCCCCTTTTCCCCCAAGACAGGGCTCACAGGGGTGTTTTTAACCAGTGCAGGTAGAGCAGCAGATCTCCACAGGGGATCACATTATATCCCCGTGGAATTCCACACCCAGCCGAGCAGGCAGGTGCTCCTCAGTGCTTGGTGAACTCTTAACTGAGAAACAACCAAACCAGTTGCTTTTTCTTGCACTGAACTCTGGATTTCAGGGTCTAACCTTACACTGGAAGCTCTGAAAACACATTTTTCTAAACTCCCAACACACGAAGCAAAACTGAAGCTGTGAAGCAGGCAGCACTGAACAGGATGGCTGCAAAACAGGGATGGCTTTAGCTGAAAACCACCATGGAGAAGATTCTTTAAACCCCTCGACCGCAGTCTACGTACCCCAGTGTCCTGCGTGTGGAATCCTGGGGCACCAGCAGCTCAAAGTAAGGCAGTTTTTTGTACTCCTCGTTTCCCACTGCCACGTAATAACGGCCGTTCACCAGCTCCTCCCCACTGGACACCACGGTTCCATCCAGCCTGCAGAGCCTCAGTGAAGAGACAGCAAAGGCTTTAGAGCCCAAACCACCACTCCACGCGGAAGCAGTCAAACAAATGCAACGTAGTAAATGAGACTGAGACAAGTCAGAGAGGATCCCTCAAGGAAATACAGGAAAATATCACACCCAGTGATCAGTGAGATGCAGCAAACTTCAGCTTTCTCCCTGGGTGTCAGTAATGGGAGGTGTGAGGAGAAGGCAGGCTCTAGTTGTTGGATAAAAGCTTCTCCCTCTAGACATAAACCCCTTTTCATGCCATGCTTTGCTGTTTGCCTATTGCTTTTTCACCAGACCGCCAGCCACACCAGCTCCCCCTCACAAACCACCCAGGACATTGGGGTTATCATTGACTTAAAGATGGAAAAACTTGAAAAGCAAATGGGTTTGCAAAAGCAGACTGGAAGTGGCTGCCTGGACTGCCAGTCCTCAGGCCTAACCCGAGCTGCTGATGTTCTGGCTCTAAGGAAAGAGGAGCCAGCAGTGCCCTGTGTGGATACCCACTTGTGAACGGCTCCGCTGCGCAGCGCGGCTTTCTCGGTCAGCGTGGCCAGCAGCGCGTCCCACTGCAGCGGGGGGTCCTTGGAGATGGGCAGGGGGAAAGGAGGGCTCAGCAAATCCCCATTCCGGAAAACGCTGCGGGAGAAGCAACCCAGAGCATGTGATGGTGGTGATGGACCTGGCAGTGCTGGGTTTAGGGTTGGACTCGATGATCTGAAAGGTCTTTTACAACCGAAATGATTCTATGATCCCTGGAGGTACTGAAAAGCCACCTAGATGTGGTGTAGTAGTGTTAGATAATGGTTGGATTTGATCTTAAAGGTCATTTCCAACCATAGTGATTCTGTGATGCTAGGAGCTGGTATTCCTGCAGCTGTGGAAGGTGGGGGTGGAAATTAAATCAGCCACTGGTGCCGGACAATATTTACACCAAATACTTCTGGTAAAAGCTGGGAACTGTCCCCGTGGGTCAGCATCCCCAGGATCTCTCAGAGAAATTCCCTCCTCCAGCCTCTGAAAATATTCCCCAAGACCCTGTGAGGAGAAAACACCGAGGCACTTACTGTATCGTGCAGGGCAGGCGGGCGGGCGCCTGCCGTCGCCCCAGGAGCATCACCTTCCAGGGAGCCACGGCGTGGAACTAGAGCCCGAGAGACCAAGTTCAGTGCACAAGAACAGTGCCAGCAGGAGCCTCCCCGGGGCTGGTCCTTTTCTCTGCCAGGAGCTGCTGTCCCCGGGACACCACCAGCCCTACCTTCAGGCTGTTGCTGGGTGGGGTTTGTTGTCAGCAGCACCAAGGCTGGAGAGGCTCTCCACCTAACTGAGCGCCTTCCCGAATTGCTAGCAAGCCTCTGAACGCAGATCCTGGGTTAATGGTTGGACTCAAGGATCTTAAAGGTCCCTTCCAACCTAAAGGAGTCTGATTCTGTGATCAGCACCAGCCCTCCCATCCCACACATCCCTGCTCCCACCTGCCCCACTTCAGTTCAGGGACTCACCTGCAGACTCTCTCTGTTCCTCGTCCCACGGAGCTCCTTCCTTCCATGACTGAAATAGCTGCCAGAACAAAACAGCAACGTTGCCACAAACCCACGGGGCCACGGCTGACTAAAGAGCAGGAAGGAAACACCCAGCTGCTCTGCCTCGGCCCATGGCCACCAGACACGTGGGTCACTTATTTGGGTCACTTCTGGAACAATTCTCCAGGTGCCTAACCTCGTGCTCTCCCAGAACTTCAGTCTGAATTATAGTTTGGCACGTTTGAGAAATTCCCAGCCAAACACAGGCCTGCCAAAGACACCCAGAAGATTGGATTCCTTTGTGTTACTCACTGCTCGAGGCTCCAAGGGCTGAGTAGTGTTAATGCAGCACCTCTCCTACACAACGTACACACCAGGCAGCCAAATTCACCTCACACACCTCTCAAGAGGCGAGCAATGCCACAAAACCCCCTCCTCAACCCTCCGTATTTCAGGATGAACCAAACCAGCTCAACTTTGTGCAGGATTAGAAAACAAAAAGCCTCCAGCAAAGCAAAGCAGAGTATTTCTCAGAGGAGACAACGTGAGCTCCAGCTCTGCCCGGGAAGTGGGCAGCAGAACCCCTCCTCACCACAAAACACGGTGCACGGGAGGCAGAGCAGCACCAATCACAACATCCTGAAAGAGAACGTCCTCCCCCAGCGTGTTTTCTTCTGAGTCCTCTTCTAAGTGACAGGAGTATTTCCATTTTCCATGCAAAATGGAATAGGTCCAGTAGTTTCGAGTAGGAAAACAAATGAATCTGTCTCTTTTTCATTGGGTTTCTATCCCTCTTCTCTCTTTCCCCCCCTACTCACAACCCCATCCATTCCCAGCAGAGGTGATCTAAAGCTGCTCACCAAGCCCAGAGACCAAAGGTCCAGCTACTCACTTGAGCTTTCTGAACTTCTCAAAGCCCGCAGCCACGTACTGGCCCCCGTCCCGCAGGTCCCCCAGCCCAGCGACGCGGCGGCCGTGCCGGGGGGTGTAGAGGTTCCTCACGGCCAAGGGCGCGTGAATGCTCTCGGTCACCTCGTTCAGAAAGGCCTCAAAGGTCAGGAAGCGCCGCTGGTTCACCACAAACTTCCTCCCGGGGCAGAAGGGGTCACCGTTGCGACAAACCACCACCGTTTTGGCCGGAGCCGCCAGAGCTAAGCCACAGAAGGTCATCCCCTGGAGGATGGCCCTGCTGACCACAGAAGCAAATGGACAGAGGTGGGGAGGAGAGGAGAGCTCTGTCCAGCCTCCCACTGGGCCCAAAGCCTTCTGGCCAGCTGCACTGGGTGCTTCCCAGGGCGACTGCCGTCTCCATGGATGCCAGCCTGGCAGGAGGAAGTTGTGGGCTCGTTTGGAAGCCACGTCAGAAAACCTGCAGATCAACTTTCTACTTGAGAACCAGGAACCACCAAGCTCTTTAATCCCCAACCTCAGATCAACCAGCCTGCAGCTACAAGAAGTGCCAGTGTCTTCACAGCAGCAGCTCACACCCCATCCAGGAGCTGTCATCCTCCCCCCGCCATTGCTTGCTACCTGCTTGAGAAACACAACGAGCTTTTGTCCTGGGTGTCGGACAAACCCCACAGCCCAGAGGACACACCACCCTTTGTACTGAACGGGCAGCCATGGCCTCCCTTGGCTCTGCCCAGAAGGCAGCAGGACAGACAGAAACAGACCCGGAGGAGACCTTCTGGAAAGCTTTTTATTCACAAACAAGTCGGCATCAGCAGGAGCAGGAAGATCCATCTGCCGCACGGCAAGAGCGACCGCTGGGACAGCTGGACACAGAGGGTTTGCATGGGGGACCCGGGGTCACCGTAGGGAACCCCATACCCCATGGAAAGTCCCTTTCTGAGGGACATCAAAGTGCCAAACCCCCCCAAGTCTTTCCTTGCTCCCTCAGACACCGGTCCAGGCGACGCTGCCATACAGAAAGGTACAGGCACGGCTGGAGACACCAAGCCTCACCTCCCAGGGGCCATGTTTGACATGCCACCCCTCCCTGCTCCCCAACAACGGCCCAGGAAAGTCAGGGGACTCTCCCCCCAACTTCGTACTTCAACTGGGTGCTCCCCAAAGCTCACCCCGAGTGCTTGGAGAGCCCAGACGCTGTGGAGCCATCCCAAAAACACAGTTCACAGGCTGAGAAGAGCTTGTTCCTGCAGGTTCAAAGCACCTGCTGCCTTCAGGCGTTTTAGATCCACCAGAAGCACTCAGCTGGTCAGGAAGCACCTTCTGTAAGTGACAGTCTTCCCAGCTTTGATCTTCCCTGAGGACTGCCCAGTTCAGCCAACAGCAGTGGGATTCCTGTGGAAGCAGCCCTCACTGGGACTCCCTCCAGGACACACAACCACCTCCCTGGCTTCACAGTGGTGCTTAACCCCTGCTTTGACCAAATATCCACACTTAAGACAAATAAAAGGTGTTCTTGTCACATCCATCTGAAGTGGGAACCATCAACACGTGGAGCTGGAGCTCCCCAGAGCTGCTGCTGTCTCTGAGGTCCCACCACGATGGTGGTGCCGCAGCTCCACTGCTCCTCCACACCAACACCAGTGCCCCACGTGCCCAGGAACAGCTCCTATGGGTCAGGAGTCCCCAGCGTCTGCTTCAGCTTCAAGTACTGCAGGAGAAAGAGCACCAAGCGTTACGGGCTGAGCGGGTAAGGGCACTACCATCACCTGATCCAGTCCAGCCCCTGGGACACTGAACTGTCACCATTCAACCCCAGTCTCCCCACAGGCACTGGTCTGACCCACTGGGTGGGAAGAGGCTGGCTCGGGCCCTTACATGTTCACGGCTGACAATAGCTTGTTCCAACCACAGCAACTCCATGACCAAGTGATTTCTGTAGGCCTGGAGACCAGAGCGACTTCGAGGAAGCTCCTTTATGTCCTCAAGAGGAATTCCTGCAAAGAAATGGAAAAATAACCTTTTATTAGAACAAAGATCCCGATTTCACCCGCTGTCTCTCCTGCACCGAGTTGTTCTGACCTCCCCAGGACATTCTCCAGGTTTCAGTGCTCCAGGACCCCCTGTCCCCGCTGCGCTCACCGCCCTCACACCACGCAGGGAAGCACCAGCTCCAGTCTTACCCCAGCTGGCTTTGAGGGACTCTGCCTCCAGGACAGCGCTGTCCCACAGCGAGGACACGCTGCTCTCATCCTGCCCGCCGCTCTCTGCCGCGGCGCTGCGCCCCTTTTCGGTGCCGGCATTCGGGGGGCTCGTTGCATCGCCTTCACCCGCGGGGCTCGGCTCTTCCTCGCCTCGCAGCCGGGCTGGAGGGTTCACGCTGCTGCAGCCCCCGTCACGTCTGGGTTCAGGGGTGTCCAGCTCCTCCCGCGGCTTTTCCGTGCCAGCCTCATCCCCTGGCGCAGCCTCCTGTGGAGCCGGGCACTTCTCTTGTGGCAGCTGCTAAAGGGGCAACGTGCAGGAGGTTGAAATACAAGGAAAAGGAAACATAAAGATCTGAAAGTTGGCTCTGGTGCAGGTCAGGTGCTCTGGCCCAGAGATCGGCTGTTAGCAGCGTTCCTGCCACGACACCGACTCGCCTTTGAACCATCATCAACTTTTTAAAGGGCTTTCCTTCCAGAAACAGTAAAAATGTGAGAAAGCATCGCTCGGGCGCCACAGGAGCAGGTCCACAGGAGCAGGTCTGCCCACTCAGTGTGACCAGGTGAGGTGGGTGCCCGAGGACAGCACCCAGAGGAGTCACCTGCGCGGGTCGAGCGTTTGACTGATGGCCGAGCTTCACCCGGAGGAAGGGATCCTCCGCCGGGGATGGGTAATTATCAGTTTTAATTCAGCAGAAACACAGGTGCCTGGGACTCAGCTGCAAAAGCACCGTGTGCCCAGCCCGCCAGCCCTCAGCACCCGCATGGACCCGCTGTCCCCCCAGCTGCCCCCTCAGACAGAAGCCCCAGCCCGTCCCGACACACAGACCTCAGAGACAAACACGGGCCGCGGCAGGAACCGTCCCCTCCACTCCAGCTGGCTCAGGTCCCCCTCGATCTCCAGCACCACCTCCTCGTACTCGGCTCGCAGGCTCCGGAACCGCTTCCGCAGCAGGTGGCCCCGGACGCAGGCCTGCGGGCACGGCACGGGGGTGCGGCTGCACCCGGTCGGAGGCCGAGTCCCAGCCCCTCCCCCGGGCCCCCTTCGCCCCCTCCCCACGCACAAGGGGCAGACGCGTCCCCTCTCTGGAACCAAGGCTCCGTTGAACGAGGCAGCGCCGGCCGGAACGGGGCCACGGCCGGAACGGGGCCACGGCCGGAACGGGGCCACGGCCGGAACGGGGCCACCGCCCTCCGAGCCGCCCCCACGGGACCCCCCGCCCTCCCCCGTGCCCCCCTCCTCGCCACCTTCCCCCACAGGGACCCCCCGGCCCTCACCTGCAGGCGGGTCACGGCGCGGAGCAGTCGCCGCCATCCCTCCGCCTCCTCCCGCCGCCACCGCCCCGGCCCCGCCGCCATGGCCTCGGCAACCAGGCGCCGGGTGATGGCGTCATCAGGCCGCGGCAGCGCGCGCCGCCGAGCCCCGCCCCTCCCCCGCCTCCGCCCCCGCCCGGCCCTGCGGGGCCCCCCAATATGGCGGCGGCGGCGGCGGCGGGGCCGTGGTCGCGCGAAGCACCGGTGTCGGTCTCGTAGGGTCCGGCCGGGCCCGCTCGGTCCCCGCGCTACCCGGTCGGCGTCGCCTCCCTCGGCCCTTCCGCGGGGGGGTGGCCCCGGTGTGGGGCTCCCGGTGGCGGCCGCTCCCCCCTCCGCGGCCGGGCCGGGCACGGGGTCAGGCGGCCGCGTCCTCGGGGTCGGGGCTCTCGGCCAGGTGCAGCTTCTGGCTGAGCGCCGGTCAAGGGAAAATGCCGCGGGGTGCGCCCGCCACTGTCACCGCCACCGTCACCGCCATCAGTCACCACTGCCACCACCGCCATCAGTCACCACTGCCACTGCCATCACCGCCATCAGTCACCACTGCCACTGCCACCACTGCCACTGCCACCATCAGTCACCACTGCCACCACTGCCACCACCGCCATCAGTCACCACTGCCACCACTGCCATCACCGTCACCGCCTCAGCTGCTGTCACCACTGTCAGCACCACCACTGCCACCACTGTCACCATCACTGCCACCATCACTGTCACCACTGCCATCGTTACCACCGCCATCATCGCCACCGCCGCCTCCGCCACGGCCCCCGCCCCGCGCCCGGCTCAGGATACATGGAGCTGCTGAGCTCCTCCAGCTGCGGGGGGCAAAGGCAGCAGCTGAGGTGCCAGCACAGCGGGGGCAGACCGGGGCCGGTGAGGGGCTCCTGGTCATGGCAGCGGGGCCGGGCAGGGGGCGAGGAGGGTGACACTCACGTGTGCCAGCAGCTGGTCCAGGTTCCTGTCGGCCGCCGCCTTCTTCTGCTCCTCGGGCAGCTCCTCCACGCAGCCGTCGAGGCCGAAGTGGAGCCGGGCCAGCTTCTCCTGCATCTCCCGCACGTGCTCCAGCTGCTCGAAGGAACACTCCTTCCCTGCGCCCACGGTGGAACCGTCACCGTCACCGGCCCCGCTCCCGGCCCCGCTCCCGGCCCAGATCCCTCCCAGCGCCCCCGGTCCCTCACCGAAAGCCTGCAGCTTTCCCGAGTGGAAGTCGCTGAGGAGGCTGAGCAGCCCCCCTTCCATCTCGCAGACGTCGGACACGTCGGTGAGGAAGCTGTGCTGCAGCGGGGCCCCCCGCGCCGCTCCCGCGCCGCCCGCTCGCACCCGCTCCTTGCTGGTCCTGCGCCGGGAACACGGGAGCTGGCACCGGCCGGTCCCCGCCGAGCCCCGAGCCGCGGCGGCCTCCCCCGCGCCGGCACTGACCGCCTGAGCCGGGCTCGCTGCCGGGGAGAGGGCAGCGTGGGCAGCGGCAGCGCGAAGGACGTGCTCTTGCTGGGGGGCAGCGGCCGCGGGGCTCCGGAGGGCGCCGGCTGGGCCAGGCAGGCCTTGGGACTCCGCTTCTTCCTCCGCTCCTCCATCTTGAAGGGCGCCGGGCGGGGACCCTGCGCGGGACCGAGGCGGCTCTCGGCCGCTCCTTCCCCCCGCGGGGCCTCTCGTCCCCGGAGCGGCCGCGTCCGCCCCGAGCAGCCGGGCCCGGGGGTCCCTGCAGACAGCGGTGCCCGGAGCCTGGGGCACAGCGGGGGCGGCCCGGGACCCTCAGCGCGGCCGCGTTCCGGCCACGGCCACGGCCGAGCCGCCGCGGAGCTCCGCGGGCTGCAGCGGGACCTCGGGCACCGGCAGCCGGGCTCAGGCTGCGTTGTCCCGGCGTCTGCGCCGGAGCATCGAGGAGCGGAGCGGAGCGGAGCCGGGGCTGAACCGCAGCTGGGAGCTGCCGGCCTGGCCTCGCCTCGGCTCTCGGCTCTCGTCTTCCCCGGCGCTGCGGGCAAAGAGGATTCCGGCCACGCACGGCGGGGCAGAGCGACCGCGGCTGCCCTCAGAGAGAGCGGGCGGGGGGACGGACGGACGGACAGATGGACGGACGGACAGATGGACGGACGGACAGACGGACGGACGGACGGACAGACGGCCGAGCCGGCACCCCCGGGGCGCGGGGCTCTTCCCGGCGCTGGGATGGGGCTGCGGGAGCCCCTTTGCCCGCAGCCTCCGGCCGCCCTCCCGGAACCCCACGACCCCGCGCTGGGGACCGACCTGTGCCAGGCTCCGACCCGGCCCCTGGTGACAACCCAGCCGTGTCCCCGACCCCGCCGGACACTCGTCCTGCAGCCCCGGGGCCGGGATTTGCATTTAAAGGGAAAGGGAACTTCCTCCGGCGTGTCCCCAGGGCGGTGGCACTGCCAGACGCCGGCTGCCCAAGCGGCCCGTGGGATGGCTGGGGCTGGAAAGGGCAGGAACCGGCCCGGGGTCCCGCACAGCCTCCCCAGGAGCTCCCCGGCAGAGCTCGATCACCCCCTGCCACCCCCAGGCCACTGAGGTTTGCCCCCTGTCCCCACGATGTCACCAGATCTGTGTGACCACAGGATCCACAGGAGCAAGAGTCAACAAGCTCCGTTTCCCCCCCCCGGCTGCTTTACATCATCGTGGGACCTTAAGCCCGTCTTTAACATTTCGGAGCTGATCCAGACACTGGGGGCTGGGCACTTGTTGGGGGTTTGGTCCCCCCAGGGCAGGGGGGCTGAGGCAGCACACGGTGCAGGAGGAGCCACATGAGATGCCCAGCGCCAGGGGTCCCAGGGACAGACCCACCCAACTGCCCCCCTTCTCAGGGACAATCCATCACGGGTGCAGCAGAAGTTCCCACCCCAATCCCACCGGGAAAATGGAGCCAGAACTCCTGGGAGAGAGGGAAGCTGATGTGGTCTCCTCACTCCCACCCCACAGCCCAGTGCCCCAGGTCTTGTCTCCCACCCACGGCCTAATGAACAAGAAACAAGAGGCAGCAGTGGTGAGGTTGGGTGAGGTTCTGTTGAGTACGAAGATCCACACAACTGCCCTGCAAAGGTTGTCGCTACCAGAACAGGGGAAAGGAGGACAAAAAGTGCCTTGGTGACTTTCTAAGATGTTTTTCCTTTTACTGAAAGAGTGGGAAGAGAAGCCAGAGCCTCCCGCAGCCCTTGCTCAGCCCAGCTGGGAATGGGGTGGTCCCACGAGGCTGGAGCTACATTCACTTGCTCGGGGGCTCCTGACGGAGGCAAACAGGTCCCTGTGCTGGAGGAAGCACCGCAGACAGCACAGGGCCAAAGACAAAGCCACACTCGGCTCCAGGGGACACAGTCTGGTGGGTGTTCATGGCTGTGGCTCGGCTGAGACTCCTTACACCCCAACTCGGCTGCAGATGGGGCCTGAACTTGAGGGAGTCGCTGTGGAAGGGAAGGGGACAGGGAGGCAGCGACCAGGCGGGTGCTGTGCGAGGAGAGCAGCGAGAGAAGCTGCGTTGCTGGAAGAGAAGCCAAAGCTGTCAGGCTGAACACGTCCGCTGGAGGAACGGCCCCGTCCCGCGGCACCTTGGCTTCGAGCGCGAGGAAGGAGACACCGAAAATAAAGCACGTCCTAAAGAGAAGCTGTGGGGGGAGGTTTCCAAGCAAGCTGAGGTCTCCCACCAGAACAGCGAAAGGAGAAAGCCTTGAGAAACTAGAGAGAAATCCCCCAAGCCTTGTGCCAGGCCCCCCATCTGCCCACAAACACCCTCCCAGCACAACAGCGTCCTTCGGGTGAGCGCTTCACCCTCCCCAGCACCATGGCCCTTGGGAGATAGTCTGAGAACGCAGAGGGAAAGAGGAACGGGGCTGCAGCAGCAGCACGGCCAGAGCAGAGCCTGCAGGGGGGACCAGCCCCCAGCACGGTCCTCGTGCTGGTCCCAGCAGCTCAGAGAGGAGACGCAGGTTTTGTCCTCCTGGAGCCCCAGCTTGGTGGACACCTCCACAGCCACCCACTCATCCCTGGGGGCTGGGGAGGTCCTGAGGCAGGGGCAGAGGAGCTGAGGTGGAACCTCCCCCGTCCCCTTGCACAACTCATCCCACGCGCTTGTGCAAACCACTTGGGAATGAGACCTTTGGAGTAACTGTTTAATACACTTGCGCACGTGTGCGTATAGCAAAGAGGCAACTGTGAATCGTAAGGCGATCGAGACATTGGCAGGTTCTGGCAGGAGCAGAGGGCCCGTGGGAGGCCTGGGGGAAACCGGGCACCCCATTTCTCTGCTGCTTTTTGTCCCCATTCAATACACAAAACCCACAGGGAGGAAGGGAAATGGCTTCTCTTGGCCTCGTTCGCTCGACGGAGCTGCCACCCGGGGCACGAGAAAACACGAGCGAGTCCAGGAGCTCCCTCCTGCCTGGCACAGAGAATCCACCATCGGGAAACGCTTCGGTTCTCCCCTGCTCAGCTCACTCGCTTTCCCTCGCTGTGCAGGTGGAGGCAGCACCGTGTCCGTCTGTCCCGGGGCAGATCCAGGTGGCCGCTGTCCTGAGCTGCGCTCGGTTCTGGGGGAGCTGCAGCCTGCCAAGGGCAGGGGCTCTCGGCGAGGGAGGGGGACGCTCGGTTGAGTCTCCACTGTTTCAGTCGCTCACGCACGCGCAGGGAGGTGGGTCAGTCTCCTTTTCGTGGGTATCCGTTTATAAAGTGGATGTTGCCCTGCACAGATTTTATATATCATATATATATACACACACACATCTCATATATATATATATGCATATAAAATTTTAAAAACCCTCCAAGAACCTAAGCTAGGAAGTCTCAAATCCCCAGGAGGTGGGGGGGGGGGTCCTCTCGTGCCTGTCCGAGGACCAGGAGAGGGGCGCATCAGACGGAGCCTGTGGAAAGTCCCCTTCCCCTCCCTCGCCCTACCCCTGCCCGCCGCCCAGGGCTCACTCAGCACCCCGGGCACCTTCCTCAGTCCCGCTCTGCCCCAAGGCTCCTATGCTCAGTTCTCCCAGGCTCTCCCCAGGATCCGTGCTGTGCGTTGGCTTTCCCGACTGAAGGCAATTCTCCGCCGGGCGCTGCTCTGCCGCAGCCCCTTCCGCTGCTGCCAACGCCGCCTCGGAGCTGTCCCGGGATGGGTCTTTCAAAGGCTCCAAGAGGTCCGTGTCTGCCCGGGGAGCGTGGGCACACAGGTCCTGCACTTTCTTATTGAGGTCGTTGCGCTCCGTTTGCAGGGCTCGGCACAGTTTCTCCAGGCGCTGGATCTTCACCTGAAGCCCCTCCAGCTCCTTGTCCCGGAGGGTTTTCTGCAAAGAGAGATGTGGTTCAGACTCCGTCCCGCTGGGGACAGGGGTGCAGAGAGAGATAAAACCTCAAGGAGCAGCTCAAAGGGAAAAATGCTGGTGGTCAAGCAAACATTTGAATTTGGCATTCAAAGGACCCGATGCCACTGTCACGGCTCCTTTCTGCCTTTGCCCCCACAGAGGCCAAGAGCCATCGGGACTGTCTGACTTCTTACATGCACCTCTGCACCAATTAACTGTCACTTCTGCCACATCACAGAGGGCTCCTGCCACCGTGTTCAGGGAAGGAAATCAAACTGAAGGGAAAAACACAACCCCTGCTATTCCTTAGCTCCAGCCCAGCACCACACAACTCGTCAGATGGGGAAGGGTCTGGAGCACAAGGGTGGTAGGAGCAGCTGAGGGACCTGGTCTGGTTCAGCCTGGAGAGAAGGAGGCTGAGGGGAGACCCTCTGGCTCTGACAGCTCCTGACAGGAGGTTGGAGCCAGGCGGGTTTGGGATCTGCTCCCAAGGAATGAGTGACAGGACAAGAGGAACTGGCCTCAAGCTGCCCCAGAGGAGGTTTAGGTTGGAGCTGAGGAACAATTTCTTCCCCTCCAGGGTTGCCCAGGGCTGTCCCAGGCTGCCCAGGGCAGGGATGGAGTCCCCGTGATCCCTGGAGGGGTTTCCAAGCCGTGGAGCTGTGGTGCTGAGGGACAGGGGGCAGTGGTGCCCTGGCAGTGCTGGGGGAAGGGGTGGACTGAAGGTCTCTTCCAACCAAAACAATTCCATCCACATTGCTCCAGCTGCCTCAGCCCGGGACAGCCAGAGCCTCTTCACCTCTTCAGCCATTTCCAAGAGCGCCTTGTTGCTGCTCTCCCAGCGAGAGCGGTACATCGTGGTCTCCTTCTCCAGCTTCTTGATTTTCTTCGTCATCTACAGAATCACGGTGACAAAAAGGGAGCAAATAAGTCATAGGCAGAGCGCTGCCATCGCTTCCACCCCACGAGTCCCCAGATGGGCACTCAAACAGAGCTGTCCTGGGGCACAGCCCCTTGTCTTGTCTCGCTGAGCTGAGCTTCCCCGAGGGGAACACTGACCAGGTCACAACAGCCCAGGGGACAGGGGTAGCGCTGCTTGTTCCGACACGGGCGGGACGCAGAAGTCACCGCGCAAGGACGGGTCAACGTTCCACGAGCAGCCAGCTCGTGCTGGATTTTCACACCAGCAAAACAACAAAACCCCAGAGCTGCAGCTTTTCCAGCTCACGGAAGAACCGAGGACAGACGGACGGGTGGTGCCTCCGGCCCACGCAAGCTGTGCCGGGGAGCAAGAAGTGTCACCCACCTTCTCCATCTCCTGTTTAAACGTCGTGAACACTTCACTGCTTTTAGAAAGGGTGTTCTGGAATTCTTCAAACTTCTCTGTGTAGAGAGCCAGCTGTGGGGAGAGACACGGTCACGGCTGCCCGTGGCACCTCCCGACAGCCTCCCCCACGAGAGGGGAGATGGCAGCCAGGCACTGAGCTCATGGTCTTGTGACTGGACTTTACAACAAACAAACTGGCAGCTCGGAGCTGCCCTGCCAACGTTAGGTTCCAGGGAATGTGCAAAAATTCTTTCCTAGGAAAACAACCTTAGCAACCCATGTGTTCTGCAAACATCTCCTGGCCTTAGCAGGAGGCGTTTGCTGGGTCTGAACCAGCAAGGGACAACCACACCAGTGCTCCACTGGGAAGAACCAAGGCCCCTTTCTCCCTGAAGGCAGAATTGCTGAAGGAGGTCTCAGCGCTTGCTGTGCTGACACAGGCTCACCAGTACCCACCCCAGGAGCCACCCTGCCCCTGTGCTTTCCAGATTAAGGAATTTTGGGTTGATTCCTGCTTCAGGAGGAAGTTAAAAAAAAAAACCCCAAACCTAATAACTGGGCTGAACACACAGAGCAGGTAACTCACCTGCTGCTTCAGATGGGTCTCCTGCTGCTTCATCAGCTCACACATCCTCTGCGATTCCACTGCTTCCTTCAGCAGCTGGGGAAGAGCAGAAGTTACCAGGGAAGGCTCCCAACGTGCCCCTGCACAGCCAGCACCTGGCCTGGGGACAGGAGGGGGCTGGGAGAAACACGGAGAGCACAGCAGGGTTCCAGCCTTGCTACTGGGGCCACTGGTGGTGCGGGAGGCCAGGGATGGTCTGACCCGACGTGGGCTCTGCCCTCAGAGATCCAACAGCAACAACAGGGACAAGGCAAAAAGCAAAGTGCTCGCAACCATCAGAGAACTGCTCCAAGACTTACAAAGTCCTTCTCGCGCTGGTGTCTCTCCTCTGCCTCCTTCAGCATCTCCTGGGCCTGCTGGAGCTTGGCATCCACCAGCTGCTGCTGCAGGTCCTTGTGCTTGAACACCTTGTCGATGTGCTGCCGAGGGAACGGCACCGGTCACTGACGTGCCCAGGCAGTGACCCCAGGGACACCAAAGGCAAGTGCTGGGTCCAGCACATGGGGCAGAACCCCCTGCAGAACTCCGGGCTGGTAGCTGCCCGGTGAAGAAGGACCTGGTGTTGGTCAGTAGCCAGATGGATATGAGCAAGCGTCTGCCTAGGTGGCCAGGAAGACCACCAGCATCCTGGTTTGTGGCTCTGGTGTGGCCACCAGGACTAGGGCATGAGCCAGCTCTCTGGACTGGACACTGGGGAGGCAACACCTCACATCCTGGGTTTGGTTTTGGGCCCTTCACTCCAAGAAGGATATTGAGGGTCTGGAGCAAGAGTCTGGTGAGGAGTAAACCTGAAAGGGTTGTCCAGGGCTGTCCCAGGCTGCCCAGGGCAGGGGTGGAGTCCCCGTGATCCCTGGAGGGGTTTCCAAGCCCCATGTGGAGCTGTGGTGCTGAGGGCCATGGGTTAGTGGTGCCCTGGCAGTGCTGGGTTAACAGCTGGACTGGATGATCTGAAAGTTTTCTTCTACCCAAACCAATTCTATGATCCCGAAGGCTCCTTCTCCCCTCCACAGCTCCACGGGACAGAAGGGGTGCACCAGAGTAGCCCTACACCAGGCCTCCTGCCCTGACCCACCTCCTCCCGCAGCTCGTACTGCTCGATGAGCTTCTTGAGCCGCTCTGCCAGCTCCATGTTCTCCTGGCGCAGTTTGGAGTTCCTCTCGTTGTGCTGCTCCATCTGGAGCTGGATGTCGTTCAGCGTCACCTGGAAGTGGGATGTCACCTCCTTCCGCTTCTCCTCTTCCTCCCGCGCGCGCTGGACACCTTCCTCCTGCGTAAGGAGGGCAGGGATGTGTCAGCAGGTCACCAAACCACGATGCTCTGAACCCACCCAGCCTCCCGTTATCGCTTGGATCACACAGGGAGGAACTTTGGGCTTTTCCCCTCCCTTTCTCCAGCGAAAAAATAATTAACACTCGGGCCCCGCGGGTAACGGCGAGTTAACGGCAAAATGAAAGCGCTGTCCTGGACGGTGGCTGGTGAAGGGGAGTTTGCCCAAAGGGCTGACAGCAGGAGACCCGAGCGCGGGGGATGAAGCAGCTCCTGGAGCAGTGCCCAGGAGACACTCGCCTTGAGGGTGCGGTTGTGCCTCTGGAGCTCGCGGCACAGGCTCTCCAGCTTGCTGCGGGCCAGGATGGCCTTGCTGTGCTCGCTCTGCAGATGGTCCTTCTCTTGCACCAGCTGCGTCTGCTTCTTCTGCAAGATCTTCATCTGTTTCTGGGAGTTACGGTGCTCTTCCAGCTACGACAGGAGAGAAAAGGGCACCGATGCAGTGAGTCAGGCCAGGGTGATGGGCTGTGCTCCTATGAGGGGATGCAGGGATCAAAACAGTGCTCTGAGAGGAGGACAAGAGCTTCAGAACACAAAGAAACCACCCCTTTGGTGCTGCCTGGTTGAATTGTTCAGCCTGGAGAAGGAAGCCTCTGGGGAGACCTTCTCATGGGCTTTCAGTGCTTCAAGGGGCCTGTCAGAAAGATGGGGATGGACTTTTGAGCAGGGCCTGGCGGGACAGGACAAGGGGTGATGGGTTTAAACTAAAAGAGGAAGATTTAGACTGGAAAGAAGAAAAAGATTTTTGATGCCAAGTGTGGTGAGACCCTGGCCAAGGCTGCCCAGTCAGATGGTCAATGCCCCATCCATGGAAACCTTCCAGGCAAAAGGTGAGGTTGGCCAGGGCTCTGAGCAATGTACTCCAATTTCTTGCTAGGAACTGATTATCAACAGGGACAGACTGACCGAGAGATGGAGGTGACAGATGTGTCCCCACGGTCCCATCACAGCCGGGCTGCCAGCTACAGCTCAGCCCTGGCTGCAGAGCTCAGGACATGTGGGCTCCGCAGAGCAGCCCTGGGTGCAGCGCACTCCTGAGACAGGATGGGCAAGAGAAGCAGCTCCCACGTTAGAGGAGCAGAGAGGAGAGATCTGAGCTCCTCCTACACGCAGATTTGCCAGCAATCCTCCTGTCCGTGCTGACACTGCTGCGCACAGCGCCTGGCTGGGCCAAACCACTTCTGTCCTCTGATACTGGAACACCCAGCACTGCAGGGCCCCCAGGACACACGCTGCAAAGCAACGCCTGTGCTCCTGGGCTGTCCCTCCTCTCAACAGACAGAAAAAAAAGAAATCTCCAGCCACCCCGTGCCTCCCTGAGCAGCTCCGGCGCTCGTGGCTGCAGCCTCCTCCCCGAGCCAGGAAGGAGGGAGCACTCACCAGCTCAGCGTATTTCTTGCACAGCGCTGCCAGTTTCTCCTCTGGCGTGCTCAGGGTGTTCAGCGTCTGCATCAGCAAAGTGATTTCTTTGCCTGGAACGAGATGCAGAATGGGAATAAATAAATAACCCCCAATGCCTTATGCAGGGTTCTGGCTCACGAGGGCAAGGACAGGAGGCAGAGCAGGGCTCACGGCCGTGCCGGAGCTACCGGCTCCAGCACCTTCCCAGGGCTGTGCCCGGGGTTTCACTGCACATGGAGGGTGAACAACCAAAGCAGGCAGGGAGAGACTTGGTTTGCAGAGCAGGAAACCACCCCTGAGCTGGCCAGAGAGAGTTGTGTCCAGCAGAAGAGAAACCCACAAAGTTCTGAGGCTGCAGCAGCACCCAGGAGCAGTTGGCGCCTTGGCAGCGCTCGGTAGCACAGGACACGACGCTGTGCCCAAGCACATCACCCACCCACGGGGCTTATTTCCCTCGGGCCAGTCAGCACAGGAAAAAATCAACATCTGCAGTGGTGTTCTCAGGCTGGTGGCACATCCAGAGCCGGGAGCCCCTTACCCAGGCCCTTGGCTTTCTTCTTTTCCTGAGCCTTCTTCTGATCCCGCTCCCCACCCTCCTCTCCGGGTCGAAACTCTTCAGTCCCTTTGGTGTTTTCCTTCTCCCCGTTCATCTCGGGGCCGCCCGTCTCCGGGTCACCGTTCCTGGGGGACTCGCTGCGACACTTCTCGGCTTCTTCTGGCTCCGCGGGCTCGCTCTGCCCGCCGTCCTCGCCCGGCCCCTCCTGGCTGGCATCCACGCAGTACGTGTTCAGGATGTCCTCGAGCTGCCGGCTTAGCTCTTCGGAGACGTCGCGCACGGCAGGCCGGGGGGCCTTGGTGTCCTCCTGTGCCAGAGGAGCTGTGGGAGACGGGGAGACAAAAGCGTGAGCCTGCCCCCAGCCCAGCGGCTCGCCGCTCTCTCGCCCCCGGGCGGGTTTCCCGGGCACCCCGGGGCACCGAGGGCGGCCGAACGTCCCCCAGCGTAAGCTGCTTTGTTCCGGCTGCATCTCCAGCCAGCTGCCCTGACAATGGAGGTGCCTTCCCACCAGCCTCTCTTTTGATCACGAGAGCATGACCAAGCCCCTGACATCTGTCAAGAGCAAAAATTCCGCCCCTTCCCCGCCGCCCTTTGACGAAAGGAGGCTGTGTGTGAGCTTTCCCTCACAGGAACTGCCCGTTAAGCTCCAGAGACGGGGTTTTTTACAGAACAATAGAGTTTTAAACCTGGGTTGCCCTGTCTCCTCAATGTCAGAGCAGCTCTGCTGCTTCAGATCAAATGTATCTTGTCCCCCGCAGGAGACACTTGGGGAAAGAGCTGGCAGCACACCCTGCAGTACCCTGCTTTGCTTCCAAAGTTTCTCCAAATCCCAGAATCCCAGTGTGGCAGGGGCTGGAAGGGAGCTCTGGGGGTCACCTGGTGCCACCAGGTCCTCCATCCAGCAGGGGCACCCAGAGCAGGGGCCCAGCAGCGCAGGGTCCAGCCGGGGTGGGAATCTCTCCAGACAAGGAGACTCCACAGCCTCTCTGGGCAGCCTGGCACAGGCTCCCACACCCTCACACCAAACAACTTTCTCCTCCTGTTCATAGGGAACATCCTGGGTTTCAGTTTGTGCCCATCGTCCTGTCTCTGGCACCACCACCAAGAGTCTGACCCTTATGGCCTAAGCACTGATAATCAACCCGTTGCTTCCCAGTGGGACTCAACTCCATGCTCTGGCCGGGAAGCAGTAACTGCTTCAGAACTCTGCACAGAAACAGGGCAAACCCAGAATTTTCTGGCCAAGAAATCACCACTGCTCTTATACAATTCAAAAGAGCTGGGCCACCCTCATACAGAGAGGGCAACACCCCGACCCCTTCCAGGCTCAAACCCCAGCCTGGCACATTTCGGGGGCCTCGCTGCTGCCAGTGCTGCCCCCAGCCCTGGGTGACTGCCCCCCACCTTCCAGGGGAGCTGCGGCCTCCGGCGAGTCGCCCTCGTCCAGCCCCAGCCCGCTGCTCGTTTTGGAAGAGCTGGGAGGACACGGCGCCGCTTTGGTCTCCCCGCCTTGGTTCTTCATGGTGACCTTCCTCCCCGCTCAGCCTCAGCGAGCCCTAGAGAAAGGGAAACAGCAGCTGTTAGAAGTAACAGCTTGGAAGATTTTAGGAGTTGGCAATCTGGGCTGGGAAGGGAACTTGCTCTGGGCCTTTGCTCTGTGCTGAGGAAGGCAGCGTTTTGTTCTCCATTTGTGCCTCACTGCACAGCTCTCTGTTTGGGGGTAACTCACAGCTGAGAGGGAGCTGGGAGCAGCCCGGCCCTCGAGCAAGGCAGCGTCTCCCGACTCGCACGTGGCAAATGTTTGTCCGAATCTCCTGGCCACAGCCCTGACTGCCCCTACCCTTGCTCGGAGGAGTCTGAGCGTGCTGACAGAGACCCCCCCCCCCTTGCTGGGGACACACACACGGGGGGGACACCCAGGGACCAGGGACACACACACACAGAGGGACACCCAGGGACCAGGGACACACACACACGTGAGGACACCCAGGGAGCAGAGACACACACACACAGGGGGACACCCAGGGACCAGGGACACACACGTACACACACTGGGGAGACACTCAGGGACCATGGGGACACACACACACAGACACCCAGGGATCAGGGACACACACACATACACGGGGGGGTACACCCAGGGACCAGAGTCCCAGCCCAGGAAAGGCACCACACCTACTGAACCCACAGCCCGGCCAGGGAGAGCTGGCACCTCCCGGGAGAGCAGCGGGCAGAGCCCGAATCCCAGCCCGGCTCCTCTCCCCTCGCTCCCGCGTTCGCTCCCTGCCCCCCCGCACCCCCCACTCTCCTTAGGGGCGCTAATGACGGAGCGGGGGCAGCTCAACGCCCAGTCCCGAGGAGAGGGATTGCCCCACGCTCAGCAAATGGCTTTTCTTGACGTTTTGCAGCCGAGACCTCGGCGTTTCCCCGGAGAGCGGCCCAGGACCGGGGGGAACCCCCCCCCCCCCCCCGAGCGCCCGGCACACGTGTCACCCACCCACGTGCCCGCGGCCGTGCCCCCTCCCACGGCAGCTCCGCTCCTCGCCCCACGGCCCCGGGCGGCTCTTTTTCAACCTCTCCGCTGTAATTAGCGCGGCTCCCGCGCCTTTCCCGGGGCTCTGCCGGGCGATAACCGGGCCCCGCAGCAACCCCCGCACCCGCCGCGCCCCGACCCCGGGCGGGAAGCGTCCCCTCTGCTCCGGTCCCTCGGCCCCCGCCCCGGCTGCTCTCCCGGCCCCTGCCCCCGTTGCTCTCCCGGTCTCCAGCCCATGGGCCCTGCCCGCTGAGCGCCGCCGCTCCCGCTCCGCCTCCGCCATTAACGGTTCTGCCCCGTCCCGAATTCACAGCGACCTCCGACCGGGTCCCCGCCACCCCTCCCGGTACCCCCTGCCCTGCCCCCCGCATGACCCCTCCCGTGACATCACGGGACCCCCCCCCGCATCCAGCACCGCAGTGACGTCACGCACGCACCCCGTGACGTCAGCTCCAGCCGTCTGACGCAGCTCTCTCCTTCTCTCCTCAGCCAATCAGCGCGCAGCACCCGGCGGTTCCCCGGTACATCGGAGGGGTGGGGGGAAGGGAGAGAGGACGGAGCGGCCCCTTCCCCGTGCGGCGCGGCCCTCGCCGGTGCCGGGGGGGGGGGGCCCAGTACCGCTGGGGCCTCCCGCGGTGCCCGCCCGCTGCTCCCGCCTCCCGCGGCCTCCGCGCTGAGGGAAGCGGCTCCCGGCCCGGGCCTCCCAGGGGCCGCCCTCTGCGCCTGCGCCGGGCCGCGCCGCCGCCCAATCAGCGGCGGGGAGCCGCGGGGGCTGCCGGGAAACACCGGGGAGAGGCGGCAACTGCGGCGGGAGAAGCCGGGGACCGCAATTCCCGGCGTGCCCCGCGCGGAGACTACAACACCCAGCGCACCCCGCGCGGGGCGGCGCCTTCCCGAAGAACTACGAGTCCCAGCGTGCCCAGCGGCAACCTCCCCCCCGCTCCCGGCGTCCCCTGCGCGCAGTCGCCTTGGCGACCGCTACAGCTCCCAGCGCGGGGCCGCCCCCCCCCCCTTACCGGTCCCGCACAGCCCCTCCCGGTAGCCCCGCGGTGCCTCCGGGGCCCAACCCCGCATAAGGCACAAGCCACCGCCCCCGGAGCCCCCGCCGTGACCCTCGCCCACCCCCCCCCCCCCCCCCCCCCCCCCCCCCCCCCGAACCGGTTTCGTTCCCCCCCCCCCCCCCCCCTCCTGCCTTCGCTTCTGCTTAATGAAATCCCGGTTAATTAAGAGGAAGCTGGGCAAGGAGGAGAAGCCAGCTCCGTCTTGGCTCGTACAGTACGTGAGTGAAGAGAGGGAAAGGAGCAGGACAACTGGGGAGGGAGTTGGGACCATCATTTCCAGGTGTGTCTGCCTCACAGTGCCTTATTTACATAAATTACAGAGATTTCATATATATTTTTCTCTGAAGCCCAATGAAGACAAATCTCTACCTATATATAATATAAAAAATACAGAGATTTGACTTTTTTTTTTTGTAAGTAAAATGTACATGATCCAACTGTGAGCAGGAGGTAAACCTGAAAACTCAGGCCTGTTGCTACCGCAGTGAACACCGCACGCGACCCCAGGGAGGGAGCCGCCTCCTCCTCCCACGCAGAAATGATCCACCCCAACCCAAGCCAGGAAAAAAAAAAAACAAACCAAAACAACCCAGAAAACTCATGGAAAACAACCAAAAAAAATATTTCAAGTAAAGATGCAGCTGGGTTTTCATCATTAAGACAGTTCCGTGCCTTCAGTCAGTAGCAACGCCAACAACGCCTGTGCAACAGCGCCTCTGCTTCTTGTTTCAAACACCACCCAGCATCCTGCCCTCTTCAGAGTTACCAGCTTTGGGGGCTTTTTGCCTCTTTTTTTTCCTTTCCTTGTAAATACCACTAGCAGTTCAAAAAAGGAGGGGGTAAAAAAAAAAAAAGGAAAAAAAAAGAAAAAAATCTAGACAAAAAGAAGCCTTCCCCCCAGAAAAATCTTCCCAGGAGTGGGAGAACCTCCTGTGTCTCTGTCCATTTACAGTATATTTCAGGGGAACTTGGCCCAGGTTCAACAGGACTGTCCACTGAAGGAGGGAGGCAGAAAGGCCAGGGCTAAGCTTTGCTCTTGGCAAATTAGAGTCTTTAATAAAGAGTAACATGTGCAAAAAAAAATAATTAAATAGATCAACCCAGGTTTCCAGAGCTACTGTTGTCAGAACGCTTGCTTTCTATTGGTGTTCTTACCCAACCCAACGCTGAAATCTCAATGAAGCACCCGAGGTAAGAAGTGACATTTGGGAGAGATCACCGCAAAGGAAAAAAACCAAACCAGGAGGTGCAATCTGTTCCCTCAGTGTCTTTCCTCCACCCAGATGCCTGCTTTAAAGACATGTATGCAGCAGCAAAAAGAAGAGAGTGTAAGAACATCCCCTTCTCTCCCGTGAGGACAAAGCACTGGTTCTAGTTGTTTGAAGGAAGAACTGTTTCCTAACAGGTGGAGTGGGTGTTTAGCCTTCCATTTGCAAGAAGGGGATGGGACCATCAGCTGCTCCCAGTTGCTTTCTGGCAAGTTTGTGGTGGGGTTTTCCCCCCCCCCCCCCCCCCCCCCCTGGGCACATTATAGCTGGAAACCTTCCATGGGGGCTTCTGCTTGCTGGAAGATGAACTGCTGCTGGTTCGCGTCTACCTGGGGAGCTAGAGCCGAGTCATCCTCTACGCCAAAGTAGTGCTCAATCAAGTCAAAGGCCTTCTGGTAGATCTCTTGGTTCTCATGGCTTTGTAGGAACTCTATCTTATCCAAACCTTGGAGAAGAAAACAAAAACAAAAAAGGTGGAACGAGGTGAAACGAGGATATCCTGCTACTTCCACTGCCCTGCATTCACCCTCCACCCTTGCCTGTATCCACCTCATGATCATGATTTGCATTTTTGAGCAGCACCAAGATCTAAACCAAACAATTCCAGAGCTCCTGGGGATTTCATCTCTACCAGGCAGCGTGAGCATCTCTTCAGGAGCTGTTTCAGCTGACGCAGCTAAAGCAGATGTTTTAAAGTCACTGCTGGGAGCACAACTGGTTGGGAGCAGTTTGGGAGATGCAGGGGGTAGGGAGGGAAGGGAAGCAGGGCCGGTCCCAGTAGCCTCCAGCAGAAGAGCAGCAACAGCTTTAGCTGTCCTAATTAAAACCACTGCTGAACAGAAAACATCCAGGCACAACAGGCTCTCAAGAATTTCAAGAATTAATCTTACTGGGAGAATCAGGGCACGCAATGTAACAGTCGGCGAGAGGGCAAATCAGACACTGGCAGTACACTGGGAACTTCAGACCAAAATAGAAACTGCTCCTCAAAGCATGAAGAGCAGGACAAAAAAACCCAGCTCACCAAATTAAGTCACCCCAGGGAAAAGGTAAATCTCTCTGGATTTCCACTCCATGCCTACAACGTACAACTGGTACAGTCAGAGCAATCTGAACCATGGAATGGTTTGGGTTGGAAGGGACCTTAAACATCACCTAGTTCCAACCCCACAGAAGTGTCACTTTTACTTAGCTTAGCTTATTTCTGATCAGTACTCCCAACTGGTGTGAGCCACAATAACCAGCTTGGCCTTCAGGTCCCAGAAGCCTGGATCAGAAGTACCCAAGTCTCTACTTCCAAGCATTTTGTCCTATGCTCCATCATGAGAGTCCAAAAAAGACAAACTATTGGAACAAATATTGGCTAGTTTGGGATCCACTAAATCCCTTAACCCGGCAGAAAAGCAGCCACCCAAACCAGCAGACACCTTTCAATCCATTCTACGGCATCCGAGTCAATAGAGCCAGGGCCACCAGCCACAACCTACCATAGGCCTCCTCGATCAGGCTGCAGTAGGGGTTGATGCCTGTCCCACTCTGGTTGGCTTCCTGCTCCCCAAGCCTCAGTATGTTCTCCAGGCCGTTCAACGCCACCTGAACAATCTTGGAGTCCATGACAGTCAGCAGGTCACAAAGAGGCTTGATACAACCCAAGTTTACCAAGTACCTGAAGAGAGAGCACCACCAACATACGCTTGTTGTTCAGGATCTAGCAAGCATCACCTTTGCTCAGAAAGGGCAAAGGAAAGGAGTCAAACTAAAATACACAGAGCTGGCTTACAATATGTATTTACTGTCCTGCAAGGTTCATATTTATCTGCTTATTTGTATTGTATACAGCCCACCTCTTAAGAAACCTACAAGTCCCCTTGAAAACCAGGTGCTTCTCAAATTAAGTCCACATTGGAATTTAATCTGTCGTCAAGTTTGGACATTTTAGTGTAGTCAGAGCTATCTAAAGGGGCAGGGGGCAGTAGCTTGGACTAATTTATCCTTATTCAGAAGGAAGCAACAATTTACAATCCAGCTGCAGCTTTGCCCGTGCCTCAGGTACTCTCCCAGAGGTTCTCCAAATCACTCCCCTGCAGTTTCATGAAGACAAGGCCAGCACAGAGTCAGGGAGAGGAGCTGCAGGGGGTACCTGATCTGCTCGGGAGTCCCTCCCGACGTGGCATTGGTGATGGCCCATGCTGCCTCCTTCCTCGTGCGGAATTCTGCTTTCTGCAAGATTTCTATCAGTACCGGGAAAATGTTTGCATCTATCACTGCCTGCAGAGAGAGAGTATTAAAGAAGTGTTTGAGTGGGTTTCCAAGAGGCTATTAAGCACCTGAAGGAAATTTCTACCTCCATGTACCAAAGCAAAAGAATTTTCCAAGCTGTAGCCTTCAGCAACTCCTCCGTTTTATTCCTCAGCCAAATCCTATTAACAGGAGATCTTCAATTCCATCGCTAGCACAGTGACAATCCCTGCTATTGCATCAATACCCTAGGAATGCTTTCATCACTTATCTGCCCTTCTATGTAGGTCATTAGAAGGATAATTAAAACCCAACAAGCTCCAGCATTTCAAAAGGGGTATCTTTAATTCAGCGTGGAGAAATGGGGGCTGCATCTCCTCCTACTCCAATGATCCAACCTGTGGGACTCATTTCAGACCAGTCTCTGCTGGTACAATTAACAAGCTTTTTTAAGCTCGTTTGGCAGATGGCTGGGAGCAGCAAATTTGCAGATTACTGCAGAATAAAACACGTGAACAAAACCAGCCTCTAAGCATCAGATAAGACGAAACTTGCAAATCCTTACAGCTGAGCTTGGAACGGAGCATCATTACGGGTGGGCTGGAGAAAACTCTACCTGTATTTGTGCTCTGTTTCCTGCTGTGATGTTCGATATAGTCCAACAAGCCTCTTTCCTGATGGACTCCTTGGGACTACTTAATAAGTGAAGGAGACAAGGCAGGGCCGAACAGTTCAGAATCACCTTTGGAGAAAGCAAGCAGGAGTGAGATGGCTGGTGTCTGATGGGCACTACCCTGCCCTGCCCGACAGCCCCTCCCCTCACCTGGGTCTGGATGTCATCCCCCGTCACAATGTTGCCCACCGCTCGTAAGGCTGGGGAGGCCACTTTGTAGTCGTTGTGCCTGCAGGAGAAATGGTGCAAGGACAAGGAGAAAGCCATCAGATCAAGCACCTGGGTATTCAGAAGATCCTCTCTCCAACATCTCACCTGCATTATTTACTTAGAATTCCATCCCCTGGCACACAGACACACACAGTAACTTGACTGTGTTGCCCCTGGATAAGCTGAGACTGAAGACAAAGATTCAATACAGACAGTTTTCATCCTAACTGCATCATCTTCAGTGAAATCACAGACCTCCCCTTTTCCATCACCTTCCTGAAGAAAAAGTCACTGTCTCAGTGAGAACACACTAAAATTTTCAGAATTCTGGAAGCAACTGACAGTTCTACCAGTTCCACAGGTGTCAGAGACAAGGCTCTTTCAAACAGCAAACGTTTTTGTCCTTACAGGTGTCAGAGAAACAAAGCAGAGCTGACTTGTGCTACACTATTCTTGTCATCTTTGATTTGCCAGGTAACTGGGCTTCTGTAAGTGTATGTGAAGTTTGTGAGCAGCAGACACTCTGCAGCCCTCTCTGCTTTCACAGATTAGAAGTGTCAATCCAATCTCTCTTTAATAAGTTGTTCCTAGTGCGCGGTATTAGCCTGCGTTGCAGCGCTAGAAAATACCCAGCTTCTCTCAAAAAGGAAAGCTGGTCAACTACAGCTCTCAACCTGCTTCAGATCCTCTGACACAGCAGCTCTGAAGCCAGATGAGGTACCCACTACCCGATCCTGTGTGCACCAGAGGCAGGAAGAGTGCTCGGATGGGTTTGGGGAGAGCTCATGACCAGTCACACAGGCTGAGGCAGCGAGATGAGATACTCACATCAACAGCTCCACCAGTCGCCGACACACTCCCGAGTCAATAACTGCTTGAATTTTCTCATTGGGGCCGTCTGATAAGTAGGAAAGAGCCCAGCAGGCATCTGCCAGCAAGTCAGAGTCACTGTTGAATAATAATCGGGACAACACGGGCAGGCAGGGAGATACCTACAACAACAGCCACCAGCCCAGAAGGTTAGTCAGTCTGCCAAGGACCACCGCGTCCGCACGCAAACACCCCGGAGCCGTGCTGACCGGCAAGATAAAGGCCTGGATGTCCACAGTTTCCTCCCCCAACACCAGCTGCTGCCCTGCTGGTTCACATACCTCATAATCACAGTGTCTGGAGTTACCTCAGCAGCTTTACTGCTGAAGTAAAATTACATCCCTTCCCCTTGGACCAAGTCTAGACTCCTGAGACAAGCGTTACCGTGCACACTACCATTTGGAAGCTCCTTATGTGTCTTATGTAAGAGCACTGCTCCATTTCTTACTCTTAATAACTCTAAATAGCTCAGTATTCAGAGCAGCAGCCATCAGTTATACCTCTGAATACTCCCATCCTTTATAAGCAGTGTTACATTCACACTCTGGCCAGATTTCATCCCTCGCCACAGGCTTCTCAGCTTTCATTTTTAAAAAGTGAAACACATTTATCTGAAAACATTTTTGTTCTACCAGAGAAGGCTGAGACACCTGAAAGACTAGCAGAACCTTTTATTAGTGCCAGGAGGGGAAGAGGGAAGCTCCCACACAGATACAGGAGCCCTGTTTTGCGGTATTTAGAGGTCTCGTCATCAAGTTTTTAGTTACAACTTGAGTGGAGTCTCAACATTCCAGAGTTCATAGCAAAAGGGTCGAGAGAAGCCCACAGCATATGCCACCTTGCTGGGAAGCCTGGGTTTGTCCCTTACTTGAGGAGTCCAGCTGCCAATAGAGCAAGACAGAAAATTGAACAGGTACTCAAACATCTGCTGAACAGCGAGATCAACCTCAGCAGGAAGAACCTCACCCTGTTCCCACCTGGAATGACTTGCAGAAGTCCAACAGGCAAAAATAATCTAGACAAACATCTTAACTGGGTGCCTCCCCATCACCTGCCTGCCAACAAGGCGTTTGTTCTCACCTTATCGAATTCAGGCGGTGGACTCTTTCCTCTGCACAAGTTTGACAAGGCCCAGACAGCATTTCGTGTCATTGTCAACCTGGTGGACTTTGTAAGGAGCCTAAAGAGACAATTACCATGAATTATAATCCTTGATGTGGAAGCCAGCGAGGCAATCAGAAGATAATCTAGTATGATTTTTAAGAAAGTCAAACCACTATTGCACTTGTTGTGGCTCAAGCCGTGCTGCTTGTCATTTGAGCCTCTCAATAAGAAGTGACATGCAACTGCTTCTCAGGATAAATAGCTATTATTCCCAACATCAAGTGACGTGGGTCAGGAAGGCAAGTTCCACACTAGACAAGGTGCAGAAGGAAAGGCAAGTTAGTCGAATGCAGGTTCAAATTCAGCCCAGGCAGACACTTGCACCTCTAAGAGGTCAGATGGTCCTCACTAGAGACCATCTGACACAAACTGCTGCCTCTCAGCTCTGATGAGGACAGCGAGTCCTGCGGGCTGAGGGCCCCAGGCAGCAATCACCACTGACAGGTGACTGAGAGAAGCAGCAGCCTAACAAGCCAAGTCACTCGTGACAAAGCGTGGGTTTGCCAGGGACAATATGAAGTACAGATTAATTCTTCCCAGCGCAGCGAGAGCACGCGGCTGGCAGGCGATCTGCTGACTCTGGTGGGTGTGTACCACACTGCAGAGGCCAGGTGGTGTCCAGAGACCTGCTCCCCTTCCTCACTCCTAGGGGAGCCCACTCTGGCAAGCACCTGAAATCCACAGCACAAGCACAGAGCAGGCACCTGAAGGGACACAGAGTGACATGGCAAGCCCTGGGACTTGAGAAAGCCAAGCACGCTGCGACAGCACTTGCTGCAGATCCAGAGCAGGGTAAAGGTTTGTGAGAAGGCATGTTATCTACCAAGTCCCACTCTGTTTTATCAGATACTTCTCTGAACTGCCAGTTTATCTGGTACCAGTGGTTTGACGCCCAGTGAACATCACCACATGGCACTAGGGAATCTCTTCACCCAGCTCAAATACTGCTCTGCTGCACAATGGGATGTATTGTCAAGTATTCATGGCTACTCACATTAATAAGGGAGGAAGAATAGCGCAGTTAAGGACATAATCTCTACACACAGAGCTGTCTCCAGCAACGTTCCCCAATGCCCAGACAGCCTGAAAGGAAACAGCAACAGTTTTAGCATCCATGTGCTTTCTGAACAGAGGAAGAAAAGGGCAGTGTGCTAAGAAAGCATTTTCCTATCATTTCAGGGAAACAATACTTGGATTTGTGTCTGGAGCCAGTTGTTAAGACACTGGTCACTCATTTTAAACACTGAGTTTTAATCGTGTGCAATCCACTGTGATTCTTTCCCTAACCCCAAAGCAGGACGTGAACCTTACCTGTTCCTGAACATCCTCAAAGTCAGAGTTTAACAGCTCTATAAATATAGGAACTGCCCCGGCCTCAATCACTGTTTTTGTTTGTTGGGAAGTTCCTGATGCAATATTCGTCAGCGCCCACGCTGCTTCAAACTGAAACGAGCAAAGAAATGACAAAAGCATGGATAAAATAATCCTGATGTAGCAAAATATATGCCATTAAATTTTGGCATTTATGATTCTTTCAACTTCTATTAAAAAGACTGCAAGAGAAAGCTAGAACATCGCAGCAGAGCACCTCGATACTCAAAGGATTTTATTTTCTTGACAGATAAAAAAGCCAAATCCGCTAAATGCCTTCTCACAAGGTTACAGCTTCTCAAAAGATTAGCAAGTGAAGACATCACCATCAGTCACACCACATCATTTCACCTATACGACCATTTTCCGGCATGGAAAGCAAAGACACATAGCACATGAACCCATGTGGGGTAGAAAGTCTCCTATATCCAGCCCACCCTCTCGCCTGGCTGACACCAGAAAGAAGCCTTGAGTTCAAGTGAGGCTGAGCAGCAAATTCCCTGCTTTTGCTACTCATACTTTGGTTTAAAAAGCAGATTTCCATCGGGTTCTTGAAAGCAAGCCCCTGTGATGCATGACCTCGGGCCAGAGGGCAGAAGGAAAGATGAAAGCGGTCATCAACACGGATCCAATTCCATGTATGGAAGTATCTTTAACCCCTACCGAGTAACTAGAGTTATTACCAAGCTGGAAGGAATCTCAAGAAGCCACCTAATTCCATCCCTCAGCCCCACAACAGGATCAGCACTACCCAACTCATCTCTAACAGACTCTCAGCCTGTACTTAAAAGCCTCCAACAGTGGAGGTTTTTTTCCCTCACCCTATTTCTTCCCACGCACATATTCCGTGGCTCCACTAGCTCCTATCAGACACACGAAGGCCAAACTCTCTTCCGCTGCAGCTGCGCTATGTTATTGCAGCACTGTTCCCTGATAGCACCTGCTAAGCTGTGAAGATTAAACAGCAACGTGACAGGAAGAATTCACAACACAGTCTCCTTTACCTGTAGCGTGCAATTTTCACTTCTTTTCAGGAACTCAACAAATCTGTCCACCACTCCCTGAGTGTTGATCACTTCATCTATGGGAGGATTCGGCTCTGCAATAGCAAGGCAGTGTCAAAACAGCGCAGAGATCTAGCGCACGAACCACATCACGCGTGAGCTGCTACTTGAATTGCCGAGTGACCTGGAGCTGTACTGAACTCACAGGACAACTCTCCAGAATCACTTTCTGAACAATTCATAAAGCTGTAAATCATTAGCAAGATACCAGATTATCAAGCTTCTAGGTCATAAATTTCTTTCCCCCAGCTCCAAGGTGCTGGGTGTCCGTACAACACATGTGCACCAAGGCCTGCAAAAGAAAAGCCCTGTCAGACCCTGCAGCAGGGATGAGGGGAGTTATTTTTACCTTTGGAGAGTAGCTTCCTGAATTTCTGTGTGGTTGCTAGCTGTAGGTCAGGGTCATCTGAGAAGAGCATCTCTACCATCTCTCTTGTGATCACTCCCTCCTGAAAAGATGCAAAGAGACATCAAAATGGTTCTGTTTCACGCCGAGATTGTTCTGGGCAGCAGTCATGACAGCCTGCCATGATTCTGTGCTAGGCTAGTAATCCAAAGATTCACAGTCTGAGATCACAGCATACTATTTACTTCCAGCAAGACTTTTCCAGTTCACTGTAGTAACTTTTGAGGATGGAGCAAAACAAAACCATTGAGGTTTGTCAGCTCTGTGCAGCCCACAGCACTAAATCTACCCGAAGGCACGAGTGCAAAAAGTAAAAGCACCTTACCCCACACGTTGTGGAGCTAACATAAGAGTCCACAAGGAGACTATCAAACATGGAGGCATCTTCATTGATCAACTCCACATTTCTTCTTTTGAAGAGCTGGCGGGGAACAAAACAGAGGAGTCCTTATTAGAAAGCAATGAACAGTCTTCGTAACTAGACATTCTTGTTCCTCAAACCAGATACCTTCTGAAGGCAACCTGGGTAAAGCAGCAGCCAGGAGTAACAGCTCTGTGCTCTGCAGACTAGTTTGGCTCACAAAACCCAACAAGAGAGCACGCTAAGTCTTGCCCCCAGATATGCAAATACCCAAGTCAGAGACACCGGTACCGGCAAGCACAGAATTTGACCTAACAAGTTAGGGAAACCGGGGAGAATGCGGCTGGTAGAGGACACTCCAGTAGAGCAAACATTTAGTCTGAGCCACACACATCACCTGGGAATCACCTCTTACCTTCACAGACCTCCAAGCCAAAAAAAACCCAGCTCAGAATTAAGAAATACATGCAGTTCATACTTTCACTTGCTCTTCCTGCTTCTCCAGGAAATAACCCCATTCACTAATCAAAAAAAACCCAAACAAACAACACACCAACCACAAAAAAAACCTTGAAAAAACAAGGATCTGTGAACAAAAACCTCTGGTGCCCCAAGGACAAAGTGCTTGGAGAGCTCTTGATGTGAGCTGTGCTCTGTACTAGGAACAAAGGAAAAGAGAAAAGCAAGATCTCAGAACAGTAAAAAAAACCCTAAAATAAGAGGACTGCCAGGGAACCTTAGAGCACAGATCCTTGAAGATTCCAGCTCAGCAGCAGCACCGTCGTGGCTGCGTTAAGGCCGTACACCAGCTAGTCAAGATGACAGTTACCTGTTGCTCTCGTTTCTGTTTGCGCAGTTGAATTCCTTCCTCTTCTCTCCTCCGGCGCATTTCCTCGGGATTTAGGGCTTTGTTCTTGTAGCTCTTCATTCGATAGTTGTCCTTCGCAGGACTCGCCATGGTTTCTGTGAGAGGGGGAAAAAAATACACATCTGCCTCAGAATTTCTTGTCACACTCTGCTCCTTCATTCACATGATCTTTCTGACCAGGCAGGCCCTGCACACGAGGAAGCCTGGAACAGCCAGATTAAAGAGACTTATTTGCAGGAGTTGGTCTCAAAGACTAAAGCAGAAGCTCCGAGCTAAAGTGCAGTCCTGACCGTAGTCCACGTGACAGGCTGCTATGGCAAGAGTGTTATGGAGTTTCTAGGAAGCATAAGAAAAAATTCAGTGTTCCAAACGTAACTTGGACCCAACTTCACAACACTGAGCGCATTACCCACGTGAAAAGCTTCTCCTCAAACAGCAGCACTGTCCTCAGGAGGCACAGAACTAAATTCTACCTTGGTTTTCAGGAGAAATTATTTCCCTCATATTGTCACAGGATAAACCACACCTTGACTGTTCTTTCCCCCCCAGACTGAGAGGTTCACTGCATACGCACAGTAAAAATCCAGCGGACTCACAGCAAACTGAAGTCTACATTTTACAGTAACAATAAAAAAATGAGAGCCATGGAACAGCCACATTCATCCCACCAGGTTACTGCCAGCGTTCAGTACCTGACCTACTTATTTTGCTGCTTCATCTCTAACTAATGCAGTATTTCAAACCTGATTACTCGTGCATTTGCCTCCTAGTCAGGGAAGTGACACTGCACTGTTTGGCACAGTTTAAGGCAAGCAGGGCCAGGCAGTAACCCGAGCACTGGAGGATATCAATGCCTCAGCTGCATCCAGCTGAACCTCACTGCTTTGGCCAGGGCAGCTCTTCCGAGTCCTTCCAAACTTTCTCCCATTTATAATCCAGATTATTTGTATAACATCTGTGCTGTTCTCAGGCCAGGAAGGAAGCAATCATGATACACAACATCAATTAACCCTGAAACCAACTCCCTCCAGAAGCCTGCTCGACACCAATATCTTTGTTTTCTGCCAACTGCTAAGGACAAGCAGAGGAGGCGTCCTGTGAAAGTTTGCAGTGCTACCTCCTCACCCCTCCTCTTTCAAGCTCTAAGTGCTCCTCAGCCAACTGCTTATAGAAAGTTTCAGACCGACTTATCAACTGCCTCCAGCCATTCTGAAGCCCTTCCAAGATCAGCTAGAGAAGTTTCAGACCTTACTGCCCTCCTACTAGGAAAGCACACAGCTAAGCCAAGAAAAGACACGTACAACGTACAAATATCCAGTGTTTCATTGCTGTGGAAAGAGGAAACTACTGGGGAAAAAAAAAATTAACAGGAGAGGAAACATGGTTCTGTGATTTCCCAAAACCAGCTAAAAGGACACCGAGCATTGTGAAAAAGTCAGACTATTTCACAGCATCTGCTTTCTAAGGATCATTCTCTTCCCTTGCCAAAAGAGCAAGAAAGCAATTCTTCTAAAAACCAACAGATAAAAAAACAACCCAAACACTCAGACTCCAAGTTTCTCAGGTGATTTACACCATGTCCCTGGCAAACAGCCCTGACCCCATGCTGCCCAGAGCTGGGGAACAGTTCTGAAGCTCCACGACCAACAGCTGCACCCAGAGACAACAGCAAGGCAGAAGAGGTGCAGCACGATGGGTTCCAGGTTTATTGGCACCACTGAAGCTACAAGGAAGCCGCTGACCCCCAACTCCCTCATCACCAGGAAAAGCAGTATTCTAGCAGCTGATTCAGGAGATAGAAAACAATCTACAGGCTTTAGGGGGTTCGAGCTGATGTGCAATAGCAAGGTGTGTCACAGGCAGAGATTTTTGATCCAGAAATGCATTTACCACGATCACGTTGGTGCATTGCCGTTACCGCCCCAGCACAGAGGCCGATACAGCCACACCGGAGAGTGAGAGCTGCCAGCTTAGTTCAGGGCATTGCAACAGAACCCCCCACAAAACCAAACTTGGTACCTCCCTTTGGAAAGCAAAAGCTCCAATTAAAAGGTAATTTTTAAGACAAGGAGGGAAAAAGTGACTGACTTCATGCTACGCAGAGGGTTAGCAGCCTCTGAGTCATAAATGGCCAAGTGACACATGACAGTTCAGCTGCCTCCAAACTTGCACAACCCCACTCAGCTGGGCACACCCTGGACCCTGCTCTGGGTGCCTGGAAAACAGCCAGAGACTCTTGGCCATGCTGCGAGGTCTCGGAGCACACCCAGTACCTGCTCGTTTCAGGCTCTGCATTTCCAGAGCATCAAGAGCAGGGAAACCCCCAAACCAACCAGCCCCTGAAGTGATTTTCCACCTTGGCTGTGCGACAGCACATCACTGTGCTGCAGTCTTTCTGGCACTTCATCTCCTATTTTCTCTTGCACACCTTTTATCTCTGCAGATGATTTCCAGCCCGTTCTTTGTGTCAATGCTTCAATGCATTCCAACACCCTCCTGTCACGCTGCACCTCAGCCCCACAGCAACAGGCGAACACCACAAACGCAGGATCCCGACCTCACCGTCAGCCAGCAGATGCTGTAGGTGCCACCGAGCCCAAACACCAGGAACAAGACAGCCAGCAGGATACAGGCACATACAGCTTCTTTCCATGTAGTGTTTCAGTATGAACAGCTCCTCCAGTGCATCTGCAAGGCAGGTTTCTGCAGCCTTAGCTATTCACTCCGATTCTATCGGTGCCAATATCCATGGAGCAGTCACAGGAAACCAGGCCTGGAATAACCCGGCCTAGGGAAAGCAGTGGCCTGCTCAGAGGAGTGGTGTGCAGGAGATGCTCGTGCTGCAGATTTTTCACTTGGCATCTCAACAGGGTGGCTCTGCAGGGTTTTGCTGGTACAGAAAAGCTCTCGCCTGTGAAGTGAGGACGGAAGCTTAACCAGAGCCAGGTTCTTTAACTGCTCTCAGGTTTTAGCTGCTGTGTTTAAACCACCACCTCAAGCTCTCTGAAACATCCTCGCAGGACAGTGCCTTGCACCCCACCTCTCCCAGGAAAGGTTCTTCTTCAGGAACCAGCAAAGCCCTGCCTTAAGTGAAGATAGCATCAGCTCACGCCCTAGAATTCCCGAACTGTTCTGCTGCTGTTCCAGCCAGAACGGCGGGGCTCCAGGCTTACCTGCAGCACTCCAAGGAAGCTGGGCACTAAGGCTCCTTCCTCCCCACCCCAGCAGCTCACTCAGAGGGATTGGTGCAGCCGGCAGCTGCCCCAGGAACCCCTTCCTCGCTGAGACCACACCAAACAGACTGCACACCAGATAAACCCTCCTGGCAGTGCCTGCAGCCCGCTCACCACACTTATCTCTCCCGCAAAGCCACCCCCCTGACCATCCTCCTGGCAGGGCAGGTACACATACCCATACCCACTGCTGCGATGGGGAAAGGCTGGAGGCAGCCAAGTGCAGGTGCCTGGGGCACGGTGCTGTGAGCCCATCTATCAACCTGCCGGAGGAAGAGGCCAGGCTGACTGCACGTCTTCCAGACATCGCAGCACACAACGCAAGAGGCATTTGGATAACACGGCCACACACCACGGTCCCAGCATCAGCCCGTCGCAATGGGCACAGACCCACGTGTTCACCCCCCAGAGCTGCTCAGGCACCAAACTAAGTTCAGCTCTGGACGCCTGTGTGGGAGCAGGACTGTTGGGCAAGGGCCAGAGCTCGCCCTGTTCTACTAGAATATCGGCACCACATGAATATGTTGTTAGAAAAGAAAGAGAAAGACCAAAAACTAGGACAGAATTAGAATGAAGCACCTGCTCCTCCACTGGAAACGGTAACAGAGCTGTTCCAAAACCAGCAAAAGCCAGTCCAGCTACTTATGTTTCAGGCCCTTGCTTACACTCCATTCCCACCCCCCTCACCTCTTGCTGAGAGAGACAGCCTGGTTTTTCTAGGAACCTGGTTTCCTCCACATTCAGTGTTTCCTGGATTACCCTGCAGCAGTACAATCTCTGCCTTTCCCTTCTTTACTGACCAGTTAGAACTGATGGCTGGAATTCCCTCTGTGGCCCTGTTTCCTCAGCAGTGTATCACCATTCCTGGCCCCTGGTTGCAGCAGGGCTCAGTGGGCATCACCCTGACCTCAACCTCTTCAGTTTTCTTCATGTTCCCTAGTGCAGAATTCAGAACTGCCAAGGTAAAAACCTGAGTCTGCAGAGCTTCCAACCCATCTCTCCCAAACACCTCTGCAGACGAAGCAGTTCCACCAATCTACGGGAGTTTTAACACTGTCTCCAAATACAAAGAACATTTTAGCATCTGCTATTTACACCAAAACCTCACCAGTTCACTCAAGAAACAGCAAACTTAGACTGTCAAGATGAACTCCGTTGAAAAGAACGTTCTGGCCCAGCTTGGGCAGAACATGGCTTCTGCTGAAGGAATCCCCCTGACCCACCCAGTTCCCTAAGCCAGTGGGCAAGTGCCCCCTGCATTAGAGAACTTTATTCACAGCAGCTCCACGGAAAAAAAAGCGACAGCGTTTGCATTTTGATAGTTCTTCTACTGAGCACCCAAGCTCTGCACCTCCAATCCCACCAGCCAAGCCTCAGCCCCACTAGGCCAAACCAGACATTAAATGCTGTGCTAACACGACACATTAAGTAGATCTAAGGACCATCAGCCTCCATAACTAAGATTTATTTCTATACCCAGAACATGTCACAGCAGGTAACCCCGGCTCTGCAGGCCCAGTTCCAAAATCCATCTGTAGGTGTTTGATGCCTTATGAAATCACAGATAGGTAAAGCTTTGCTCAGGCACCTCAGAGCTCAGGCAGACATAAGGCTCACGGGCTAGTCCTGGCTCAGAGGGACCCCTCTGTCCCAAGGAAACCAGCAGCAACTGGACAACTTGGCAGAAAGGCCAGAAGGGAACGCAGGATAAATGTCAGAAGCACCAGCCACGCGAGTGGCCGTGCAGGGTGATATGCTCAAGGGAAGTCTGTGACCCCACCTTGGCGACAGCTGATGAAGCCACTGCCTGACCACCTACAAACAAGGACTGAGACAGCGACGCAAGTTTCCTGAGCCAGACCCAGAGACAAGGCCAGTATCAGACGAGTCACTCTGCTCACTACTCACCAGGCACGACTGAGTTGCTGCCGTGGCCTGCTAAGGTCATTTCAGAGCGTGAAGCAATTCTCTGCCTCTCTGGGTCCCTGTTAACCGCACACGTCAGGCCAAGACTGACACCTTTCAGGACTGCAAAGCATCAGTGACATAAAACACATTTGCATAACTTCTTTCAGAAGACTTGTTTGCCTCAAAACTCATGCTACTAAAACCCAACGTGAAACTAAGGGAGTTCTCCACCGTTCTTCCTCAGAGGGAAAAACTGCCCACATGGGATCTCCTAGCACAGAGCACTTTTTGGGCACAAACGTAAAAAAGTCCCCATAGCAGCAATTTTTGAATGCTAACACCCCTGTGGAATCAAATTATCGCTAAAAAACCAAAGCAAGGCTTTCTTAAGCTAATAATTCACACTGGCAATGACTTCACATGTTCTGTGAGCTGAGAATCCTCTAGCAAGAGCTACAGGAGCAGTCAAACGTAGGGATGAAGCATAACGGAACAGTTCCTTTCCAGTCCCCTGTGCAAAGGAAACCCCTGCAGGAGATGAAAGGGGTTTAGTTCCTGCTGTAGGATTTGTTGGCAAGGGCTGGATTCACTGAGGGAGGGGGAAAGAAATCCTCCAGTTGTCACATAAACCAAAGAATTACTGTACAGGTGGCCACGCTCGTCCTTACGTATTGGATGATGAGAAGTGTTTACCACTTCAAGGGAAAAACTGTGTGAAAGTTTGACTTCGAAGGCTCTGCAGAGCACTCAAGTCCTCTAAACATCAGTGCAAAAGCAAACATAAAGCTACTGCAGTTCAGCCAGAAAACTGTAATCCCAGGGTCATTACCGCCGCGCCAGGATTGTAACGGCTTCTTAATGTCACTGGCTGAGAAACCCAACCTTGCTTCTTCCCCGTGACGCTCCTCCCGCCTCTCTGCATTACAAAAAGCACCGGCTTGGAAGCTTTTTCCGGCTGCTGATGAAAGCCTCCACGCTGAGTCACTGCAGGGACTCGCAGGCTAAATCAGGGCTGTGCTGCTGAGTCAGAGCGAAGTGACAGGGCAGAAAAACAGTTACGCTGACACATCTGACAAGGCCTTTTCCAAGCCAAAACACCCTTCACAAAGGGAATCTCTGTAAGGTGTCTGTTCCAGTTGGGTTGCTGGGCACAGGACACGCACCTACGACAAAGCCTGGCCAGTCAGGAAGCCCGAGGGCCGTGTGCTCAGGGAGCAGAAGGGCAGTGGAATTATTCAAGTGTACGTGGGTGCACTCGACGGACTCCATCAGCACTGATGTGCCTGTCACTGTGTGCTGGGGACACTTCAAAGCTTCCTAGCCCTGAGCAAGTGCTAGGCCAGGTGACCTCCAGAGGCCCTTTCCAACCTGTTTTCCCTCTGATAGTAGAAATGTGGTCAGCTACAGTTAACAACACCCCCCAAATTCAACAAGCAGTACCAGAACCCTCAGTGCCACCCCCCTGTGACAAGCCTTACTGGCTGTATTCTTCAGCTTTCTCCTACCCAGCAGGTAGTTTCTCCATTTTATGTGCTCACCTGAAAAGCCAAAGGAACCTCCCATCACCTCCTCCCTCTCCCGTTGGCACAGGCTGAGCTGAACACCTACTCCTACAGCATCACACTCCTGCAGAAAAAGCCTTCCAGCAGCACAGGATTAATTATTGCTCTTCACTGCCCTCGGTCTCCTCATACATTCTCAGACTGACCAAGTTGCATGGGGATAGAGATAAACCAAATTCACCTAAGCCAAGACCCTGCTCTGGGGTGCCAAGGAGGCTCAGACACTGAAGAAGAAACAGAGGATTCCTCTTCAGGCCACCAGGACAGCAAGTTTGGTGGGAGTTGTTCTCTGGGGGGTCTGTGTGCAGCAGAATGCCTGTGCTTTCACACCATGCCCTCCAGGAACAGGAGGCAGCTGAAATACACTGCTGGAGTAGTAGATATCAGAGCAGCTTGGCTGACACAAAGAACATCCAGAAGAACAATTTAGTGCCAAACCAGAGGTGTAAGACTCCAGTTGTCTCCCCTGACTATGTCAGAAGCCAGGTGTGATATTCCCACTGTCTCCAGTTACCGCTACTGAGGCATTTCAACAACAACAACACAACCACAGAATTTGTGATGGTTTTGGATCTGGGGAGGTAAGGCTATGCCAGTCACCTCCCACTTGTCATCTGACTACTCAGCATTGCTTCGTGACCCCACATTTCTCCAGCAGATTCACAGTAACAGCTTTAACTCAAACACTCTGACATTCCTGCAGCCAGCTACTCAATACTCTTCACACCACACACTGACAGGGAAACCCTGGAAACTCAACTCAACATTCTCACACCGCACCCTCAGTCCCCAGCAGTTTTTTGTCATCATCTGTTCACAACTGAAGAGAAAAGTGTCTGTCCTCACTTCACCACCAGCAGCACTTACAGGAATTTTGTTCCTTCTGTCTCCCATCTGCAAAGATGTTCCTTAACTGTGAGAACAGACACAATTCTTTTGAAACTCATCTACGTAATGTGTTTTACAGCACTCTACAGACACATCTTCAGTCAGTTCTTAGAGCTGAGGCACTCTTCACAACACAGCATAAAGGTTCTTCCTGACAGAAGCTACAGACAGGGACCCATCAATGTCTCTAGAAGATTCTCTTCTAGGAAAAAAGAAAAAAAAAAGAAATGTATCCAGGACAACTTCAGGATTTGAGTTGAAACCTTAAGAGAAATGTAAATAATGTGTTCTACTTAAATGAAGTTGGTTTTAATCCATAAAACTGGTGGAACTTCTTGTGTGTGTTGTATAAAAAGACAGCTCCAAACTGCTACCAGAATTTAGCCAAGAGCAGATTCTTACAGTGAAAGTCTCACTTCAATAGCTTTGTAGTGAATATAAAGGAATAAAAATAAATCATTTCATTTGCTCTGAAGGCGACAAAGGGAAAAGGAAGCTCAACGGCTGTGCTTACAGGAGAAGAACAACTACACAAGCAGCCCTGTTGAACACACAGCAACTCCAGGCTTGGCCTCTCCAGCCCCGGAATCGCCCCAGCTGCTGTTAAACCCCGGAAAAGCGGCCAAGCTGTGTCACCCTGTCACTCCTTTGGGTCCGTGTTGCACCTCTGCTCCGATGCTCTCCCACGGGCCGCGTGTTTACACAGAGCCAGTTCCCCTTGCAGAGCTGTCTGCAGCCCACCCTGCCGCCGTGCCCCAGGCCGGGCAACGCTGGGGCTGGCTGGTGCCGCAGCCACCGTTGGCTCGCGCCTTCCTGGTTTAGCTGCCGAGCCAGAGATGCGATATCGCTGCTGGAATGTGCAGCAGCTTCGCTGATGGTGCTGGCTGCGGGGAGGGGGAAGGGAAAAGGAGACATTCTCTCTGGGGAAAACGAATGGTCCCGCAGCAAACTCGTCCCTCGCTGGGGTGGTCTGGGATTAGGATTCCTTTTAGGCTACCTGATGTGTAAAAAACCCACTTGCTCCTCAATACATCTACCTCCTCCTGATCTTTTCAGCCACAAAAAAACGCCAAAACATCTGAAGTTCAGGGGCTTTCAGTCCTCTTCAACCTGATTTACATGTTCTGGGACACTCAGATTTCCCAGAGTCAATGGAGCCAGCACAAGTCCGTCACCTGTGGTGGGAGAGTTGTTAAAACAAGGATTAACTCTTTGACTAAGTCAACTCAAATTCAACCCATGAGTGTTATAGGAAGTTAAAACCAACCAGAAATACTCAGAGACGATTACAGAGGGCTATGGAATTCCAGCAAACTCACCCTTCCCGAGACATGCTTTGCCCCAGCAGCAAACAGCAGTGCCTGATTTGCTAAGCAAATCAGAGTTCATCTGGGCCTCGTTAGCACAAGAGCTGGGAGATGAAAGGCTGAAGGAATAGGCACTTTCACTATTACACTGTTTTAATGATCAAGCTCCCCTTTACAAAGTTCATGTTTGCTCACATGAGCACAAGCAAACAAAGCAAGACAGACAAAGAACACATTAAACTCACCAGCCAGGGAAGCTTTATTAGGAACCGAGCGTCAGACACCACGCCACAGGCTGAAGGGAACTGTACAGACATTCAGAGGGGCATTTGTGCAGCCAACAAGGAACAAGCAGAGAAGCATTTCTAACACCACAGGGAAGAGCAACATCCCAGCTGCTCACCGACAGCCTGGCACACTCAACCTGCCCTGGACAGGAAGGGTAACAACATTACCCTGCCACCCATTCAGTCCCATTAACCTAAACCAAGGAAAAGCAGCCTCGGGTTATTGAAAAAGTTAAGAAGTGATGATAGGCTAATTCAACCGAAGGGTGTACTAAACACTTGCTGTCAGAAGAATGTCTGCTTCCAACTCCCAGCAGAAACGGGGAGGAGTGGTAGGGAGGGATGGGGAGCTCCTTGGGATGAATGCTCCCAGCTCCAGGTAACACAGGCACTTTCCAGACGCTCACCAACAGGCCCAGGGACATTTTTCCACTCAAAGTTGCCAGTCAAGATTTTACATCTCAAGCTATAAGTTTTGAAAGCCATTCTGGACTGGGTGAGCCATTGCAAACACATTGTGGCCACTGACTTTTCCTAGAGCATCACAAGCAGGGTTTGAAGACAGCAGGAGAGTTTCTAACAAGATCATTTTGCTCAAGCAACAGCCCACCCTAAAGGGGGGATTTATTTTAAGCCTTCAGAAGGCGAGTGTGGTTAAAAGACAATATTGCAGGTGAGAATTGGCAAGACCTTAACCCTCACTCTGCTTTACAGAGAACACACTTGCTATGGCCTTCCCATTCACACCCCACCTCACCACCTGAAGCCTCAAGAAAACATCTCTCCTTCCTGAACTGGGAGCTTCAATTTCAGGCCACATCAAAAGTGACCGAAAAATAAAAGTCTGCTGTTATTAAAGCACCTTCTGAAGGGCAATACTCAGTTAAGATTTATTTGTAGCTAACAGAGAGTGCCCTCTGCAACCTGTATTGCCTATGAAGTTATCACAAACTCCTCCACTACGCTCCTTCCCTGCACAGTGCCAGGAGCCGCGTTTCCTTGCATTGCCCACGGTGACAGGCTGCACAGGGACAGCCGGGGGAAAGCTACACTGGCACTACTGCCAAGTCTTCTTCCCTGAAAGCTGCAGCAGCCAGGGCCCTGCTGGGTTATCAGAACAGCAAACAGTTCAGCAGAATCTCACTTGAGCCCCATCTTAAACTCTTACAAACTTCAGAATCGAAATGAACTAAAGCTCAGAGATCTGACAGACACTTTGATGAAGCTTTCATCACAGCAGCTCCTTTTCCACCACCACTGCCTCTCAAGGCTTTGATCGTGGTGCCTGCAGCAGAAACAACCCCCAATACCCCAGAACCAGGATATTAAGCATTAAACAACCCCCGCTGCTCCCCTTCCTCCACGCTGGCGCAGCCCAAAGCCCGAACTTGTCATTACCGAGTCGCTATTAGCGACACCCTCCACTCAGGGGCCGGGAGACTCGGCTGGGGACAGAACCCGGCCCCTACCCCGGGAACCCCCCTCAGCAAGAGCCCTCCCGCCACGGGGTCCCACCGAGGGGCCGCCACGGGGTCCCACCGAGGGGCCGCCGCCAGTCCCCGCTCCGCGCCAGCCCAGAGACAGCGGGCTCCGAGGGCCCTGCCCGGGGAAGGCCCCACCGTGCTAGGGCCGTGATGACTCAGCGGCGGCTCCCGGGCCCGCAGCCCCCCCCACCCCACCGGCCGTCCCGCCGCCGCCAAGGGAAGCGGCCAGAGCCCCGGTGAGGAGCGCGGAGGGCTCCGGGACGCGCTGTCCCCGCTGCCCAGCCAGCGAGGCGGCCTCTCCTCACCTCCCCCCGACACCTCCCCCCCGCTGCCGGGCAGCCCCAGCCGGTGGAACCGGGACCGCGCCCGCCCTCACCCATCGCGGCTCCTCAGGCGGCGGCGGCTCCCGAGCTGCGGCGGCCACAATATGGCGGCCCCGGGGTGAGGGAGGGCGCGGGCAGCGGACGGCGGCCGGGAAGAGACAAACCTGCTCCGCGCGGCCGCCGCCACGCCCCTTAAGGCGGCGGGGGCGGGGGCGGGGGCGGGGCTGGGCCAGGCCGCGCCCTCCCGCGGGGGTTTTGTGCCCGCGGCCTTCGGGCGCCCCCTGGCGGCGGGGAGGACCCGGCCCGGCCCTCGCGTTCCGCCACTCGCGTCCCCCCGGCCGTGCCCCTCCCCTCGTGCCCATCATTCGTACCCCACCCCCCTCGTGTCCTGTCCCCGGGTGCCCCCCGGGTGCCGAGATGGACGGGGGGAAGCCAAGGCTCCCGGTTTGCATGAGGACCCCGAGGGGCTTTTGCTTGCCCCGTGGCTACCAGTTCAGCGGGACCGCGGGGCAAGGGGAACGCACTCCAGAGGGAAAGCAGTTTTTTCCCAAAAGCATTGAAAGTGACAGAAGAGCTGCCCAAAAGGAAGGTCTGGAAGGGCAGCAGGGACCCCCAAGGGCTCCAGGCTGCTGCACTCACCCTTCCTAGAGGTTTTCCACTCCCGTCAGAAAACTCAGTTCCCAGACTTGTTACCTGAGCCCAGAGCGGTGCCAGGGGTCCAGCAGCTCAGGGCCACAGCCCGCGGTACAGGACCTGTTCAGGTGGCTGCTTCTCCAACCCTGAGGAGGTCACGGTGCTGGCAGAGCCCAGCATCCCTCCTGGACCAGCAGAGCCCAGGAACGGTACCAGGCCAGAAGGAACAACCTTCCCTCCCTCTACCCTTCCCCTCTGCCGAGTCCCACGGGCGTGCGCGGAGCCAGCAGCTCAGAACGGCCACACAGACCCTGCTCAGCTCATCCCAGAAGCAAAGGAAAGGCAAACACTGGACACAGGCAGAGCCTCGGTAGAATTCCTTTAATCGCTGTTAACTGCAAGTCTGTAAAAGGTTTGGAGAAAGTCATCGTTACAAAACTACCAGCTGTTAGAATTGTTCCTGGTTTTCACCCCCGCGAGAAAAGGCTGAGGGAGATGCAGAATAGTTCAGAACAGAGAATATTGCACAGACAACCAAACGGTTAATTTGACTAAAGAAGAGAAAAAGTGACAGAGATGCGAGCACCGCACCCTCAGAGCCCAGGGATCCGGCTACACGCCCTCGGACACCGAGGGAGCACAGCCTGACAGCCCCACGGGCGTCACCTCCCACAACAGGTTTTCCTGCTACAGCCAAACTAGACCCAGGATGGGGTGAGGCTGCAGCACCTCTGGAAGGCTCAGGGGAGAAGAGTCATCACTCCGTCCCCAGTCCTCGGGGTACTGCAGGACATGCTCCGACATCAGCACCTAAAGTCTCCATCGCCACCACTCCGCCTTCATGGGCAGCTGCATCTAAAAGACTCCCCAGAGAGGAGGGAGAAAAGAAAAAAGACAAACAAAAACCCCAAACAAAAATCAAACCCCAAACCCTCATCTTTTCCAAGCGCACCCAGGTTAATGCTGCCCGAAGCCCAGAGAAAACACACTGCTCTGAGGAGGCAGCCCTGCGAGGGGCAGCAGGACAAAGGCAGCAGGGCTGAAACCACCACCTGAAAGGCCAGAGACAGCAGGGAGGGCTCTGTCACGGTGTGTTAGCAACATCTGAGGAGCATCTAGTGATATTAGAAGGGAACTGCCCCAAAAAAAGAGGCCGTGGGTCTGAAGGAAGCATTGCAAAGGGGTTAAGCGAAGGAACCCAAGTGAGTGCAGCAAAGCTTGTGACACTGGGGACCAAGGGGCCTGGCCTGGGTGGGACACAAAGTGTTGGAGGAGGGGACAGACACAGCCTCAGCCAACAGGTACCACCTGCACTCGGGGGCTTCTGCCTCCCCAGGGGCTGGGAGTGGGAAGGGCTGAGCCTCTGCACCCAGGCAGAGGTTAAAAGGGTCAGTGGGCCAGACTGGGGCTTTGCAAGAGTTGAACTGGGCCCTGCGACAGAAAAGCGTTGCTCCCAGGGTGACTCAAATCACTGCCAGCCCCAAAGAGATCAAGTGAGAGCAAACCACAACTACTTTGCTCAAAGAATTTACCCAGAAGCAGACAGAACGCAGTAGAAGGCAGCGGTGGGGCTGCACAGGGGGAAGCAGCAGCCCCTGGCTCTGTGAGGAGCTGCTGCTCTTCCAACAGGAAATGGGAGCTTCCATTGGGAAAAAACAAGAAAGCTCCCAAGAGCAAAAGCCAGGCAGAAGCTCAGGGTTTGGCAGGGAGCTCGGCTCCTTCAGCATGGTCCAAAAGCCACAAGCCCTCCGCCTTTCTCTGTGGCAACGAGCGGCACAGCAGAAGGGGCTTCCACCTCGGCACCCCTGGCCCGCGGCGCAGAGCGGCGAGCGAGCACAGCACGCGCCCCACAACAGCGCGCACGAGCGAGCGATCAGCCCGCGGGCACGGCCTGGTGGCAGCAAACAATCCCACCGTGGGTCTGAGCGCCCAGCTCGCCCGGGGGACACCCCACGGCATCGCATCTGCCTCCCACCGACACTTGGGGGGCAGTCGGTTTTGGCTTGGCCAGTCTCTAGGAGCTACGGAGAAGATGGGCTCCCTAGCAGCTAAGTGTACGAGTGAACTCCTGCTTTCTCCTCCTCCTCCAGGTCTGAAGGGGTCACTCAAGTTGCCCACAGGATTTAGGCAGGAATGAAGCTCCTCCAGCCTGGAGCTGCAATCCCCAGCACAGTCACACACAAAGGAACAGCCGGTCCGCGATTTAATTCACATTCGATGGTGGAAATGAGCCTGTGACACACACTGGAAGCAGTCGCTTTATTCCCAGTCTTCCCACTCTTCATCTTCCAGCTGCAAAGAAGAGGAACATCTCCCAGTTTGTTTTGTAACTCCACAGCCATCTGTCAGCAGACCTTCCTACCCAGGGCACCTGAGTCAGCACAAAGCCTGACACATCCTCACGCTTCCATGTCCTCACCACAGGCATCTGCTTGCTCGGTTCCCCTTGGGGACCTTGCACACTCATCCCCCTCTACGCACATCCAGACAGCCCCTCTCTTCTCCAGCTCACACCCACAACTCCCACAGCAAGATCTCAAGCTGAGCCTGTCCTCAAAGAGCGAGTCACACCCTGGAGAAGCCTCCTGTGAGCTGCTTTCAGCAGGCAGCTGCCTGCTGCTGTGGGGTGGCTCAGCCTGGAGAAGAGAAAGCTCCAGGGAGACCTCTGGGTGGCCTTTCAGGACTTAGAAAAATGATAGGGACAGACTTTTGAGCAGGGCCTGTTGGGACAGGACAAGGGGTGATGGGTTTAAACTAAAAGAGGGAGAGTTAGACTGGAGAGAAGGGAGAGATTTGTGACTCTGAGGGTGGGGAGAGCCTGTGCCAGGCTGCCCAGAGAGGTGGTGGCTGCCCCATCCCTGGCACCATTGCAGGGGAGGTTGCCCAGGGCTCTGAGCACCCTGCTCTAGTTGCAGATGTCCCTGCTCCCTGCAGGGGGGTTGGACCAGATGACCTTGAAAGGTCCCTTCCCACCCAAACCAGCTAATGATTCTGTGCCCTTCCCAGCCAGCAGCAGCTACATTTTGCTGCAAGATGCTGCGGGCTGGAAGTGGAGCTCATGCTGAGGGATTGAGTTTCCCACTGCTCCAAGGTGCTGCTGCCTCTCTCCAGCTCCATGGGAGGCACCCAGCAACAGCAGAGCTCATGCAGCAGCACCCCAGGGAGCTGCTGATTATTTCCAGGAGCATCTCCCCGTGACTCACCTCCCCAGACACCTCCACCTTCGAGAGCGCCAGCTGCACCTCCTCTTCGGTCATGTCCAAATCAAAGTCCTTTTCCCAGTCCTCGCTGATGTCGGTGCTGGAGCCTGGAACCACAAATGACACAACTGAGCCATCAGAGCTGCACGTGTTCTCCAGACACTCTTGCTCAAATCAAGCCCTGGTGCCCAGGGGGCTCAGATCCGCTGCAGCCTGCCCAGGAAACCAAGCCGTGGCCGAGAGCAGGCGGGCAGCTCGCTAACGGAGACGGGCTGGACTGGACTGCGCTTCCCTCGCAGCGAGGGCTGCTTCAGGCTGAGTGGGAGAGGTGAATGCTGAGGGATGTTCTCTGGCCTGGGAGAGACAGGATGTGTCACATTTCAGTCACACAGCAAATACAACAGCTAAGGAATGGCAGAAATGACTTGGACGCAGGGACTGTCATCGTGCCCAACAGCAAGAACCACCTCCTGGGGTAGAGGAGCAGGAGGGACTCCTCAGGGCACTCCCTGCACAGACAGCAGGCCCAGGACCAAAGCTCTGCTCAGGCAGCAGACTGGGCATTTCTTGTTTAACTTCATTCTGCTCCCAGACCCAGTTCATGACACTTTGCCACCTTGCTGGATCCTGGGTTGCTTCCAGGGGCTTTGTAATCCCCATAGCCACTATTCTGGGAGCAAAAGGTTTGCGAGTAGTGTCAGCCGGAGCTGCGACACGTCCCTTCTCAGGGTCCTGGAGGAGCCTCACTCTCTGCTCTCCCAAGGCAGCACAGGAACAGGGCTCAGGCCAGAGCCAGCTGCAGAGCAGCTGAGAGCAGACTGTCCCCATCTGATGTGACCCACTCGACCCTGCACAACAGCGCAAGAATTTGCTTCCACTTTAGTTTCGGCCATTAGACATCTTTGGATCAAACCTTCCCAGGCAATTATGGCAAAACCCCTTTTCTCCTCCTCCTCATCCCAAAATCAGGCCTTTTCACAAGAAGCTACCACCCCCAGCAGCAGGTTTCCATGCCCTGTGCTGGCCCCACACACACACCTTTCTTGCCGTTGTTGGAGGGAGTGGATTTCCCGCTATCCGAGTTCAGCTCAAAGACTCGTAGATCTGTTGGTCCTTCCTCTTTCAGAGTCTCTGTCCTGCCCTGGCCTTTGCTCTCCACCTCTCTGAGCCCTGTAGCAGCCGGTGGCTCTGAGGATGCTGCTGACTCCTGGGCAGGCGCAGAAGGACGACCAGGCTCCGGGGGATTTGGCAGGGAGCTCTGCTCTTCTGAGGTGGCCTCCAGCAGCCTCTGGGAGAGGTCTCCGGTCCCAGCTGCTTGCGCTCCAGTCTGTAGCTGCGCAGCAGGCACAGAGGCAGGGTTTGCAATCTGAGTCACAAGGGAGATGCTCTCACTGCTCTCAGAGGGGCTCCCTTCTGCTGGGGCCAGCTCTGGAGGGAGGACAGCCCAGCTTTCCTCTGAGGGTCCCTTGGGAGCAGCGGGGTGGTTTCCCTCCAAGGCTGCAGGGGCAGATACGTTCTCTGCTGCTTCTGGAAATTTCACGTTTGCACAAGGCAGGGGTGACATCCCCAAGAACTCCTCTGTAGGAAGGCAGAAGAGAAGCGAGAGATGTGTCAGCAAGCGCTGCAGCAGCTGACGGTGCAGCAGGGTTGGCTGCAGCTGGGCTGGGAGCTGAATTTGTGGGAGCAAGGAGGAGGAGCCACCACCCTCTCTAACCAAGACCTGCCAAGGTTTGCACAAGCCCTCCCGCAGATCCCCAGCCCTCTGACCCACCTTCATCCTCCTCCCAGCCTGGCTCCTCTTGGTGAATGCTCTGCTCCGCTCGCTGCTTCAGAGCCTCCCTCCGGGCTTCATCCTGCAGGGAATTCAGCATCAGCAGCTGCTCAGGGACCCAGGTCCTTTCTCCCCCAGGCACAAGGACATGGACAAGGCAGTCCAAATCCCTGCTTTTCCAGGAGAAGCATCTTCTGCCTCTCTGGTCTGCATGACAGAGCCCCTTGTCTGGAGTGCCCACCCACCTCCAGACTCACCTGCTCCAGGCGATGCACTTTATAGAAGTAGCGCTGCCAGAATTCCGAGTGGGAAACGGCCACCGGGACCTGGAGAGAGGAAACCCGACGAGTTGCTTCAGAGGGAGGGCTGCAGCGGCTGCCTTGCTGCCCTCTCCTCCTCCTCGCAGCTACCCCCATAACCTCTGCAAGGCACCTGCATTTTCAGGTGCACAGACTCGGGACCAAGCCTCAGAAACATCCAGGCAGATGCTCCTACACACATCAGACAGCTCAGAGGAACTTCTGCTCCAAGCCCATGACAAACAAGCAGGGAAGAGGGATACAATATGCTGCCTCGTGTCCCCGTGCCAGTTCACTGCAACCACAGGCCTTTCTACCATCAACTCCAGGGCCCAAGCAGCTCAGGGCTTCCCTGTACCACACCCCAAGTCAGAAGTTAGTTGCCCACTGCGGAAGTCTCACCATTTTGGTGTAGAGAGCCCGGATGGAAGGGCTGGATGCTAGCAGCTCTGCAATCTCCCCTTTCTTCTCCTCGAGGTTAAACTGGGAGAGCCAGGCCTCAAGTTGCTCAGCAGGGCCTGAACAGGAGAGAACAGTCCTTGGTACAAATGGTTTTGGGAAGCTTCATTGAGAAGATGCTGCAGATCAGACTATCTAGCAAGACTAGAGGCAAAGGACAAGGGAGCCGTGGGTCCGAGCCCACCCCACATTGTGTCCTCTGCCAGCACAAGGGCAGGGAGCAGCAGGTTAAAGTGGCCCAGCACACTCTCAGTTGAAGTTAGCCCCCAACACAACAGGCAGATCTGCTCTCCCTAAAGGGTGACCCCACCTACAGCCAAGCCCTGGACAATTCAGGATGGCCCACAGGCCCCACACAAAGGCTGGGGTCAGGCCAGCTTGGCTCAGCAGCACCCACCAAGCCCTCCCCATACCATCAGGTTCATTGCAGTACGTGGCCGGGTCCGACTGGAGGCTGTAGAGACGAGCCTGGAGGAGAAGACACACAGGGCAGAGCCATCAGTGGAGGGGCAGCAGCAGAACCCCCAGAGGATAGGGCTCAGGACTCTGCACCTCAAAGAGCAGCTCCAGGAACGAGACACTCACCTTGGCACTGTCGTAGGGCTCTGTGGTACCTGTGGGCGTTGCCATCAGCGTTATCACATCGCAGTCAATGGTCTTATCCGGCGAGGGAGCAAACGTGTCCGAGATGACCCCCAGGAAGTCAGAGAGCCCTTTCCTCACCTTTTCAGTCGCACCGGACGAACCTTCTGTCCTCTTGAAGAGAAGAGGCAGCACAGTATAAGTAACAGTGCCGGCAGCAGCAGGACAAGCCCCAGCCTTTTTGGGAGAGGCTCCTTTAAGGAGGCAGGATGCCTCTGCTACAAAAAAAGTGCTAACAAGGCAACTGTGTGGCCAGGGCCGGGCTAGGAGAAGGGTGTGGTGGCAGGCACTGGTTCCAGGTGGCAGGGAGGCCTGTGGGGAACAGAGCTTTGGCCGTGTGGGGAGGGACACGGCCAGGTTCAGGGACTGGCTAGTTTAGGGGTTGACTGCCACGAAGCTCGTGGTTACACGCTGGGGGGCGTTCAGAGGATGGTGTCCTGGGAAGCAGGTACATCCCACTCACCCCCTGCTTTGCTTCCCACAAGAACCCCGTCTCTCTTACTCCTGTACTCACTGCCAGCTTGTCCTTGACCACACTGGCTGTAGCAGCGATGGTGCAGGCTGTGTCATGCTGCACCACTTGAGTGAACTCGGCCAAGTCCCGTTTCATGAATTCCAAAGCTTCTGTGGACTGTAAGAAGACAAGAGAGACCGTGGAATCTTTTTGCCCTCTAGTGAAACCAGGCTCACTCTGGGAACACCTACCACGTTACAAAAGTTAAAGCGTGAGAGCCTTTAACCCAGCTGAGCCCTCACCCCAACGCACGCAATGAGGAAGGCTGTAACAACCAGAATAACAACAGGAAAGAGCTATGCCCAAAACACGTCGCAGTGAGGGTTTGGGTTTTTTGTAAGAACAGGGAAAAAACAGGTTAGGAGAAACCAGTTCAGAGTTGCTCTGTAATTAGCAGAAGCAGCGCTGTCGCAGGCAGGAAATCACCCACCAGAAAGCAACGCTGCGAGTCCAAACCCTCCCCGCTCCGGGGGCGATGCGCACCCCAGCAGAGCCCAGCGCTGCCGGCACAAACACACCCGCGGCCCCTTCCCCCCAGCGGGGCCCGGCACCTCTCCTACCTTCTCCTTGACGGCCTGGTAGCTCTGCTGGAGCCAGCTCCGCCACCAGCCCGCGTCCTCCCTGCGGGGACACACGCACGTCAGCCGGACCCGGCCCCCCCCGCACCCCGAGGCCTCCCCCCTCTGCCGCCAGCCCCGGGCCCGTTCCGTTCCCTGCCCCCCGCCAGGCCCGGCCCGGCCGCCCCCTCAGCGACACCGAACTCACCCCTCCGCCATCTTGGCGGCCTGACGTCACCAATATTTACCGACCCCTCACCCCGCAGGGCCCGCCCCGGGGGCGGTGGCTGCCGCGGTCGCTGTCGCTGTCACTTCCTCCTCCTCCTGCTCCTCCTCCTCCTCCTCCTGCTGCTGCCGGGGGGCGGGAGCGGGCGGCGGAGGAGGTGAGTGGGGAGAGCGGCCTGCGGTGCGGGGCTGCGGGGCTGACGAGCGGCCGAGAGCGGCTGGCGTGGGGAAGGAGAGACCCCCGGGGGCTGGGGCGGGGGTCTGCGGGGACGGGGGTCTGCGGGGACGGGGGTCTGCGGGGACGGGGCGCGGCCGCTCCCGGTTCCCCCGGTTCCCAGCTCCCCCGGTTCCCGGTTCGCGGCTCCCCCGGTTCGGGGCTCCCCCCGTTCCCGGCTCCCCCGGTTCCCGGCTCCCCAAGCGACCGCGGGTTCCGGGGAGAGGCTGTCGAGGGTCGGGGGTCGCTCCGCTGCTGACGCTGCTTTCTCGTTGCCCCCCCCCCCCCCCGGCAGCGAGCGGCGGGAGCGATGGAGATGCAGTCGTACTACGCGAAGCTGTTGGGAGAGCTCAACGAGCAGCGCAAGAGGGACTTTTTCTGCGACTGCAGCATCATCGTGGAGGGCAGGATCTTCAAAGCGCACAAAAACATCCTGTTCGCCAACAGCGGCTATTTCCGAGCCCTCCTGATTCACTACATCCAAGACAGCGGACGCCACAGCACCGCCTCTCTGGACATCGTCACCTCGGAGGCCTTCTCCATCATCCTCGATTTCCTTTATTCTGGGAAGCTTGATCTTTGCGGGGAAAACGTGATCGAGGTGATGTCGGCGGCTAGTTATTTGCAGATGACCGACGTGGTCAACTTCTGCAAAACGTACATAAGGTCATCGTTAGATATTTGCAGGAAAATAGAGCGAGAAGCTGCTTTCTACCAGGCTGATAGCGGGAGCGCCGTCTCTGCGAGAGAGGGCACCTCGTACGGCTCCAAGAGCCAGTGCTCGGCCTCGGTCTCTTCCCTGCAGGAAAAGGAAAGGATTCCGGATTGCCAGAGAGACCCTCCCTGCGGGGAATGCAGCAGCTGCCATCCCCTGGAGCTCGTGGTCAGAGACCCCGTGAGCAGCGACTCTCCGGACGACGTTAATTCTTCTCTGCCCAAGGGGGTGGAACCCAAAGTAGAGTTTGACTCGGATGAAGTAGAGGTGGAAGTGGGTGACCGGCTGCCGCAGTACCCGCCTCCCTTGTCCCTCGAGCAGATGGAGGAAGGGCTGCACGGCGGGCAGGCGATGGACCTGGCCTGCAATAACTATCACATGAAACAGTTCCTAGAGGCCCTGCTGCGCAACAGCTCAGCTCAGAGAAAAGATGATGTGGTTCATCACTTTGTCCGGGGCTTTGAGGGTAGGCCAGAGGACGCAGGGGTAGCCATGAGTTCCATGATGGACATTCACAGCGACTGGTATGGTGAGGACACAGGTGAGAGGACTCCGGGAGGGTGTAGTCTGTATAATCGAGGAGAAAAGCACTTAGCTGTGCGACTTCCTTTGTTACTCTCATTCTTGTTCAGGAATATATTGATGAATATGATACCGTAGCAAAATAAACTATTGTTCTGGACTTGAAAAGAAAGCTGTACTCATTTATTCAGTGCAGCATTTGGGAGGTAAGTATTTCTTAACAGCTTTTGCAGTCTCTCTGAAACAGCCCCTGGAGCGTGGTGCTGGTGATGCTGCTTTAATAAACAATCTCATTCGGGACCCTGTTGAATGGCAGGTGAATTTTTAGAAGGAATCTTCCTCTCGTTCTGTTAGTGTTACAAAGAGCAGTCAGAAAGATAAGTTGAGCTGCCATGAGAGGGATCTGCTGTAGAATCTGACAGGGCAGAAGTAGCTTGTTCCACTGGAGCTCCTGCCAGCACATTGGTGGCTGGATGATGGTCTCTTTGCTCTCACTTTATACTTCAAAAGAGCAGAAATCATCTCTGTTTAGTACTGAGCGACACCTAGATATTCTGTAAGAGCACTGAAAGCTTTGAACTCTGTGGTGTTGCATAAAGACAAGACTTAACTTTTGCCTCTAGAGGCAGATTTGCTTTCTAGCTGCTGGTCACCTGAGGTTCTGCTGCTCTCCCAAGCCCAGACCCGTTGGGATGTCTCACACTGGCAGGAATATCTCCTAGCAGCAGGCTCGGGGAGCTACAGAAGATGAAGGTCACATCCATGTGCATTTCTCCTGAAGTGGACAATGGATTTGGGCATTCTGCCTGTGTATGGTAATGCTGGTGCACAACTGGGCTCATCCAAGCTGCCTTATGAAGCCAGGAGGTGGCTCTGACAAATGCCACGAGTGCCATCGCTGTTCAGGATGTGAGAAGTGGAATAATGGTGTGGGCAGGTATTTGTTAATGAGCATTTTATTGTAGATAGCAAGCTTCCATTCATGCCACTTCCAGCTCAAGCATGCCTGTGTGTGATCTTAAAGCAAATAAAGCCAGTATTATCTCTCACTGAAATAAGGAACCTGATAAAATCACAAATCCTGTCTTACAGTCGCCAAAAAGCTGAAGTTACCGGAACAGAGTCCTGTCTCCAGATCACACCCGTGGTTTTTGACACGTAGCAAGGCAAGAGCATCTGACACACAAACCTGGCTTATCTTTTTCCTCTTCAGACTGTTACTGGTCATTGAAAGGGAAATGCTTCTGGAATTTGATAGAGAGCATCAGGTGTTCTGGCAGCTTACTAGGAATGTTAATGGGAGATGTGATTTAAATCAGAGTGGGGAAAAGCCCCCAGATGTTTCCTTACATTTCTCTGCTGAAGCTGGACTGGGGTAGTAAACCTTTAGCAGAATGGAACTATCTCTGCTCTGTTTCTAGTGGTCCTGCTATCTGAATGTTTCTCCCAAGCCACCAGGAATGAGAAATACAGAGTCCTGGTAAAAGAACAGTTCTCTCACACGTTCAGGCTGACAGACGAGATCACAATGCCCCTTACTTTCCAGTGTCCACATCTGTTCCTGTCATCCTGGTCCCCTTCACACACGCTGGAGGGTAAACGGGCACCTCTGGCATGCCTGGAAGCAAGGCAGGTGTAAGAACTTTTATTATTTTCATTTTTTTTAGATAGAACTCTAAATGCCCAGCAGGGACCAGCAATACCATGGGAAGGTCCAAAATTGGGTGAGACGAATTTCACTCGCACAGATGTTCCTTTCTTATTCTTTGCAACTGGGGTGGACAACCCTCGGTCCAAGGAATGTTCTCCAGCCCCACCTACTTTGGTGTGACTGAAAGAGCTCGAGGTTTGCTATGCAAACACTTCTCCGAGTCAGTGCCTGAAACGGGGAACCCTGATCTTTTTAGAATCTCAGCCTTTGTGCTGGAAAAGAAGCTCGTATCGGGGCAGGTACCGAGAAACTTGGTGGCACCCACATTTGTGTAAAACGTGGTCTTCAAATTTAATTCTCTCTTCTCGCATCTGACTTCATAACTGACTGTTACTTGCCTGCATATAGTGTGATTTTAGGAAAAGTAAAATACCACGTACTGGAGTCCTTCAATTTCTTATTTCCAGCTGAAAGGCTGAGGCGAAGGGCAGTAGAAACAAGCAGTTGTGGTTTTGAGTTCTCCACATCCAAATTGACACGCTTTGTAAACGCCCGTAGGAAATGTTGCGCTACTTCTACCTGTCGTTTGTGTTGAAGGTTTTAGTTTCTAATGTTGTTTAATGCTAAAAAAATAATGCTTTCTATGGCTGAGGTAACATGGAGACCCAGCTGCACCGAAAGCAAATTTCTGGCACTTAATTAAATGGCTGCTTAAAATAAATAAAATAAAATTAATTTGTTTTTCTGTCGCGAGCCAGCTCCCTAAGAGTATCAGCTGCGTAAGTGTAGGCAGGCTGAGTTTCAAAGGACTTGTTCACCTGCAGCAGCAGCACGAGTGTCCCCTGAAATTGCACACGACAGGAATCCCAGGTAAGCCAAATGCAGAGAGGGGAAAGTGCGATGATCTTGGTTCCCATTTGCAGCAGGGAGGGTAAGAAGCCGAGGCAGCCGCGCCTGGTGAACTGCCTGTTCTAACGCCTTGTGTTGTTTGGTTTTTTTCCCCCCAAGGTGATGTGTTAGTTGTGCCAATCAAGCTTCACAAATGTCCCTTCTGTCCCTACACGGCTAAGCAGAAAGGAATCCTGAAGCGGCACATTCGCTCTCACACGGGAGAGAGGCCCTACCCCTGCGAGACCTGCGGGAAACGTTTCACTCGGCAGGAGCACCTCCGGAGCCACGCGTTAAGCGTAAGTTGGATGGATTTTTAACTTCTTAAAAGCTTTTGGCCTTCCCCAGTTACGTTTCCCAAAATACGCCGGGCAAAACGATTGTCGCCGCGAGGCAAACGTTTCCACGAAGTTCGAGCCACTGGGATTTGGTTCGTTAGTATTTATGTGACCCCCGAGCTTTGACGCTGGAATGTGATGGGATCACCTGCCATTTAGCCTAAGCACGGGTGTTTTTCTGTCCTAGGAACACTCCCAAACCTCAGACTTTAAAGCGAGAAGGCAAAATTGCCTGTTTTTTTTTTTTTTTACCTTAGTGTTTTATTTTTCCCTTCAGGTGCATCGCTCGAACAAGCCCATCATCTGTAAAGGCTGCAGGAGAACGTTCACCAGCAGCCTGTCTCAAGGGCTACGACGCTTTGGCTTGTGTGACAGCTGCACCTGCGTGACCACCACCCACGAGGACTCCATGCCCATTAACCTCAGCCTCGTGGAGCCTTCGTCGGAAGGCCAAGAGAAGGGCGATGCCGACAACGACTGGCCCATATATGTGGAGTCTGGAGAGGAAAATGATCCGGCTGATGACGATGATGCTGAGGGTGATGACAAGCAGGAGATCCACAGGAGCTTGTCGGACCGAGAAACGCTTATGTAGCAGTGAGAGGAGAGGGGGAGAGTTTGAAGTGTCTCCCTGACAGTGGTCGCTCTGCCACAGAGAGCTGCCTATTTGCCTAATTAGTGAGACTGTGCTGGTTTTTTATTATTATGTTTTTTAATAGAAGAGTGGGGAGAATTGGGATTTTTTAATACTTTTAAGTTTTCAGTGCTGTGCACCAGGAATCTGTGAAGAATCTTCTGCCTGGGCTTCACAGAGGTTGTACTTGAGCAATTTCCAGTGGTGTCTCTGCCTCCTAGTTTTGGTTTCTTGCAGGTGGGATATCTCTGTGTTTTGATAACAGGTTTCTTCAAATAATGCTGTCATGGTCCTTAATCCCTGGTCAGGAAGGGGCACCATCTCCTCTCTGATTACATTAAAAGAAAGGTAGTTTTCATCCATTACCTTGGGACTTTCCTGAACTAACCTGTGATCCTTCTGTATTAGGATGGTATTGTCTAAACTGTAAACCTTAAGTGTTTGCGTAGACTGGATTTGACCTGGAAACCAGGGATTTGACCTGGAAACCAGGGCGGACAAACCAGCGTAACAAAAATATGCTGCTGCTGAAAGTGCACAGTAAGAATAAATGTATTTCACGTGTCCTTAGTTGCAGGTATTTAGAGAACAAGCTTCTCATTCTGAATTGGTTTTACTGCATCTCCCTCTCTCAAGAACTCAAACTACAGATCTGTCTTTAATGTGACTTAGACATTAGTAGTCTTGGCTTAAGAAATATTAAGCACATATTGTGGTGTCTGGTCTCTCGGTGTAGACTAAGTGAACTGCCCAATTTCCTTCAGCTTTTTCCAGCTGAAGTTCAAAACTGTCAGTCAGGTTACCTGAGAACTGTGATTCTGGTAGATTAACTATCCAGATCCACGGCTGATGTAGCTGAGGAGCAGTTAAATATCATTATCTGAGCTATCCATATAAAACTCCTCTGAATACTCTTTTTGAAGTGTTTGGGTAGGAAATCTCAGAAAATTTTACTAGCCTCTTTGTACACAAGTCCTTTTCTTTCTCTTCTACTGTATTTTATTTTAGTGTGTGGTGATCCTTCCATGGTTTACATTGTTGTGTGAATTTATCCAAGTACTGTTTGGTTTTTTAAATATCAACGTGGACCTCATGTTTCTTTGCTGGGACAGATAAAAATCTCACCTCAAAGGAGGTGAGATTTTTTTTTACCTTTCCAGTAGCAAGTTGATCTAAGCTTTCAAAAATCAAGCTGGGAAGAAAAAGTACCAAGAGAGAGCCTGTTGCTTATGGGTAACCTGCTGTTTCCTAACAAAGAGACAAACCTGAAATATACTGTGAAATAAGACTGTTAATGCTTCTTTACCGTGTTGTTCCTAAGTGTTCCATGAAAAGGCAAATCGTGTAAGTCTTTCTAGCAGGAGTAGGTGCTAAATCAGAAGCCTGTAGACAGATGTGGCTGGCAAAGACCTAGCAGTTCTACTTCTTGAGGTTCTTTTGGTGTATAGACTTTACACCTGGCAAACATTGGATGGAACCTCAGAAACAAGGAGCCCTCTGATTTAACCAGTTAATTTTAAATATTTTTTTTTCATACCTCATGTTTTTATTTTACCTACTGAAAAAGAACAAGTCAGCTTCTCTATCAGCTTCACCCCACAGTGAAACTGGTCCTATGGTGATTTACGGTTTACTTCTGAGAGGTGACTCTGATGTCAAAAGTGCAGAATTAAGAATTCATTGCCAGATCAGGTTGAAGGAGGAAAGAAGAGACAAGCTGCTTTTTAAACAAGTCACTTTAGCAGTGACTTCGTGCAAAGAGCAGAAGGTAAAGAGACTTGCTTTGAAATCTCTCTGGTCTGTTCTTAAGTCCCACCTTTGCAAGAACCTACTGGCATCACATTCTAGTGTGACTTAAGTTGCAAAAGCTTTTAGCCATCCCTCTTCCAGGTCATCTGTAAATTTGAGCTTGCAATAGCTGAACAGCATCATAATGACACATCCTAGAAAAATCTCACTGGGACAAGACCTTTAAAAAATTCAGGGCTTTATAGTCCCTATTTTCATCATCTAAATTAAGACCATCAAAGACAGAACTCCACGTAGGTTCCAGATTTGGAGCTGAGCTCCTCTGAAAATCCTGCTGTGTTTTTGGGTCCTTAGTGCTTCTGAGCAAAGCGTGGGCTTGCACATCCTGCTAGCACGTTGGAAAACAACACCTCCAGCCTAGCAGGGCTAAACTTATGGACTCCTACTCTATTTTTGTTGAGTCCATCCAACATCAGAGGGTGGGTTTTTTTTGGTGTCTGATTATCTGATAAAGGACTGACTTCTGCATGTGAGGACACCTGAAAAAGAGTCATGGATTATCTGTGTTTGTTGAGAGACTAACTCGATAACGCAAGTTGGGTAAGAATGTAAATAGGGATCCAAAGTGACGTTTAGTGACCAGGCATCCCACGTTCTGGTCATTCTAGCATAAAGATGCCACCTCCTTGTACATATTGGTAGAAGCTGCTAGATGTGGAATGTCAGCTGAGCACGGTTCTGGCTGGTGCACCACGATTAAACTGTCCTGTCAGAAGATTTAGCTTCTCCCAGGGCTGAGCTGCGGGCTGGTGCTTAACTCCAGAGTAGGGAAAACGAACTTCTTGCGGAAGTCTCTGCGGGAACGACTGCAGGGACCTTCAGCCGTGTTACTTCAACCTGCTTTCTGTGGTCTTAGAGGTTGTTCTTGTGCGTCTTGTGCCTAGAGAATGGAGCTGTGTTAGGGTCTGTGTAGCGCGGGGTGCGGGTGGGGGGTACGCCGGTCACGTTCCCCGGTGACAGGGACCAGCGGAGTCGATGTTTCCTGGTGAGCTCTCATGTTGTGCTGCTTTGTTTTCGGTGGAGTCCTTCAGCCTTTGTATTTAGAAGGGGATGTAGTTTATCCACATTCTTGTGACCAGGTGTTCATGTGAATCTGTTTGCTGTGCTTTCCACTCGGTTTTTTTGGATGTTTTTTTGGGTTTTTCCCTGAAATCTTCCATTGTAGATCCAGCCTCTACAAGCTTTGAGAAAACGAGGTAGCTGCTTAAAAATATTCACATGGTGCTCAACAAAGACTCAAAACTAACATTTTTTTCTCAAAGTTATTTCCAATATAATCTCTTTCTCAAAGTTTTTTGAAGGCCATGCAGACTACGTATCTTAAAAGTCTTAGCTCTAGGTAAGTGACTGTTTAGAAGTATACGTTTTCATGTATTTTGCACACAATTGCACTGTATTTCACTGAAGGAATATGTGCTGCACTGGTGTTCGGAGCACATTTAACCTCTCGGTGCAAGACCTTGTAAATCTTCCAGATGTGGTCATTTAATTTCCTGATGTTTTGTAAGGCAGTTTCATAATTGAAGTCCTTTGGTCTGGTTTACATGACAAATTCTTATAAACTGAACCTGATTTGTAGAAGTGACTGAACTATATTTGTGGATCTTGGAGCGTTCTGGAGCTTTTTGATTGTCTAGAAAATAAAACTCTCTGAGAGGGTTGCTTTGATTTTATTTTTTTACGGTTCAAAACCTGAGAGTGTCTGGCTGAGGGCTCACATTTCAACTCTGGGAATCAAAAACGAATGTATCCCTTTCTGGTGACAGTTTGCAAGCAAGAATCAGATTCTGGGTAGGAAAGGATTAAAAGGATGCTGCCAACTTAAAGCCAATTGTCTAGGGTTTTTGTTTGGGTGGGGGGGGGGTTGTGTTTTTTTGGTTGGTTGGTTTTTAAAAAAATCTTTTGTATTATTAATGCCGACTTTGTTTGCTTACCAGCTTTTGTAGTTTCATAATCATCTTGACTTTTAAAACTATTTTTAAAGCTTTTCATGCTGGGTGAGAAAAATATCTGCAGCTGGGCAGCAGTCGCTGATCCTGGAAAGGAGGAAAATGCTGTCAGATGCCTACAGGGAAACACATCTGGGATGGGGGGATGGAAACGGCCTCCCAGATATTCTTTCTAGGTGATTTTAATTTATATTGGATATTTCACAGACAGACTTTTTTTAAACCTGCTGTTACAGATATTTAAAACCTGTATTTACCTGTTGATTTAGAACATCCTGGATCAACGAGAAGTGTAGTAACCCCTTCTCTCTTTTCACTGTTCTCATCCAAACAGTGGCATCTGATCACTTTTCACCGGGACCTTTTAAGTTTACACATTTCAGTTTCAGAAGTGCCTGGGAATTACATTTCAAAACTTGTTTATTATTGTGGTGGGGTTTGTTGTGTTGTTTGTTTTTTTTTTAATCATGAAAACATTTTCAGATGTATTAAAGATTTTTGGATGCAACTCAAGTTGACAGCACCCTTTAAACGTGCATGTAAATTGCATTTCTTCTCTTAGAGGCCACTGTTAGGAGGTCAGCCAAATAACTGAAGGGGGTTTGCCTTATGTTGGATTGTTTGAAATTCAGATTCTTTACAGACTTCAGAATATTAGCAGCATGTATGAGACTATAAAGGGCATGAAGCTGGGAAAGCCTTGCCAGCCTCTCCGTTTAGACACATTACAAAAGTACGAAACAAAGGACTAAAGAACTAAATAAATTTCTGAGATGGTGGACTATTTGTGATGTATCATTGTGCAAAAGAGGACGAAAGCAGCTGTGGAGCACGACAAAGCCAGTGCCTGTTCCGTGGCTGTGGTAGGTGCAGCGAGCACGCGGCCGGGCAATGTTTCTGAAGGGCTCAGAGCAAAGCACTTGCAACGTCTTTAAAAATTCTAATTTAGCTACTCTAGATACCGCTGCATTCTTCTCCTACTGCTTAAACTCTATTACCTGTCCCTAGCAGATGGAGAGCCCTTGAGGTCCTGTAAGTAGTGATAGGAGCTACCAAGCAGCGCACTCTCTGCACGTCAAAGTACCGATCACCTGGGAATTCAGCTAAGTCCAATGCAGCAAATGCCTACAATCAGTTCTTGTCAAAAGCAAGCTTTCAGCAACTGGTATAATTTGGGCATGGGTCTGGGAAAAAAAAATACATAGAATGTTATCTAGAAAGAGGTGCTCCTTAGTTGAATTGACAGGCGAAATCTAACTTGAAGAATGAATTCGAGTGGTGTTAGAACCCGATACTGCAAAGAAAGGGTCTGGCTGATACTAACCAGTGTGATCCTTCAGTTGTTTGTCATCTTTATTCCCCAATGCCAGAATCGATAGTTGGAGCTTTCCATTAGTTGGCAATAAACAAAATTCTGTGAAATTCCCCAACTCAAGACTTTTGAGTCAGTCCTGTTGCTCTGTGGAAGACTAGCCAAGCAGTACTTTTACCTGAATACTCTGCCAGTCTCCTGTCATCTGTGACTCGGGGACTTCTGGAGACCTTTCTGGAGGTAGCTCTTGAGTCTCTCTGGTGTCCATGTCCAGTACAGCCCAAATGTTTTGCATCCACGGCCCGACGTGCGGAAACAAACCTATGAAAGGTTATAAAGTGGGCATGCTCGCGGCACCGGCTGCGAGGGGATCGCTCTTCCTAGCTCACACAGCAAGGTGTCGAGTGAGCAGGTATTCATTACACTGAGTCATACATACTCAACAGAATTAACTACACGTTCATTATATGGGGCTGGATCGTTATAATCAGCTCCAGGAACTCATGATCACAGCCTCCTCCCTTTGGTGCTTGTGCACTGCTGGATGGTGGTCGTGGGCTGGGGTCTTCTGGAGGAAGGCCCCCGGTCTTCTCACCTTTGGTTGAAAATGTTGACGTTTCACAGGCTGCTAACTGCAGACCTGGCCAGCTTGTCTCTGGTAGCTCTTCTTCATTAACGATGAGTTCCTGCTTTGGTTAGAGTTAGTTTCTCTTATCTACAAGGACCAAGGCCGTACAGGACGAGCTACAGCCCATAGAGCTGTCAAACCGTAACATGAAACAGATACCAGGCACTTTTATCATTCACTCGCACAGCCCCTGGTTTCTCGGGGAGCTGGGGCTGGCTGCTGTAGAAACCCTGCGAGATGTTTCTTGTGTGAAACCCCACAGCACCGGGCAGCTGGGGAAGCAGACAGGAGGGGACCTGGTTCCTTCTCCGGGGTCACAGCACCGGCCCCGGGCAGCAAACACCTTTTAGTGCTATCAAGCCCACGGCGAGCGGTTCAAGCGTGCGATGACGTGCGAGAAACCACATCCCTTTGCCGCTGCCGTTCTCTGGTGCTGGGACGAGCAGTGAACAACCCGTGTCCGTTGAGCCTCGAGATTTCCTAGATGTCCATTCATCTCCCTTGCTTCATTTTCCCTCCAGTCTGGATACCTCTCACTCGAGGGATGTTTGAAAAAAGCTGGGCTTTTATCACATTTCCCTCCCTGACCCGTTCCTGAACTGCCAGTGTGACATGAGTGAGCACTACCCGACACGCAGGGGTGTGCCATCAATGGTAGGAGCTGGGAGAAACTGGGTGCTGGGGTTGTGTGGCCTTACCCTGAAAGGACAAAGATGCTAAAGGTCCTCTGAGCTGATTTTGGAATCGGTTCTGGGGTGTAAAAGCAAGATAAATTTGCAGGTAGAGGAGGATTATGGGTGGAAAAGGCTCATCCATTGTAGGTACATCAGAACGAGATGTTTTTTGTTGCTAATTAACACCATTGCTCAGTGGATGGACAAATTCCTGGGAAATACAGCGTAAATTGCAGTGGCTCGGGTGTTCGAGAATGATTCACTGAAGCCAGTCAGGTACAGGGTGGAGTCTTGCACAAGCAGAATGAGTCTCGTGAAAGGTTTTGCAAGTGGGGCCTGCCTTGGAAAGGAGACAGAATCTACAAAACTAGGGATGTTGATTAAAAAAGGAGGAATTCAGCTGGTGAAAAAAAAAGTGTTACAATAGATATCAAATATGAATGAATGTACATGATATAGTTAGAAACATTCTCCCAGTTTAAGAGGAAAGAGTCTTTAGATGTCTTCCCCGTTTTGCTACAGTGGGGAAAGGAACGTAAATTGTTTCAAGATGGAATGTCTGAGGTTCATGGAAGGGAAGGGCATAAAGGATACGGCTCAGGCAGAATGGCTCCCACTGGAAAACAACTATTTATGAGAAATAACCGGGGTGCCAAGAGCACAGAAAAGACCCTGGTGGCAAGAAGAGGGAGGAGAAAGATACCAAACTTCATGCGAGAGAAGGTGAGAGGTTCAGGTACTGGGATTTCAGACCGGTTTTGGGTTTGCTTTTGGGGTTTTTTTTCAGAAGAAAATAGGTAAGGACAGAAAAAATACAGATGTTAATCTCCTTTGGAGGAAGCTGCAGGCGCGTTAAAGAAGGATTTGGGTCACCAAGGCCTCTGCTATACATAAAGATGTGAGAAGGGAGCATCTAGGGCATCGCATCCCCTCCCGGGCGGGCTGCGGGAAGAGGCGAGCAGCCCCGGGTGCAGGGCGAGCAGCAGAGGAAGCCGCTGGGCTGCGCCTGCAATCGGTGCGTTGCCCCTTTAATTGTGTCCCCAGCCCTCGGGCGTCTCTGTCCAACGCCCACGTCAGCAAATACCTTTTGTTTCTCTCACGTTCGGGCTCGCAGGGCTCGGGGCTTCGGGGACCAGCGCGGAGTCGCCTTCAGCCACCGCCAGCCCCGACGCGGGGCCGGGGACCCCGCATCCACCGCCCGCTCCCCGAGGCTCAGCGGCCGCCGCCCGCAGCACCCACCCGGTGAGTGGCGGCTCCGCACTGCCGCTCGGACCGGGCGCCGGAGCCGGTTAGGAGCGGGGCTGCTGCGAGGACGGCCCCGGGCTCCGGCGGCCTCCGAGGGCACCGCGGCCCGTGCCCGCCGCTCGCTGCCGCCCGGAGCCGAGGGTTGCCGGGGCTGCAGCGCCGTCCTACGCCGGGCGCCATTTGCAGCCCCGGGCGCGGCAACAAAGGGCTGCGCGGGAGCGGGCGGCGGGGGCGCGGCGAGCGGGGCCGCGCAGGGGGCGGCGGCGGCGGGAGCGGTTCGGGACGCGCCGGGCGCCCGGCACCGGGCTGGGAGCTGCGGCGGGAGCGGCAGCCGGGGCTCGGGCGAGGCGGGCGAGGCTGCGGGCTGCACGCCCAGCCCGGTTCAGCTCTGCCCGAGGGCGGCATCCCCGGGGCCGGGAGGCGCCTCCGCCTTGTGCCGGGCGGGTTCGGCCGCCGCCGAGCTCCCCGTGTAGGAGCGAGCGATTCAGGCGGGCGGGTGAGTGACGGCGGCCTCGGCCAATGCCGGGGCCGTCCCGGGCGGGCTGCGGTTGCCGGGACGCTGCGGCCGCGGTGTCCAGCCTCGGTCAGCTCGGGCAACGGCTGCGCCAGTCCGGTCCGGTCCAGTCCTAGCAGCCCTGGCACTGCCCACGGCAGCAAGGCCAAGTTGTTCTTCTCTGTGAACCGTTCGCGTCGTCATCGATGTAATTTTAATTCTTTTGGGCTATGCTGTAAGGCTGCTGAGGCTCCTTTTCACCTCTTAGAGCTGTTTAGTTTCTTCTCTTGTATTGCTTTGTGGGGTAGGGGGTGCAGAGAGGTTCTCGCTGTATTTGGAACGAGGCAACATGCACGATGTGCATTTTTTTATAAATAGAGCTCATGTCTTTACAATAGGATTCAGCCACATGTCATTATAAAAAGTGTTTTTCCTTTCAGAGCCAGCGTTCCTCTCACTCCCTGCCTGGAATGGAGATTTCGTCCCATCAGGTTCACCTCCTGGAGCAGCTGAATGAACAGCGGAAGCAAGACCTGTTCTGTGACTGCAACATCCTGGTTGAGGGGAAGGTCTTCAAGGCCCACCGCAATGTGCTGTTTGCCAGCAGCGGCTACTTCAAAATGCTCCTTTCGCAGGGCTCGAAGGAGACGAGTCAGCCGACGACAGCGACTTTTGAGGTCTTCTCCCCAGAGACATTTATGGTCATCCTGGACTTTGTGTATTCGGGCGTATTGTCTTTAACCGGTCAGAATGTGATCGAAGTCATGTCAGCTGCCAGCTACCTGCAGATGACCGATATCCTTAACGTCTGTAAGACGTTCATTAAGTCCTCTCTGGACATTAACGAGAAGGAAAAAGATCATTACCTCAGCCTTTCAGCTAAGAGCACGCACAGCGAACCCCCTCGTCCGCCTCTTTATCGCTCTAGAAGGAAAGCGAAGAGCAACCCGCGGCGTTCCTGCTCGATCCCGGATGAAAAGGCCGATACGGCAAATGAGAATTCCTGGAGCAGTTACAACAGCTACCTGTCCTCCCAGGTGATTGTTCAGCGGACAGAGACGCAGCTATCGAAGCGGGGCAGGAAACAGGGCTCGACCAGAAAGCGCCGAAAGCACCTCAGGCTGTCGCAGACCCGCGATTTCGCGCAGTGTAAATCGAACAAAGTTGAGCGGGCGAGCGCGGGCGGCAGCGCCTCGGACTCCAGCCACGTCTCTCAGGTTAGAGAGGAGGCTGAATTCGACGCTGAGAATGAAGTCGATCACGATGATTATGGATACAATCACGAAGCAGAAGGGATGCCGAAGAGGTGGTCTGTTGCTCAGCTAGAACAAGAACTTTCCAAAACTCCCGAGTTCATGGAATTAAAGGCAGAGGAACTGTACACCTCGATGCCCACAATTTTAGGTGTGATGAGTAGTTGGAACGAAGGTAAAAAAATACATATATCTTTGCAAAGTTTGCCTTTATTTGTAAGAATTCGAATTATCTTTTGGAGGGAATTTGTGTGGCTGCATGAAAATATAAATGATGAATAGAGTTGCATATTATTTTCTCGGTCTACTCAATTCTAGTGCCTAGCAGAAGGAGAAACTTGGAATTAGAGAGCTTGACTCAGGTAAAAGTAAAGTTAGAACAATGCACGCCAGGTTATTTGGACCCAGGCAGTGTTTAATGAAGCCTCAAGATCTGTAATTGAGCTGGGGACCTGAAGGACTGGATTTTTCTTGTAACATTCCCAATACCTGGCAGTAATCATAGAATATCAGGTTGGAAGGGACCTCAGGGATCATCTGGTCCAACCTTTCATAGAGGCATTCACCCTAAATCCAGCCCAAGTCCTTCACGAGAGAAAGTCCCATCACTGGTGGGACACTGCATTCCCTTGAGATCCAAACCAGCCCAAACTTCATGACCACACTGTGTGAAGGACCTAAGTTCATGACCACACTGTGTGAAGGACCTAAGTTCATGACCACACTGTGTGAAGGACCTAAGTTCATGACCACACTGTGTGAAGGACCTAAGTTCTTGATGGACTGCCAGCACCTGCCTGAGATGGTGGGATAAAGCTGGCTGGTGTATCCTCCTGTGCATGCCTCTGGAAACTCACGTACCTGTATTTTATTTTAAGTGTATATTGTTAAGACTTTGGGCATCCTGGTACATTGCCTAGAGATCACAAATGTCAAAGCTATGACATGTTAGCTGATGGAAGAGGCAGAAATGATGACTACATGTAACACCTATGTATTTATGATCATCTGTATGTCAAACAGTTACCATAAGAAAGCACACACTATCAAACTGACACGTTCCATCAGAAATACTGGGTTTGAGGGGTTATATTTTGGGATTCTTCCTATTTAGTGACAGGCTGAAAAAAATGACCTGCTGCTTATTTAAGCCGAAAAAATAATCCAAACTACCCCACAAAGCAAGAAGGCCACACCCTGACGGTGTACCTGTGCTTCTCCAACAGATGACCTACCTCGGATGCGATTCAAGTGCCCCTTCTGTACGCACACGGTGAAGCGGCGCGCAGACCTGAAGCGACACCTTCGGTGTCACACGGGGGAGCGGCCGTACCCGTGCGAGGCGTGCGGGAAGAGGTTCACCCGACTGGAGCATCTACGTAACCACTTCCAGACGGTACGGCCCTGGCACTCGGAGCTCCTGCCTAGCAAACAAACCCACAAGGTGTCACTGGTACAAGCAGTCCAGTCGTCTCCAGAGCTAATACCAGAAAAGTTTTTTAGCTGCACATCAACTTTAATTATTCATTATATAAATTGGCAGATTATGTGGTTAATTTTATTTTTGTTTGGGGTTTTTTTTAATAACAATTCAATGCATTTATTTAATTTTTTTTTCCAAACCTGCTTTTGAATGAGCACTGACAAATTTTCAATCTCTTTAGATACATCAGGCTGGCAAACTGATCTGCAGAAAATGCAAGCGCCACGTAACGGAACTAACGGGATGTGTTGTTCAGCAAGGAACGAGACGCTACAGACTGTGCCATAAGTGTCTCGCCGAGGCAAATTTTGACAGCATCCCTGAGGATTTAGATGCAAAACATTCTCCTGTCTCCTCGGGAAACAAACATTTCAAATGGGCTTTGGAGGTGGAACAGAAATCGGATGAAGAGACAATGGAGGAGGAACCATATAATCTGGTTGTCCGACACGTTAATAGCAATATTGCAGATGAGGGAGATGAAAAGGTGAAACCAAATCTGAGGTAGATAGATTTGTGGTTTTGTTACTGTTGTATTAGTGATTAAATTACTTGTGTCCTACCAACCAATGCTGGTTTATTTTGTTAAAATTAAGTATTGCTAAAATTCTACTACAAGAAGCAAAATACAAACTGCAAACAAGTTGCTTTGTACTTCCAGACATGCAACAGTGTAACCACTTCTAAATATCATCCAGACAGCAATTATCTGTCAACTATTGAGAAGAATCAGTTTATATTTCATCAGAGACTTGCTCAGAACTCTTGTTCATAAAGTGTGAAGCAATTTACAGCTCTATAAAGTTTCTACACAATACACATTCTTTAAAAACAAATATTGGCAATTTGCTTTGAGAAAGTCTTAAAGTAAGCAGGAAAGAAATGTAAAGCAGAGTTTTGGTGACACTGTAATTACCGTGTATATACACTTCAGAAATTTCATGAGAAAGAAGCAAAGTAAACAAGTGGATTTCTTCCCGCTGAAGAACCTATGGAGGAGAGCTTTGTTTTCTGGGTGGAGTTACTGCTTCTGATAGTTCAGAAAAGCATGATTAGTTTTAAATACACAGAGCCAGGCAGACTAGAATAACCAACAGAGCATCTGTAGTGCACTTGCATAGTAGGAAGTTGCCTTTTCAGATATGCAGTGGGTTTGTACTATGAATTTTAAAGAAAGATACGCTGACATGGTTCCAAGGAAATAAAAGTGCAATCACTGAAAGTGCAGTTGTCAGGTTTTTTCCATTTTTTTTTTTCCAGGATGCAATGTTTTCTTAAACTTCTCTCTATCTTATGCCAAGATAGTAAAGAGGTCAAGTCCCTTTAATTTCAGTGGGACAGCTGTGATGTGGATCTCTTTAGAAAAATATAAATTTAAGATGCTTAACAGCTGCTTGACAGCATAAAAATATTTGTTTATAAGGAAGATTTCCCTTAGATTTTAGGCAACCTTTCTAATTCTGGAGTCTCTTCAGCTTTTTTAGAAGTATTTTTTTCCAGTCAGTTGTGTCAGAAAACCTCCGCTTGCTAGAGAAAATGCTCAGCACTAAAATGATAGAAACAAATCTCAGGAAGAATGTATAGAAAAATAGATTCTGCCTGAGAGCAGAGAAAGGCATTCCCAGCAGGTTCTCCTGATAAAGAGCTGCTGTTTAGTCTCATGTCTCATTTGATGCTACGTTTCCTTTCTTGTTAGCAGACTCTGTAGCCTGAGGTTACTGCTAAGCAAGCAAAAATTCCCTATAGAGAATTTGAGAACAGCCATACTGCTTCACATCAAAGTTCTCCTGGTCTCCAACAGTTGCCATTAAAGGATACCGAGGGGAAAGTGAGAACAGGGCAAGCCTGGATAATTAGTCCCTCATGCTCTCTCAAACTCATTTTCAGTTTAGTTTTTTTATTTCTTTTGGGGTTTTTTTAACTTGTATATTTAGTAACCACCAATGTACATCTTTTCCAAGTAATTCACCACTCTCCCCTTAAAAGTTCTAAACATTCTAAAACATCTGAACTTCTCACATCAGTAATACTTACTCTCCTTTGGCAAATGCCTCTGCCAGTCCAGCAAGCCCTGTGAGTCCCATCTCCTTTGAATCCAGCTCCTAGAACAGCCATCACCACGTCCAGCTGAGCCCACGGAGATGCACATGAACATGCTACAGAGCTCGCTCAAGAAACAGCAAGGAGAGAAAGAAGAAAAGGTTTTGCAGTTGAAGCGTGTTTCTTAACGAACCGCTTTCAAGTAGTTAATTGTCTCAGTGAGACCACAGCCAGCTATGGGGCTGCTGCCACGCGCTGGGAGAACGCTGCTCGCTGGAACCTGTCACTCCCACAGCCGTGGAAACGGAACAAGGTGAAATTAAGGCCTGTTTTATAGGAAGTACTGAAAACAAGGAGATGACTAGCAGTTAATTCCAAATGTTTTCCTAGTATGGTCTTGTGACCGTTTGTAAAAGCGGAGATTTTACGGGGTTACTGTGCCCGGTGGGAGGCACAGGGCACCTCAGCACTTCCACAAAGTTAAATTTTAACTACCTCAATTTCTCTTCTCCCATTTTTGAGGGCTGGGCAACAGGAAAGGGCACCCCGGCCCTTGTCCCTCAGCCCTGGGGCCACCTGCCCGTGGCCACCTTGGCCTGTGGGGAGAACAAAACCACCTCAACTCAACACCCGATTGGCCAAGAGCAGCCACCCGAGTCAGGCAGGCAATAAGCTGGCAGAGCCACCGCTGAGGGGCAGGAGCTGCGGAGGTAGCAGTACCCGCTCTGCCCCTCACTGGCTGCCATGGTGCTCGCTGCCACGGCTGTCACCTGCCATGGCCATCACCTTCTGCCATGGCCGTCACCTCCTGCCTGCTCTGCCCCTCACCAGCTGCCGTGGTGCTCGCTGCCATGGTGCTCGCTGCCATGGCTGTCACCTTCCGCCCGCTCTGACCTCACCTCCCAGGGCCGCAGGCTGTTTGCCGTGCCAGGTGAAGGCCTGGAGACTTTCCTTTCTCACTCTTCCTCCATTGCAGGCATGTGCTGGAGGCCTGGGGTGGCTCCTGAGGAGGGAAGCAAACCCAGTGTGTGATCAGCCTTATTTTTTGGACTATTAAACAAATTATTGGCATTTTTACTTATTACAAAAAGCACTCACCTTCACGGAGAGCAAAGCACAGACGCAATTCATTTGCGTTTAAAAATCCACTGGACAAAATTATTCACATGCAAATCCCTTGATTCTTTCAGTCCAAGTTTTATTTTGGCATTGAAGCTTTCTCGGAAAATAAGAGGGATTTTATCCCTCAATCTTCACGATGTGGAAATAAACCCAGGTCTGTTTAAGACTTTACAACAAAAGAAGGATGAGGCGCTACCTCCAGAGGTGAGGCACTTGTAGCATTTACAATTACAAACACACCCCCTTTCCCTTTCCGCACCGCTCACATTTAAATAGCAATGGAATTTGCACTCCCTGTTGATTTAAAACACACTCTTGATTAATTTTAATGCAGTCCATAATCCTTTGACACAAAAGGAACGAGTGTTGCCTGTTCTCAAGGAAGAAATGGAAACCCATCCAAATCTTCCACTTTTTCTAACGGAAGAGAATCAGCTTTTGCAAGACATCGTCGGGAGGGAACCCGCAGAATCTGGTGCATCCCCTTCTAGCGCAGTCGCAAAGCTGCCTACTTTTTGGAGCTGTTGGGATCCCAGGTCCGTGGCTGCATACTTTGGGGTTTCCTGTAGAGATTTATTTACAGCAATTCAGCACCACCTGCTGGTAAGACTTTTTTTAAGTCTTTTAGAAGGTGTGGGTTGGTTTTTAATTTGTATCTTTTCTTAGGTGTCCTTTGAACCTAATAATTACTAAGTCACAAATTTTTCTACGTGGAATCTGACCCACTGGAGGTATTTTGGACTCTTTATGTAATATGGAGGAAGGATGTCACCTCAGAATATTGACATCTGCAGATGAAATCACACAGACGAACATTACCTCTCGTCACCCTTCAAAAAGGGGGTATTTTAGCTGGTGACTCTGCTAACTTCTCTAGTTCATATAGCACCTAACACGTGTATCAGCCTTAAAGCTGCCTGCCAGCATTCCTGAGAGACTTTCAGCCACTACAACTCTTCTTTCTCCTTCTCAACACCCCTCAAAGCCCATGTAGTTATTTTTTTTCCTGGCACACAGGTACTTGTCTGTCTCACCATCCTTCAGTCAAGACACAGGCTGACATTCCTGCAATTCCTCCCTTCAATTTAGGACTTCAATTGGCCAATTTCTTAGTTACTTCCATGGTGGGGGGTACAATTTTCAAGGGACTTTAGCCAGCCAGTGACAAACGTCCACTCGACCACACTCTTCTTGCTTTAAATATCAATGATGACAAAGACTTCTGGCTTTTCATCTTCACAGATCTGCATTGCTGAGTAGGTTATGGCTTTGACCTCTGTGCCCTACAGAGAAAAGACACAAACCATGGATTTCCTAAATGACATCCCTCAGAGCAGATAAGACAGTACTTATCACCTTCTACAAATGCTGTCCAGTTTAGTAGTTTTTCACCACAAAAACAGCTGTAACAATTTGTTCTGATGAAGAAGGAAGATGGCAGACTAATGGCAAGGCCAAGGCCAAACAGTAAGTAGCTCTTCCTTCATTTTATTACCTCTTGAATACTACAAATTGCTTCTCTTACCTCTGACAGAACATCAACATTTGCTATGCTAATCCTGACACAGCTACAGAGCTGGTGAGGAGATAAGGATTTGCTTCTAGCAATTCTTGGGGGGGTGGAATCAGCAAAAACTAAGCAAAAACCCCAAGATAATGGTGTAGAAATCAAACCCGTGTGCACATTCTGAATACAGACTGCTTTCCTGCCTTATCAGCATCACAAAAACTAAACCAACTGAGGAGTTTTGCAAGTGCTGAGGAAGCATCAGATGCTCAGGTCAACAGTTTCCAGAATGTATTTGCAAAAAAAGCAGGCAGCAAGTGAGATCTTCAGTCCAGTGCCTGTGATACCATTTGGACATCTTTATACCTGGATCTCTGGAGAACTCAGAGGTCTGACTTCGAAGACACCACCCTTCCCCACCCTACCCCCAAAATGTAAGAGACGTACGGATGAACCAGCACATACCTGAGGGTGCTTATCTAAAGAGAACTCTTCTCCCCACCTTTAAAGGCAAAAAAAAGCAGAGAGGTGGTTGGAATTTTGGTAGTATTTATCAAATGTTATAATTAGTTTAACTGACCAGCATAAGACAGTGAAAGCTTCATTTAAAGCCTCAAAGGAAATAAAAAAATAAATCCACAATCCACTTCTTAGAAAGCAGAAGTGCCCTTCAGCAGAGGCAGAGTGGTTACTCTGAAGGCAGCATGTGCATTTTCAGTAAAGATACTTGTTACTATGATGTTTGAGCTCACCCAATTGATCTTATTTTGAATTGCATGCGATCGATGTAAAGCACTTTCACCTCCTGCAGAGAAAGCAAGGGAGAAATAGGTCAGTAACACCTTCTATCTTCAGGCAGAAATTCTCAGTAAATCCCATTTACAAGTGTTTAGATGGAATCTAGAAGCAGAGAATCTGAGCAGCCTCAAAGAGATACGCTGCTCTTGGAACACAAAGGCAGCAGAGGTGTTCCTACCCTATAACAGCAGCTAATAATTAAGGTGTGTGGTAACAAAGCTTAATGATTTGTTTGTCAAGTCTTTCTGCCCTGGTGTTTTCCATGGGTTGTGCTTAAGTGATCTGTTCTGTCCCTTTTTCCAACCCCCCCAAAGTAACATTGCATTCAGAGCTGGTATTATCACAGAAAAGCCTCAACCTACAAATGGAAAAAGATTGAAACAGGACACTTACCCTGGGTATGAAGAACTCGTTAGCACTGAATTTATACAGCCACTCATCCAAGAGGTGGAAGAGAAGAGACAACATGTCATGTCCTGCGTGGGTGAAGCAGAGAAGACAGGCAGTTGATTGTCTCAGCAAGAACACACACATTCTTTAAGAGCATGTCAGATGCACAGCTTCAGCGTTATTAGAAGATTCAGATTAGTGATGCTTAATTAGCTTTTAATTAACGGCAACAACACTACATGTAGAGATTGAGAATTCTGGTACCCTTCTCCCTTGGGGTTCATCCAGTTCCAGGATAAAAAGTCAACGCAGCCTCACCTTCTGCCTCTACCTCTACTGTGTCCAGGGGCTCCACGGTCTCTGTGTCAGTCATGTAGCCAAACATGGCCATAACGCACTGCTCAAAAGCTTCCTCCAGGGTGTCTCCCCAGGCGTGCAGCCTAGAAAGACAGGGGACACCTTACTGGAGGGGGGAAAAAGTTCCAAAGTGATCTACAGGTGAGTAATCGAGACATGAGAATTAATGAAGAGGAAGTGAATGAACAAAAAGACTTGCTTTTCTGTACCTATGATTACAGAGATTTCCCTTCTTGTCATTTGTGAAAAGAGTTTCTTTGGATGAACATGGAAAACAAATATTTTAACCAGATAACAAGAAAAGTTCTTTCCTAATATGGCTAATTGATAGCTATAAAAAAAAAATTTAAACTTTGACTACTCAGGAGAAATTTGGTTTAAAAGGAAGAGATTAACAGGAGATTTCAGAAGAGATTTCAGAAGCACCACAGAAATAGTACATCAGAAAAGAAACCAGAGGTGATTCTATGTTTCCCCAAGAGCAGAAACAAAATCGACCATCAAACAACCCAGAATGTGACAATGCACAGTTCTGTAAGGTGCACGTCTGCAACCAGCCTTTGATAGCTACTCCAGACTCAAACTAGGGTAAAAAATAAAATAAAATAAAATAAAATAAATCATCCTTTTGCCATCCTGAGAAGTCCCAGCTTCCCATACTTACTGCACATCTGCTGTGTGATCCAGATCTGAGGGAGAAGGAAAAAGAAAAGGCACAACATCACCAAACACGTTTAAAAAACGAGGATTAAATATAAAACCAAATCACATCTTCTCGTCATAACAAGAACTTTTTTGCAGTCATTTTCAGATGTGAGACAGTGATCATCTATTTTGCAGTATATGTGAAAAAGTTCTCATGGGTGACATCTCAGAGTATTGCTGCCAAGCAGAAAAGCAGTGTTCAGGGTAACGATGTCAGTGCCCTAGGTGTACGGCACCGCGCGGAAGGTAACACAACAGCCTCCTGCAAGCTAACTGCAATAAAAAGAAACTTTAACCAGCAGGAGAGAGGTTTTGCTTAAGTCTGCAGGATTGAAAATTATTCAGGCAGAGGATGAGATTTGCAAAGATTTCCAGCTCAGTGAAGAAATATACCTGTCCACACCCAAACCCAGCCAGTATGCAAAATGAATGAAGGAAAAAATTTATATAATACAAATTAAAAGGCAACCTTCCCTAATCAGGTAGGATTAGCATCCCGAGTGTATATCAGGTTTTAGGTGAACATCATTTATATTAATTTACAGGAATGAAAGAAATGCAAAATTACACCAGGCTGGCAGAAATAGAGCTAACCTGGGATGTAAAAAAAGAAAGCCACATCGTGATCGCTGTAACTGAAAGATTGTTCTGATGGTGTTTAGATGGTTCACACTCTATTAATGGGTTCTCACCAACAGTCTCTAAAGCAAACAAATTCCACTGGATGTAGAAGAGTAAAACCTCTTCCAGTTATGGAAACAGCATGACTGTTGTAACCTTGTCACCCTGTTTCTGCACTGTTATCAAATAAAGATCTGAACTCATCCTAAAAATATATATCCTAACCAAGGAATAGACACTGTCCCCCCAGACACCACTGAGGCAGAAAACAGACACTGAAGGGTCTCCTCTGAGCACCTTAAGCCAGCCCTTGGGCTACCACCCACTTGCCCCACACCTTCTTAGAAGCTGTTCCAAGGGTGGGGAAAAGGAGAGATAATGATCTTTAAGTGGCTGATGCAGGAGAAAAAACATCACAGAGAGGACCAACACACTCTTGAATGTCTCTCGCTGTCAAAGAGAGGTTGAAAAATGTACTGCCTTGCTAAGAAATAACATGAAAGGGGAAAGTTTTCAGAGGGAGACTTCACTAATTTTTTTTTCTATCATTTCTTTAGCACTTATAACAATAAAGGCATTTATCTTTCATAAAGAAAACTGGACATATCTCCTGTCCATTACTTCAGCAAGAGATGCACCCCAGTCTAAGCACACACAACACCAGCACACTAAGAAATCCCCCACGTGCCTAAAAAGCATATCCTGCCCTCTTCCTTCCCCTCCTTCCCTCTCACGACCCTGTCACACGCACACTGCAGCAGGGTAGTATTAAAAACACTCACATTCATATTTCTTATTGAGAGGAGGGTATTTGGCTTTGGTTGCCTTCTGCTCCTCTGTCAGGTTGTAGTCCCTCTCGTCGGCTGCCATGGCTGCTGGGCTCCAGCAACGCTGGCTCACTTCCGGGTGGCAGGAAACACGGCCACAGCCGCAGCGCTTCACCCGCCAGGCTTCACCGAGATGCTGCTGCTGCAGAAAAGGGAGAAAGACCCCACAGTTCAGTCTTTCACTCGAGAGCAGTTGTTGACAGGTTCAGGTATTCAAAATGCACATAACTGGAATGATTTGGGATCAGAAGCGTCCCTGGGAGCCGGGAGAAGTTCAGGGTTCAGTCCTACGCTCTGTTGACTCAAGTTCTCTTCAGCCAAGAGATTCCAGTTCTTCCAGAACGCAGCCTTTTCTGGGAAGAACCACCTTCCTTCCTCCTCGCTGTGGACAACAGCAAACATTTCATTCATCCTCAAATCATAATATACAGCATTAATTAAAAAAAAAATAATCAAAACAGTTGTGAAATGAGTCAAACTTTCACATTTCGGGTAACTGAATTGGACAGCTGCAGATGCTGAGCCCACAGGTACATTACACAGCCAGCTAAAACAGGCATTGCCTTCAAACCCCTGGATTTTTTTATTTTAGGGGCAAAAAAAAAAAGAAGAAAAAAAAAGTCTATTTTTCTCTCAAAACAGGGATCATGTTTAAAGCTTCAGGCCCCTGAGCACACGCATGGCAAACACAACTGTCACTCGAGGGCCAGGACAGATCTCCCCGGGGAACCCACAGCAGGCCCGTCACAGCCACCCGCTAACAAAGAGGGCCTGTAACACTGCAGCACCGACACAGGGAGGGGGGAAAAAAGGAATTTATTACGGATTATAAATAATTAATAACCCCAGAACAAGCTGGGGAGACTCTGAAGGCGCCTGGGCGGCCCTGCGAGGAGAGAGGGAGGGCCTCGGCCCCACGCACGCACCAGTCCGGCCTTTGTCCTGTCCCGGCACGCTCTGCCCACGGCTGCAGCGACCGGAGAAACCCGCAGACCGCGTCCCTCCCCGCTCCCAGCGCGGGAGCCCGACCGCCGAGCCTCCCCTCAAGGCGCGGAGCTGCCGCTTTAAGAGCGAGCGAGGGGCGGGCGCCCTCCGGTAAAATGGCGCCTCCCAGGGGAGCTTCAGCAGCGCCCCCTCCCTCGGCCTCCCCCCCTCCCCCGGGCCTCCCTCCCACGTGACCGCCGCGCGCGCTCGCCTGCCCTCTTGTCCCCGCCCCTCGCCTCTCGCCGATTGGCTGCAGCCTCCCGGCGGCGGGCCGCGATTGGCCGGCGTTGGCGCGCGAAGGGGTGCGAGGCGCCGGAGCGGCAGGCGGCGGGGGCAGGAAACAATAGAGCCGCGGCCGGAGGGGTCCCAGCAGCGAGCGGAGGAACCGGCCGCCCGCCCCGCCTCACCCGGCCCAGCCCGCCCCACCTCGCGTCCCGCTGCCGCCGCGTCCCCGCTCCCCACCCGCCCCGCCATGGCGGACAAGGAAGGTAGGGCTCGCGGCGCGGGGTAGGCCCCGCCGTGCGGCCTCCTCCGCTCCGCGTTCCGTGAGGCGCGGGGTAACTCACCGCTCTCTCTCCCCTCCCCCTCCGCCGCCGCAACGGCCGCCGGGCTGAGGGGAGCGGGGGCGGCTCCGCCAGGAGGCGCGCGGGGGCGGGGCCCACCGGCCTCCTCCGGGCCCCGCCGCCTCCCCCCGGGCCCAGCGGCCCGAGGCGGCGAGGCCCGCAGAGCGGGGTGGGGGGTGGTGGCCCCTGCCCGGCGCCGGGTCCTTCCGCCCGCCCCCCTCTCGGCCCGTTTGTGGGCCGCGGGGGGGTTTGTTGGGTTTTTTTTTTCCGTCGGGCCGGTGTGAGCGGGGAGGGCCGCGGAACGTGCCCGGTGAGGGGCGAGGGCAGACAAAGAGATGTCACCGGCCGCACCGCTGCGGTCCGTGGGCGTGCTCGCAGAGCTTCCCTTCCCTTCCCTTCCCTTCCCTTCCCTTCCCTTCCCTTCCCCCGGCGGGGGAGGCAAGCGGCAGATGGTGTGAGAACGTGTGCGAGAGGAGCGAGGCAGCAGAAGGAACCTGGGGAAACCGGATCGGGAGAACTGGTGGTTCCAAGGCTGCACCCCGACCGCTCTGTTCAGCAGCAGTTCCTGGGCCTCCTACATTTAAACATCTTTACAGTTCTGGGCTTTGCCTCCGCGGTGCCTTCAGCACCAAGGAATTGTATTCTACTTCTGTTGAGTAATTAAATTTGACGTGTTAATTCCCAGCCTTGCATTCAGAGACAAGGATTAGCCTGTGCAACAGGGTTTTTAATCATCCAGCAGCTCCTTCAGTGGGCTAGTCCAGCAGCAAAGCAGGGTGTGGTGTAGTTGTCTCTTTATTCAGTCCCCTGCTCAGTGTTGTGCGTGTTGTAGATGTGTTCATAAAGACCAATCCTATGCCCTTTTTTTCTTAAAAAATCAACTTTAGCAGCCTTTGATGATGCGGTGGAAGAACGTGTGATCAATGAAGAATATAAAATCTGGAAAAAAAATACTCCCTTCCTATATGATTTGGTAATGACCCACGCTCTGGAATGGCCCAGCTTGACTGCTCAGTGGCTCCCTGATGTAACAAGGTAAACTAATCCTTTCTTTTTAAAGTAGGATAAATAGTAAATGTAGGATCACTTGTTACTAAAGCAAGACGGTATGTGATTCCTTTCTGTCTTAATTGCTCTTTGTACCCTTGCCTCACCAACAGCAAGTTGAGGACTGGATGCTGGGGAGATAATCAACACAGACACTTTAATTTGGGAAAAAGTCTTCTGTTACTGAGAAGACATTTTCACACATTTGACTTCCACGTTTTCCTTCTTCCAGCTTCACCCTCCCCTTTATTAAGCAAACAAGCTACTCATACGTGACGAACTAGATCCACTTTCTGTATCACCACCATCTTGTCCTCAGCTTCCCTAACAACGTTCTGCTTGCAGCAAATGTTTGTGCCCCTCAGCCTGGTAGTTGGGAGGAGATGCTGAGGTCCCTTGAGGAAGGCAGAGCAGTGGTGCTCTGGCAGAGGTGCTGAGGTCCCTTGAGGAAGGCAGAGCAGTGGTGCTCTGGCAGAGGTGCTGAGGTCCCTTGAGGAAGGCAGAGCAGTGGTGCTCTGGCAGAGCACCGTGCCATGCAGATTTGAGCTTGAGATCTTGAGTTATGCTAAGAGAGTTCCTCTGGAGCAAGCAGTGGTGGAGCAGGAGAGCAACGATAACTTTGACCCAGCCTTCCTAGCGGTAGAAGATCTCATCAAAAACCGTTGCCAGCGGCTCTCTGTTTGTGCAAACTCCCTCTTTTGTTTCTCACGTGACTCCCTTTCCTCGCAGACCCGAGGGCAAAGACTTCAGTATTCACCGGTTGGTGCTGGGCACTCACACTTCAGATGAACAGAACCACCTGGTGATAGCGAGCGTGCAGCTGCCCAACGACGACGCGCAGTTTGATGCTTCACACTATGACAGTGAGAAAGGAGGTAAGGGACCAGAGGTGTGGAGTGGGAGGAGTTTGAACCACTTCTTCCTTCTCAAGAGAATCACTGAATGGTAGGGGTTGTGAGGGATCTCCAAAGATCGAGTCCAACCCCCCTGCCAGAGCAGGACAGAACTAGAGCAGATCACTCAGAAATGCATCCAGACAGGTCTTGAAAGTCTCCAGGGAAGGAGACTCCACAGCCTCTCTGGGGAGTCTGTTCCAGTGCTCTGGAACCCTCACAGTGAAGAAGTTCTTCCTCATGTTGAGGTGGAACTTCCTGCACTGGAGCTTGAATCCATTGCCTCTCGTCCTCTCACAAGGCACGAGTGAGAAGAGGTTGTCCCTGCCTTCTTGATGCTGAGCCCTCATGGATTTATAGTCGTTAATTAGATCCCCTCTCAGTCTTCTCCTCTCCAGACTAAAAAGCCCCATGTCTCTCAGTCTTTCCTTGTAAGGCAGCTGTTCCAGTCCCTTCATCTTCCCCGTGGCCTCCGTTGGACTCTCAAGTAGATAAGAATATTTGTCTTTCCGTAAAGTTCAGGCAGCAAAGTTCAGATGTTGCTTTTAAACTTCTTTATTTCTAAGTGGTGCCTTTGCTTAAGAGACAAATAGTGTGGGTTTTTGAATGCATGTAATATCTTAATAATAATATGATGATGAAAAAAGGTGTCAGACTTACTGTAAATATATATTTGGGGGGAAAACTCATCCCTCCCTACTTCTCATCAGGAACTGACACTGAATTTCATGGAGCCTTGCTTATTGGTATGTTTATTATCCCTTTTGCATTACATAAATTCTTCCAGGGAGGGAGTCACCCACGTAAAAGAGTATTTTATTTCAGAGGAGTGTAACATTTCAAATGTTCTTCTCCTGTCTGAATTCTGCTGCCTGATAGTTGTGCCAGGCCCTCCTGGAGAAAAAGATGGTTGTGTTTTTTTGTTTGCTCTATCAGACTTGCAGTCAGTGCTCTCTGTAATCTTAGTCGCCTGTCAGCATTGCTGCAGGTTACACATTTCTCATTTTTATTTGGCTTAATCAATCTTTCTACCTGGTGAAAGTCCTTAATGATCCAGCGTCTGCTCTTTTTTTTTTTTTTTTTTCCTGCCAGAAGCCTGGATTGTGCAATTAGTATTTTGATCTTTGGGCTTCTGAGTGTTATTTGTGAACACAATGTTGTCTAATCAACTTTGGGTTTATTCTGTTTTAGCGTTCCTTCAAAATACACTACTTCAAAAACAAGCAAAATCCCTCTTTCTGCCAGAGTTTTGTGAAATACAGTTTCTGTGACTTGACTGGGAAAGAGAAGGAGCTTTAGCAAACACTGCTACAGTCCCAGATCTTAAACACGGTGCAGAAATTTGTTTTCACCAGAATGTGTCTGTTTTGCAATGCTGAATTGTGTTGCGTTTGAAAGGGCGGTCACAGCGCCTCTGTTTCAAGCGTGCAACACCTCGTAGTTACAGATAGGAGTTTTAGATGTGATTAATTTAGAGCCTGTGTTGTTAAATTTGAAACAGTGACAAATTTGGGGGAAGAAATGGTCTTTGACTCGGCCAAAGTGCTGGTATTTTCACATTACAAATACAGATGTTTAAAGCAACGTGTTGTTTGAAAACTGGATGCTTTTGGTTACAGTTGTTCTGAAAGAACATTCACAAGAGCGAGTTCTTGGTCACTGCATCTGGATCTTTGACCTGAAGCTGGCTTATTATTGACAACTACTAAATTGTTATTTGCAGAGTTCGGAGGCTTTGGGTCAGTTAGTGGAAAAATTGAGATCGAAATCAAGATCAACCACGAGGGAGAAGTGAACAGAGCGCGTTACATGCCACAGAACCCCTGTATCATCGCTACGAAGACTCCATCCAGCGATGTCCTTGTCTTTGATTACACCAAGCACCCCTCTAAACCAGGTGCTTTGTTTATGCCTCTGTGTCGGATGAGCTAGCCCTTGCCTGGGAAAAAGCTGATGTAGTGGAAAGGAAGTTAAAAGGCTTTATGGGTTGTGTATGATTTGTGATTTTAGGGGAAAGTAGGTATTTAGAGGTTATTTTATATAAAGCTTAAATGTATGTGTCCAATCTGGATCAATAGAAGCATCTGCTTTCTTTTGTCCTCTTGCTGTTTTGCTGCATGTTCTGCCACATCGCTCTGTGTTGGGGTTTGGGGTAGTGGGAGGTGGCTTTTTGGTAACTATGATTGTCTGGGTAGCTGAGCTGTTGTCCTGACATCTCTTGAGGGCATTAACAGTCATCTACCAATGAACCCTCCGAGAACTGTATAGAGCAAATCCTCCTGCCCTTTACGGGACGGATCCCAAAGGCAATGCTAGGCACTGGAGTTCTTACACTGCCTCTTTACAGACCCTTCTGGAGAGTGCAATCCTGACCTGCGTCTTCGCGGACACCAGAAGGAGGGTTACGGGCTGTCGTGGAACCCAAACCTCAGTGGGCATTTGCTGAGTGCTTCGGATGATCACGTGAGTACTTTAAATCCATCTGGGGCACAGTCTGCACGTTGGCTCGCTTGGCAAAGGGCAACGACGTTTTCCTTTTGAGGGGAAGGAGGTGGGGAGGTGAAGAGTGTCTGCCTAAAGATCACATTTAAAAAAAGTTTTTTTTTTTTTTTTTTAAGACCATTTGCTTGTGGGATATCAGTGCTGTGCCAAAAGAAGGCAAAGTAGTGGATGCGAAGACGATCTTCACAGGGCATACAGCAGTAGTGGAAGATGTATCTTGGCACCTGCTCCATGAATCTCTCTTTGGATCTGTTGCTGACGATCAGAAGCTCATGATGTAAGTGGGGTAACGTCTTCTGGAACTGAGTGCTTCTCTCCCTCTTGCTGGAACATATCCAGAGAAGAGCCATGAGGATGCTCAGAGGGCTGGAGCACCCCTCTCCTATGGGGACAGACTGAGAGAGTTGGGGTTGTTCAGGCTGGAGAAGAGAAGGCTCTGGGGAGATCTTATTGTGGCCTTCCAGCATCTGAAGGGGGCTACAAGAAAGCTGGGGAGGGGCTTTTTAGGCTGTGGGGTAGTGGTAGGACTGGAGGGAATGGATTAAAACTAGAGAGAGGTTGATTCAGGTTGGACAGTAGAAAGAATCTCTTCCCCATGAGGGTGGTGAGACACTGGCCCAGGTTGCCCAGAGAGGTGGTGGAAGCCCCATCCTTGGAAGTTTTGAAGCCCAGGCTGGCTGGGGCTGTGAGCAACCTGCTCTAAGTGGGAGGTGTCCCTGCCCATGGCAGGGGGGCTGGAACTGGGTGAGCTTTAAGGTCCCTTCCAACTCTAACAAGTCTATGAATCTAGCTTTCCCATCTGCTCCTCAGCCCTTCTGTAAAATGGGATATAATGCAAACCATTGTTTCAATTCCCTGTTTTCCCCTTGCAGTTGGGATACTCGGTCAAACAACACCTCCAAACCCAGCCATTCCGTGGATGCACACACAGCTGAAGTCAACTGCCTCTCTTTCAATCCCTACAGTGAGTTCATCCTGGCTACAGGATCAGCTGATAAGGTACACCTGCCTTGCCCTTGCTTAGTTTCTAGTGTGCAAGGGTGGATTATAGACTGGTTACTTCAATAAAAAATGGTTTTTTATATATAATTTTATTTGTTTTTCCTAGACTGTTGCTTTATGGGACTTGAGGAACCTAAAACTGAAGTTGCACTCCTTTGAATCACATAAAGATGAAATATTCCAGGTATAACAAAATAATAAAAGCTCTCCTTAGCTGTCTGGGAAAATGGGAAACGTTATTGCTCTACTTAAACATACTTGCACTTAAAAACTCAAATTCTATTCTCTCATCTGCTTATAATTTTCTGGCTCGTTGTAGTGGGGCTGTGTAGTGCTCTCTGTGTGGGATAGAGCTCTGGTCCAGATAAAGCCACAGCCAGAATGTGGCAAGGAGACAGCTGAGAGCTTTAACCACAAGAGAGGGGTGAAATGCTACCAGTACAAGAGCAGACGTAAATTATTCATGGAGCAGACTGAAGCAGGGAAGTGCAGTGAAATGGCTGCAGTGTTTTCATCTTCTCAGGAAGGCTTTAGCCAGTACCCATTAAAGGGGTCACCGGAGCATCCTGTGACAACGAACAATTGCTAATTTTGCTGGTGTAAATATAGAATGTTTTAACATCCTGGGTGGCACGTGCTCAGCAGATTCAATATTTCCATCTCCTACTCCTGCCTTACTCAGAAGAAAAATACGCAGAGATCTTTTTGTAGGATTACTAGTTAAGACTGGAGTTCTCTCTAAATAAAACTACACGTGGAATCTTGAAATGTCAGGTTAGTGTGTGGAATTATGTGTTCCTTTCTAATCCTGTGATCCTCTTAAGTGGTATGTTTCAGAGAGATTTATCTCCAGCAGTAGTAAATGTGAGCTTTTGGGCAGCTAAGCTTAATTACAGTGATTTCTTTTCATGTGTAAACTGTACCTTCTGCTTAAGGAATCCTAGTTTCTATCTGTGCAGTCCTTATTAGGGTAAGGAGCAGCTAATGTCCTGGAGAGCTGTTTGCATTTGATAACACGTGGCCTTTGTTAGAGGAAAGGTTACCCCTGGTACCTTCTGGGAGCTGAAACACCTCCTTAGTGTGTGAACCTTCACAAACCAACCCCCTGTCTTAGAATGTTGTTACTGGGTGTGTTCATATTTTAAGTTGTTATAATTTGCATTTTCACAGAGCTTTCAAAATCCCGAGGTGTTTGTTGTGAGCCTCTGTCATGTTACAGCTTCTCAAAACTAACTGCCTTTCTAAATTCATCCTTTTCTGTAGGTTCAGTGGTCTCCCCATAATGAAACTATACTGGCCTCCAGTGGTACTGACCGCAGGCTAAATGTTTGGGACTTGAGGTAAATCCCAACGTAGTCACATTGTCCTGACAAAGTGTTATTGATGAATTGCATCACACTTCAAAAACCAACCAACCCCCCACCTTTTCATTTTCCTCTCTTCCTTTTTTTTTTAATTTCTTTTTCTTTTCCCCAGTAAAATTGGAGAGGAGCAATCCCCTGAAGATGCTGAGGATGGGCCCCCAGAGCTGCTGGTAAGTCTTTTGAATCTCATTGATTGTTCTGAGCTGTTACTCAACTGATCTGTAGATGTGAAAACATTCCCTTTCTTCTCTCCCCAAACCTAGTTTATTCACGGTGGTCATACTGCAAAGATCTCTGATTTCTCCTGGAATCCCAACGAGCCCTGGGTAATTTGTTCTGTATCAGAAGATAATATCATGCAAGTTTGGCAAATGGTAAGTTTCTGGGGAAGGTGCAGAAGTGGCAGGTGAGAGGTGATGTTGAGCTGCTGAGATTTCAGCATTCCTGGTTTTATTTGCAGCTCTTGGAATCGCTCACTTTGTAGCGCTGCTGAAATCTCAAAGGGACAGTGAAATCCACTTTAGGTTGGGTCAAAACAATGGTTTACAAATACTCAGAAGCTGTTTTATGTTTCTCTTGATTTAAAAAAACCCTGAAAGTACTCGTGCAGAAGCAATTTTTTCCCTTTTTTCTTTGGGAAAACAGTGTGAGAACTGAAGATGAAACTGAGGATTCTTGTAGTTACTGTCTTAATGAATGAAATCTTTGCAAACGATACAGATGCCCTCCTGAAGATGGAGGGGGTGGGGTGGTGGTGACAAGAAAAGGTCGTTGGCCCTAAATTGCCACATCTTGAAGGTTTTGGAAAGCAATCTGGTGGTGTTTGAATAACCTCTGACCATGCTCTGTTGGTTCACAGGGGCTTTGTTCTCAGCAGCCTTTCGTGTAGTTATTCTGTCAGGTGCTGCTGCAAAGTAGAGGATCTGCTAAATGTGTACCCACAACAGTTTGTTCATTGGAGTCTAAGAAGTCAGATTTCTGTAAGCTCCAGAAATTTCCAGGGCATTTATGAGATGTTTTGGAGACAGAAGGCTGTTTGCAGTGCTGCCTTCACATTAAGTAGCCTTGAGGCATCAGGGATGGGTGATAGGTACCTGCAGATGAAGAACTGCCAGAGCTTTCTGAAGTGTTCTAGCAGATGGAATCCAGTGTGGTGGCAAGTACTCGAGTTCCTGTGTTTCTTTCGTGCAGGCGGAGAACATCTATAACGATGAAGACCCTGAAGGAAGTGTAGATCCAGAAGGTCAAGGATCCTAGATGACCACCTCTTCTTGGGTTTAGTTTGGGGTTTTTTTTTTTGTTTGTTTTTCTCCTTCTCTTCCCTCTCAACCCTGATATTGACTTAACACTGGTTTTGAGACACACGTAGACTTTGTGTTCAGCCATCCTTCTGTAGATACCATCAACAAGCTTTTTGACCCAGACAGTGAGTGCTCCCTCAGAAAAGGGCTCGGCCTGCCTCGCCGGTACTGCGCTGTAGCTCCTTGCTCAGACTTCCTACAGCCACCTCTGGTTCTCCTGGTTTAGCTGCCTTCACACAGAGCAAACTTGATTCTTTTGGAGTTTTTTTTTTTTTTTTTTGTTTGTTGGTTTTTTTCCCTTCTTCTGTCTTTAGCTTGCTACAGCTGCAGGCTTTTGCCTAATTTAAACAAAAGTTTAATTAGTAGAGCTGCCAGAGTACGCTTGAGCTGGTGGAGATGATACAAGTGTTAATCCACTGGCAGTTCAGAAATGGAGTGTGGAAGGTCTTGGCCTCCTCAGTACAGCTCAGAAGTCTTGGTATTCCTTTGAGTAATCTGTACCTTGTGGATTTTTCTGCGTCTGCAGGTACAAAACAGACTTGCAGATTCTGACTTGAACTGCAATTAAATTCCTTTATATTTTTCATCTCTGCTGGTAATGTTGGGTCCCTCCTTTCCTTTCCTCTCCTTCCTCTCCCTCCTTTCCTTTCCTCTCCCTCCTTTCCCCTACCTGCTGGGTGACAGTTTCATTAGCTCTTCCCACTGAGCATCGTTTACCTCCCATGTATTTTGCTCTATTGTGTGTTTCTTGAGCTGTGTTTTCACATATATTTCTTTCCTTTCTGTGAAATGGTTTTTAAAGCTTGGGGCCCCCAAGTTGTAAAGGTGTTATGTTTTTACCAACTGATGTCCCACGGCTGGCACACCTGCTCACCTGCAGCAGCATTGGTAGCTGGTGTCTGTAAAGCAAATGCAATGACTTTTTTTAGGAGTTAGTCCTTGACCACTAGTTCCTGCCCATCTTCCACTAGGGTGTCCTGTTCCACCAGCAGCCTCTTCCTCTCCGTGCTCCTCATGACTTAACTGCGTGTAAGTGCTTCAGATGGAATAAATTGTTTTCTACGTAAACTCTGCATAGCTCTGTGATTTCTGCGCTGGCCTTTTCCTCCTGCAGGAACTGCTTTGTCAGGAATCAGCTCAACCTCTTCAGAGAGCAGGGGCACGGTCTCCACCCGGACGTGTCCTGGGAGATGGTGCTGGTGTAGATGTTCCTTAGTTTGTAACGTGGATGCTCCTCCCTGTCTTGTTTCTGCTGCTTTCTTTGGGCAGTGAGTAACTGAGCACCCACTATCCCCAAGCAGTCCCCAGTGCACCGAGACTTTGACTCTGGACTTTGAGTCTGACACACGAAGAGTTTGATACTTTTGCTTTGACACACGAGCTTGTTTTTGAGACGCAGCTTTGAGAAAAGGATCCTTAAACTCTGACCTTTATTTTCAGTGTGAGACTACATAAAGTGGAAGCCTATTATCCACAAACTAGCTCCTGTGGCCCCCGGTGGAGCGTGGAATTACTGAAGGTTGGAAAAGACCTTTACACATGTTGCAATAAAGCAGAGACCCTTGAAATACAAAAGAAAAACCCTGTTAAAAGGATGAAGCTTCTCTTGCATGTAAACTTTAAAAACCAACCCCCTAACACTGGCTTCCAGAACACCAATTTCCGTGCAGGTTTTTGCAACCCACCTACAGAACAAGACAATATACAATTCCCCCCAAACACAGCAAAACATCTCTTCATAGAGGTCCTTTTTGGTTTTTTCAGTGCAAGTGTTATTTTCTCTGCTCCTCTGTGGAAAAGCAGTTTTGGTACACGAGCAAGAGCAGCACCTTGGCAGGTTACGCGCAAGGCAACGACCGTCTCGTGGTCCTGACTTGAGGCAGCTGCTGCAGGGTGAGCAGCGAGAGGAGGCGTCCCCTGCAGATCCCTCCTAGGAGCAGAGCTCTGTCCTTCTAACAGTCCTCCTCTGCTTTTTCTTCTGATTTGCAAAGGTGGCCGTAGATTTCTAAGCAGCTCCTGTGGGGGTAGAAAGTAAATTTAAGCTCCTGAAGCTTTACAGAAAGTGCTGGGGGTGGAGAGAGAAGGGAAGGGGGAGGTGCTGTTTCTGGAAAACATTTGTTCTTTTCACAGTATGGAAGAAAAGTCATTAGGAAACACTCATTAGTACATCTTGGAACTGCTGGGGACAGGATGGGCTGAAACAGATCCCTTCCTGTGTACTCATCATGCTGAAGTCTTACCTGGGTAAAAGCAAGCACCTATTTGTGGTAGGGAATAGCTTCCCGGCGTGAGGAGGTTTGAGGGGAGCAGGGGGAGAAAGGAATGCTAAAGTAACAGCGAAGCTATGGGAAAGGGTCAAGAGCTGAGACTGGAGCAACACCAACCCAGGCCAGGAGAAAATGAAATACTTTATACATTCATGGACATTTGCTGGAGCTTTAAAAAATCCCGTGTACTAGAGAAGGCCTGAGTGAAAGCAGCAGTAGGCAGAGATAAGCAGAGGGTAGTCATCCCTCACTCCAGAGCTTCCACAACAGTGTTTGCCTAAAGCTCAGCTCCTTTCCATGCACTCCCAAGGAAACTGGCACTTTGAGGTGCCACCCCTGCTCCCCTACGCTCCTCCTGGACAGGAGCTGCCACCAAATCCCTATTTGCTGGATGGCAAAAGGCCTGGAGTTCCTGCCATGCTGCCCCACCAGACCCCTTGCTCACACACCAGCCACAGGGACCAGAAGCAAGAGTCCGTGGTGTCCACCAGCCTCTCTTCTCCACCATCCTCCTCCTCCCAGCCCCTCCCCAGCACCTCTGCACCATGGGGGTGAGACACAAACGGACTTGTAGATGGAGAGCTCCCGGTGGAGACTGGTCCTCAGCTCCTCCAGTTCCTGATTCTTGCGCTGCTGGAGCTGGACCCCGTTCTTCAGCTCCTTCAGCCTGTCTTCCAGCTCCTCCACCTGCTCCTGAGGAGTCAGAAGACAAGAGTGGGTTAGCTGGGGGAGGAAGGTTGTCTCACTGCCCACGTTCTCAGGGAGGGATGGATCTGCCCCTCGATGGTGGTGGGTTGGATAAGCACATCCAGGCTGATGGCTGGCCAACCACTGTCTTAATTAACCTCTGCAAAGAACCTTGGGTTTATTCCAAAGAAAAGGTGGAGGTACATCAAGGATGCCCCAAAGTCTTGTCCTCTAAGGGAGAGCGGACCCTGAAGTCCAAGGCGAGCAGTGTCACAGGTGCCCTGGTCCCCAGCTCAGCAGGGAGGAGAAGCAACGGAGGGGGGATGGCAGCTTCCAGAAGCTGCTCAGAGCCAGGCTGGGAAGAGGCAGCGACTGAGCTGAGAACAAGGAGTGTTGAAAAGGGGGAGATTAATTGTGGAGCCTCTTCGCCAAATGTGCTCTTGCAGATATTGAATTGCCCTGTCCCTCAGGACACGCTGCTGGGTGGGGGATGCCGATTGCAGCCAGAAATAACCCTCCTGGGAGACAGCCCGGCCCCTGGGCTTTGGGCACGGGAGGTGAGACCCTTCCTGGCAGTGGGAAGGGCAGAATCTGCCCCAGCAGGGCTGGGCTTTTAAAGAAAAGCCACCTTTATGTAAAACAGACTTTTCCAAGTTCCTTAGCTCAGAGAATAAGCTGCGGGAAATGTGCAGTGCCTGTGTTCAACAGCGTTGCTCAGCTCTGCTGCCAGCCTGCCCTGGGAAAGAAATCTCCTGTCCCCTCCACCTCATCCCTGCTCACTGGGGCCACCTCCAAGGGGCAGGTCAAAACCAAGGGAGAACATAATCAGGAGAAACCTTTTTCCTGGCAACTCATCAGGTGAAGCCCCAGTTCTTCCCCACCACATCTCTGTAAACTTGGGTTTGCCCTTTGCCCGGAGGCTGCTGCTTTGCCCAGCCCATGCCAGGGCAGGGGATGCATTTAACTCCAACCAGCAGGAGATATTCCACCTCATCCACCCCACTCCTCCCCTTGGCTCTGTGAGCAACACCTTCAGCACCCACACTTCAGCAGCAGCAAAGAACAACTCCCTCTCTTTACACAAAAGTCTGCAAGGGGCACCCAGCCAGGGCACGTACCCGGTACTGCCCGACCTCTTCATCCCGCTTCTGCTTAACGAGGACGATCTGCTCCTCCAGGCTCCGGTTCTGCAGTCGCAGCCGGCTGACCTCCCCCTGCAAGGGCCGCAGGGCTTCCTTCATCCCCTGGATCTCCCCCTGCATCTCCTGCAGCGCCTTGGCCCCCGCCTCCCTCCTCTCCAGCAGCCGCAGCAGCTGGGGCTCGTAGTGCTCCTCCAGCCCCCGCCGGCTCTCTGCCACGAAGCTCTCGAACTCCACGGAGAGCCGGCGACTCTCCTGCAGGTACAGGTTATCCTGCCGACACGGCGGAGCCTCCAACCGCTGCCTCAAAACCTCCTTCTCCTTCTCGCAGGTCTCCTTCAGACGGGACAGCTCGCTCGAGAGCTGCCCAGCCTGGGTCTCCAGCTCGCCCTGGTACGCGGCGTGCTGGGAGAGGTCGTGCCGCCGGCTCTCCAGCTGGTACTGGCAAGCCACGCACTCCTTTGTCACCTTGAACAGCTTCTGCTTGATCTGCCGGATCTCATCCTTCAGGTTGTCCCTCTCCAGCTCCACCTTGGCCAGCAGCCGGCAGGCTGCCTGGATCTCCTGGTGGGCATGGCGGATCTCCTGCAGCGCCGGCTCCCGGAGCTGGGCGAGCTCCGCGATCAGGTTGTCTCTCTCTTTCTCCAGCTGCTCCACAGCTTCGATACACTCTTGGAAATAGTTCCCCAGCTCTTCAAGGGTCAGGCACTGATGCTCCGCTCCAGCCGCGTCCATGGGGCTGCCCGCCCCCTCTGCGTCCATGTCCAGTGGGATCCCCGCCCCGTCTGCAGATGCATCTGCTGGGATCCCTGCCCCATCTGTGTCCATGTCCAGTGGGATCCCTGCTCCATCAGCATCCACATCCAGTGGGATCCCCGTCCCACTTGCATCCACCCCCACAGGGATCTCTGCCCCATCCATATCCAGTGGGATCCCCGTCCCACTTGCATCCACATCCAGCGGGATTCCTGCCACATCCACATCCAGTGGGATCCCTGCTCCATCTGCATCCACGTCCAGCGGGATTCCTACCACATCTACATCCAGCGGGATCCTGGCCCCGGCTGCATCCTCATCCAGCTGGGCCCCTGGCATGTTTAGCTCCAAGGAAGCGTCTCTGCCATCTGCCTGCAGCTCCTGGCAGGTGTCTGGGGTGTCCCCGTGCAGGAGTTTCACCCCTGCATCCCCTGCTGGGTCTAAAGGGCTGTGTGAAAGGTCCTGGTGTGGAGCAGTGCCTGCAGCCATTCTCTGCGGGGCTGAGGATGCTCCAGCTTCATCCAGCTGCAGCTCTGGAGGGGGCTCAGGCTCTGCCATCAGGTCCCTGGAAAGGAGAGAAGATGTGAACCAGAGCAATGAGTGTAACAGGTCTCTGCCCTGCAGAGCAGGCTGAGCTGGGGGCACTTTCACCATGGTCCTGCTGCTGTGACCGTCCCCGTGTCACCCGCGGGCTGTGCAAACTGGGCAGGGCTGCGCTCGCACGCTCTGCTGACAGCTTGGACCAGAGCTTTGGCATGGGCCAGAACAAGGGGGAAAACCCCCTTAAAGTGACTGACTGTCACGGAGAAAGAGCGAGGGGTGCAAAGCCAGACCTCGAAGAGCTGCTCTGGAAACCGCCACTGTGTCTTGGCCCAGTCTCCCCGAGTGGCACCGGTGTGACCAGCGCGGGCACTCCCAGTAAAACGTGCAGGGATTCTAGCGATGTGCCATAACCTCACGGCAAGGGAATGTGCCGCTAAAGCGCAGGCGAGCTCCGAGCTGGCTGGGATGGAGCAGAGCACGGCACGCAGAGCGCCCGAGCGAGCGGCAGCTTCTGCAGCAGGAACCCGGTGAGCTCCGCTTTGCAGAGTCATCCGATCCTGCCATGATCCCCAGCCCCGGTACCTGCGGCTGCCACCACCAAATACTCGCTTCTCGGGTGCTGTTTGGGGGAGGGTGGAGAGGACAACGCTGGGGGATGAGCCGGGGGCTTTTCCTGCTGCTTCCAGGAGCCGAGCCCCAGGGGGGGTTTGGTGAGAGGATGCTCTCACCTCCCGGCCACGTCGCTGAGCTCATGTCCAGTCATCCCCTGAGGAATGAGCGCAGGCTGGCACTCGCTGGCAGCCCTCGGCTCGCAGCAAAGGCTTTAAGGAAAGAACCGATTTTCACCGGTACTTTCTCTCCTAATAAGGTAGTTTTCGGCAGCGATGACACACCCGCAGCCTCGGACCCGACGGCCCCTGGGCTGAAGAGGGGGCAGCGCCTGGGGAGGTGGGGAAAGGCTCCGCTTCACTTTTCCTTGCCCTCCCTTGGTGCCAGCAGTTATTTTTCAAAGTTCTGGGCTCTGCTTTGTCTCCGGGAGGGCAGGAGGGGAGGATGCCTGTCCCATCTTTGCAGCAGGGTGCGGGGGCTCCCTCCCACCCACCACTGCTCATCCCAGCACTCCTGGGAACCCCAGAGGGGCCCTTCCCCCCACCCCAGTCACTCCTGAGGGTCCAGAGATGCTCCCCGGGTGCTGAACCCCAGATCCCCCCCACCCAATCTCTGCACCCCAGGCTGTAGCAGCCCCACACCCCACACCTCACCAAGGCTCCCGCACCCCCGGACCCTCTCGGGTGGGCACCAGCCCCTTCTCCTCTCCCCCTTGCTCCCCCCTGCTCTCTTACCTTCCTCCCCTGGAGCCCAGCGCCTCCGGCTCTGCGCTGCACATGGACTTAGCATGGGGCGGGGGGGGGTTATTAATAAACAGGGCTGGAAATCAGACTCCCCAGAGCAGCCGCTTCGCCCGGCCACCGCCTGCGGTGCCAGCTGCGAGCGGCTGCCTTCCTCCGCCCCGGGGAGGAGGAGGAGGAGGAGGAGAAGGAGGAGGAGGAGGAGGAGGGCGGGGAAGGCCGAGACGCCAGCATCCCTCCCAGAGGCAGCCGCAGGGGCTGGCTGCAGCCAGGCTGCATCCCTGGGGACCAGCTCCCGCACCCCCCCATGTTCCCACCCAGGATTTATGGTGGAAATTGGCTTTGTGCAGCCTCAATCCCGCCCCCTCCCGCTGCTCTGGGGGGTCCTCCCTGGGAGCTGTTGGGCCCTATCCTGCCTGGGGTGCTGAGCAGGACGGGGAGGATGGGGATGGGGACAGCAGGGTGTCTGGGAAGTCCCATGGGGTTCACCTCGGACACGGGCAGATGGAAGGGGAAACGCTGGAGGATGGAACACACGGGCACCCAATGCTGGGGCCTCATCCTGTGCATGGAGTGGGGTGCTCAAGGGTGCTGCCCTCCCCTTGGTATTTATTAAAGCATGTTCATGTAGGGAATATTAATATTTCTGGGGTCTTCAGATATCCCAGACTGGCCCCACAAACACCCGGTAAGGGCAGAGAGGAGCTTCCACTTCCCCTTCCACCCATAAGCGGGGCCCTGCCTCCCCTCTCGCCTCTGTTTCGGGGATGGAAACAGGGGTTGTTCTCCCTGCAAAGCTCCATGGTGGCCGTGGCCACGCTCCCAGGCACGCAGCAGTGACTCTGCCCTCCCTGCTGCCCCCAGATGTGATTTCCCCCCTCTGTTCACCCACCATCCCCACAGCTCTGCTTTCCCGCGGCACCCATCCCCATCTCCCCCACCCCACAGCACCCTAAACCACCCCTTGGGCCGTTACATTAGCAGCATATATTCATATAAAATACATCTTTTAGCCCAGTGCTTGGTGGCACGGCCCACGGGCACTCGGCCCGGCTGTCCCCTGCGGCTTCAGAGCCATCCGAGCCTACCTCTGCCAGGGCCCGATCCTGCCCGCTGCTCCTGCAGCTCAGGAAGTCGGCACCCGCCGCTCAGGAAGTCGCCAGCCTACGTGCCCCGAAAATCGCCCAGCAACGCGCACCACAGCTTGCGACATCGCCCGGTGCCACCCCGTCCCCGCGTCACCGACACCGTCACTGACACCTTGCCCGTGGCTCGCTCGCCGAAACCAGGTTTAAAATAACTCTTCTCGTCCATCTCCCAGGAACGGAGCTTTAAAAGGAAAAGGGAGATTTGGGTGGGGTTTTTTTTTTTTCTTTTCTTTTATTTGTTTCCCTTGGATCCTGTTGCTTTTTTCAGCACCATCCACCTTTTTATTTTTTTCCCCCCCTCTCTTTTTTCCACGAAGCGCCTCTATTTGCGCCGAGCCTTTTGACTCAACCGCAGAGGAATGCTGCTAATTCGCCCAAGTCCCGTGTATAAATCTCCATCCAGAGCCGAAACCGCCAAGGGGAGAAACCCACGGGTCGCATCCAACAAACCCTTGTAGGGGACGGAGGGGCCGATGGCAGCGCCTGCTGCCACCAAGCCCCTGGCTGGGCTTTATCCGATGAGCTGCCAGGGGCAGGGTGGGGATGGAAGAGCCTCAGCTGTTCGCGGCTCCGTAAGCGGATACCCCGGCCCCGGCGCGGGGCTGTTTTGTGGATATAACCAAGCAACGGTTGGCTCGGGTGTCGGTGCCCGGACCCCGGCACGCTCGGCGGAGCCCGGCCGGCTGCGGGGCGCGCGTTTGGCTTCGGCCGGAGCGGAGAGACCTCGACGCCCGCCAACCGGCGTGGACTTTGCTCCGGTAAACAGAGCTTGGCGGGGAGTTACCGGCAGCGCTGCCGGCGGGGAAGGCAAAAGGCAGAACAGCGGAGAGATGAAGTGTTCCGGTTGCTGGAATTAATGGCGGTGGCCTCGCTCACCGCCCTGCCCCGTTGTGGCGGTGGCCCTGGCACGGCCCCGGCACGGCCCCGGCGAGCGGCTGGAGGGGGTTGTGGGGAGCAAAGAGCGGCTGTGGGTTGCTTCGCCTCTGCTCCGGTGACCTGGTACTGGTGCTGCCATCCTCCTTCCTGGTGGATTTTTTTCCCTTCTGTCACGCATGGCAGATCTGCTCCAAGGGCAAGGAAGGAGCTGGCACCGCGGCCTCGCCGCCCTGGCACCACCATCTTGGCACTGGCACTGCCACAGCAGCTCTGACTTTAACCCCGTGTTTTGTCCCCACAATTTTTCAGCACAGGGTTGAGGTGCAGGGGAGGATTGCCCAACTTTGGGCCCTCCTTGGCCAGAGGCTCTGGCAGCACCGGTGGCACCCCAGGGTGCTCAACCTGCCCAAGCCCCAGTGCTAACAGGATTTGGCAGCGATGAAGGCGGGCAGTGCCAGCAGTGCGGTGCCCTCCGCACGCGGTGAGGGCACGGGGGGGTCTGGCTGTGGCAGAGCGAGCGGTGCCCAGCCTGGCCCCCCGGGTGCAGGAGCTGCAATCTGATCTCTGGGGAAAGTGTGATTCATCACCCGGCCGGGAGCGCTTCCAGGGACGGATCCTGGCTGGGAGGGCCGCTCCTGCCCTGCCCTCCCAAGGTGGCCCCTTCTCCCCGGGTTGTGGGGGGGGGGGGGGGGGTCCCTGGATGAAGCCAGAACAGCCCTGGCTGGGTGGGGTTGGCACTCTGGGGCTTTTGCCCAAGCCTGGGGGGCTGGATGCCACTGGCTACTTGGCTCACTTTGCTTCCTGCCTCAGTTTCCCCAGCTGAGGTGCGGGGACACCCACCATGCGCAAGGATGCAGGGGTGTCGTGGGGATGCTGCTGTGGGAGCTGGCACAAGGTGAGGACCACGGTTGAGTGCCAGCACCTGGCACCTGAGGGGGTCATCACGCACCCGCCACAGAGATGCTGGACCTGTTGCAAAACTCCCAGTGCAAAGAGGCTCAGGACAGACCCCCTAAGAAGGAGGTGAGGTCACCCATCGGGACTGGAGGAAAGGGGGGGGAAGAGGAGGAGGAGGATTGCAGCGTGGGCATGTGCCCAGCTGGGGCAGAGATGAAAAGGGGGGCCCGAAGGCACCGTCTGCCCCGCAGGGACCTTGGGAGATGGATGGGAGCGGGGCCAGCCCCTGCCCCCAGGCCACAGGCGCCGGCGGCTCCCGCTTATCTGGGTGCTGGGTCCCGCTCTGCCCCGCAGAGAGTGGGGGGGGGGGGGGGGGTGTGGGGAAAGAGCCGTTCCTGCCATAGCTGCCCCTGAGTGAGACTCTGGCCCAGCCAGGGGAGCGGGGCAGGGATGGGTAGGGTGGTCCAGCTGCAGGGACCAAGCACTGGAGACCCCACCAGTGCACCCACTCCTGCATCCCGCTCCTTCAGCTCTATCTCAGCCCACAGACCAGGCTCAAACTCTTGCAGATACCGGGTTGCAAACATTTCTGTCAAGGTTGCCTGTCCCGGCAGTTGCTAAGGCAGCCTCTGCGTGTGCAACCCCACTCCATGGGTTTATGGGCACCCCAAGGAGCACCTGGCCATGGTCCTGCCATGCCCACGGTGGTGTGTCTGTGTGCCCGCACGTGTCCGGGTGTCTGGGCACAGCTCAGGGGGCACAAACAGCCCCATTGCCGGCAGTCTCTGCGACAAGGGACCTCCTTACTGGCAGCCTGTGCCCTTGTGCAACAGAGCTGGTGGGACTGATGTGGTGGGGTCAGGGCTGAAGGCACCTCTGAAGCCACGGTGATGGACACCTGGCTTTGGTGACGTTCCCCTCTTCCCCCAGCACGCTCCTGGAGCTGCCAGCCACGCTGGGGCCGTGCTGGGGGAATTCACTCCCTGGGGCTGGGGCTGCCACGCACCATCAGCACCATCGAGCGCCTGCCACCAACCCACGGGGCACTCGTGAGGCAAATCAGCTGCTGTGCCCGTGACACCTCACCCAGCACCCCATGCCTGGTGGGCACCGAGGCTGTGCCAGCTTTCCCACAGCCATTCTCTTTGCACTGAATCCCAGAGCTGGGCAGGGAGCACCTGCCTCTCTTTATTCATCACCATCTCCATGTCCAGCACAGCCAAGCAGGGAATCGTTTGCCTTGGCTCTTTCAGTGACTCTCACAGCCCAGGCACCCTGTTTGAAACCCCGTGTTTAATCCAGCGAGTGCAGCGCTGATTTTAAGCGCGGCAACAACCGCTCCCCGTGTCCCAACGATCGCTCGCTGGGTCACTGCTGCCCGAGTGCCAGCAGAAAGGACTCATCGCTGGGATTTTCCATATCCTGGGGCAAGCAGCGGTGAGCAGAGGGCTCCGGCTCCCATCCCCGTGGGAGGGATTTGGAGTGAGGGGCTCCTGCTTGGGGACACAGTAGGGTGGGAAGCGGCATCCGTGGGGCTCAGCAAGACCGGGGCAGCTGCACGAGGACCTTGTCCTGGCTGCCTGCAAGGGCTGGAGGTGTTAATGAGTAATGAGGGAGCAGCCATCCCTCCCATGTCCCCGGCGAGGGGCAGGAAACGGGGACAGAGGACGGGCTGAGCACACCCCGGCTGCACCGAGCTCGCGTTGGCCGGGCCCGAGGGGTAGGACTCTTGGTGGCTGCTGAAGCGCATGGTGCTGGCGGCCGAGGGGTTTTGACACCTTTAGGTGCTATTTGGGATCTTGCCTCCCAGGGATCAGGCGTGGGGGGCTCCTGGGGCAGGTGGGCAGCCCCATCCTCTCCCCATCCTCTCTCACGTGGCTCTGCCTTGGCCGCGCAGGAGCTGAGCTCCGGCCAGCTGCTCTCCCCGCGAGGCGCCCAGCATCCTTGTGACCAGCTTGGCCGTGCAAGCAGAAAATGAGTTCTCCAGCTGGGTACCCCGGCACGCCGCCGGCACTGGAGCTCTCTGGGGAGGGGTAAAGCTTTCTGGGGCTCTGCATGAAGGGCTGGTGCTTTTGGGAGCTCCTGGGCTTTCCTTCTCTGCCAGGATTGGGACTGTAACAGAGGGAAAGCCGAGGATGACCTTCTTCTTTGCCTTCCTCCTCTAGCTTCCTTGCCTGTGTGATGAGAGCTCTCCCCGGAGGGTAACGGATACTCTTCCTCTTGCAGTGATTATTTGGACAATGCTCCATAACTGTGCAAATACATATTTCAAACTGGTTCTGCTGCCATCTGAGGAGGGGCAAGATGTGAAAACCAGGATCTGTTTTTGGAGGCTAATGACTCGGAAGTTGGAGCCAGAGGCAGAAAGTCAACACAAACGCCCCAATTGGAGATTAGCTTTTCCCCAGTGCAGTTCGCCTCGACATGGGTCAACAAAGCCCTGGAGGGCAGTGGCGTGCTCAGCCCTTGCCCTGGGAAGGAGCCGTTCCCCTGGGATCATGGTGGGATAGAGGGGTGCCAGGAAATCACTGCCTGACCGTTTCAGCACTCATTTAGGTCTCAAGTCCGGGTTCAGGGGGGCAAAGGGGGGAAAAATAAGAGACACAAAAGCACAGCGAGCCCCAGCCCTTCTGCAGGCACCACTCTGGGTTCAGTGTCACATCCCTCTCCCCAGTCATCGGTACCACTGAGCAGCAGCAGGATGCTCGGGTTTGCAGAGCCCACGAGACACGCGGTGCCCGGTGCCCGAATCCCACAGGAGACAGCAGCACACCAGGAAGCCGGTGGGAGGGACACCCTTCTTGGTTTATGTATTCTTCTAGTCATTTCCAGCCCTTGTCGAGCTCCTCCGGGCAGGCGGCCAGGCCCTTGCGAGCCTCCGGGAAGGATGCGGCTTAAATGCAACGATGCAGCTTTTTACATCAGGAAACGCATCCGCGCGGGGACCCAAACCCGGCTGAGCGGAGCGCGTGGAAATGCAGCAGAAAGCACCTGTTTTCCTGCCAGCTTTGCCTCGTGTCCTCCCACCGACCCGCTCGCTGCCGGGATGTGTCGCTTCTCCGGCCCATGTTGCTGTTGTCCCCTCGCAGCTGGATCTGCGTGGTCGTGCTCCTGAGCAGCGCAGGCTGGGAACAAGCAGGGAAATGTTTTCCGAGAGCCGCTGCCGTCGCCAGGCCAGCTCCCGGGCACGCTCTGGGCTGCAGGCAGAGCCTGGTAGAGCCACGTCAAGCTGCTGAATTCCCCCCTCCGCGCGGCGTTGCGTTTTCAGGAGCTGATTTATGAGTGGCACCAGGCAGCAGCCTGGCACGGGGTGTTTCACGGGAACGTGGCGGTGGCCTCAGGTACGCCCAGGTTGGCAGCTGCTCGGGAGCATCGTGTGCCCCCCTGAGCGCTGCCGGCGGCAGTGGCACGGCCAGTGTCACCCTCGGGCCCATCAGGTGAGGAACCGCTGGTGGCTGCGGGGAGAGGGCAAGGGCAGGGCACGGCCACCAACCCGGGCTGCTCTCCTGGGGACGGAGACAGCCACTGCTCTGGATCTGCGGGACGTCGCTCCGGGGGGGGGGGTGATGACGATGCTGTAATTACTTGCTCCATATTTTTACATACCTTATAATTTATTAATTATTCACAGAGTGTTTTGCTCCATCTCTCTCCCGCTGATGCTCGTTACCGCGGGTGGAAGCGGGGGGGGGACAGGCGAAGGGCCCCGAAGGGTGAGAGCAGCTCCCGGGTGTCCCCGCAAGGTCCCCCCATGGGAGGTGACAGAGCCGGGACTCACCGGAGACTCCCGACAGCCCCGTCCTTACCCCGGAGCCACCCCGGCGGCACCAAGGCGAGGGTCCCTCCCGGGAGGACCGGGGCCACCTGCGGGCAGAGGCGGGGGGGGGGGGGGGGGGGGGCCGGGGGGGGGGGGGATGGGGCGGAGCTTCCCGCATCCCGGCCCCGCCCCACAGAAACTTTCCGTCGGCGCCGGGCGCTCGGCGGGAGCCCGGGGAGCGGAGGAACCGGGGGCTGCTGAGCGGAGCCGGGCGGGCCCGGCCCTATGGGCAGCGGCTGCCGGCGGTGCGGGGCGGTGCGGGGCGGTGCGGGGCGCTGCCCGCCGCGGCCATGTCCGCCGAAGCTGCACCTGCGGCGGGCGGGGAGCGGGAGCCGGAGCGGGGCGGCGGAGGCTCGGCGGCAGCGGCAGCAGTGGCAGCGTCCCCGTCCCCTCCCCGGCGGAAGAAGTCCCGGGCGGGCTCGTTACGCCGGGCGTTCAGCTGGCTTCGGGGCCGGCGGCGGCGGCGGAAGGGCGGCAGCTCCCCGGCCGGGGAGGAGGAACGAGGTGAGGGGCGAGGGGGCGGCTGGGGAGGGGAGGGGAGGGGGTGGCTCGGGGAGGTGGGCGAGGAGGGGTCGGAGCGGCGGATGCGAAGCGGCGGTGGCGAAGGGGGTTGGTCGAGAAGGGGTCAGGATGGTGGGCAAGGAGCTGTTGGGGTGGTGGCCAAGCAGGTGTCGTGGTGGGGGCCAAGGAGGGGTCAGGATTGTGGGCACGGAGCGGTCGAGGTGGTGGTCGTGGGGGTGTTGTGGTAGGGGCCAAGGAGACGTTCAACCGGTGGGGAATGAGCAGTCGGTGCGGTGGCCACAGAGGGATCATGGAAGTGACCACAGAGTCATGGAAGTGACATGGTGATGGCCAAGGAGGGGTCATGGTGATGGCCAAGGAGGGGTCATAGTGATGGCCAAGGAGGGGTCATAGTGATGGCCATGGAAGGCTTGAGGTGGTGGCTGAGGAAAGGTCAGGGCAGTGGCCAAGGAGGAGTCATGGTGGTGGCCACGGAGGCATCCAAGGAGAGCTCAAGGTGGTGACCGTGGAACTGGTCAAGAAGGGGTGACAGTGGTGGGCAGAGGAGGGCTGGAGGTGCTGGCCGTGGTGGCAGCAGCAGAAGTGGTTGAAAGGGGGTGAAGGAGGTGATGGCTGTGGTGGTGGCCACGGTGCCCACCGCTGCCGCAGCAACAGGCCAGATCCGGCAGTCCCTGGTGCAATCTCGCCCCTGCCCCGAGGGCTGGTGCCGGTTCACTGGGTAGGTTCTCTCTCCGCTGAGTCAGAAGGTCACTGGGGCTGAGGGAAACCTGGAGGGACGCCAGCCGCTGCTGCCTCCTCCTCCTCCTTCTCCTGGGCAGGGTGTTTGCGTGATCCAGGTGTGGCCCTTCCTGTCCCAGATACGGCCCTCGCCCCGGCTGCTTTGCGGGGTGCTGCCTCCATAGCCCAGCCACGTCCACGCCGCCTTGCGACGGAAGGTGCTGCGGGTGCCCTCTCCGTGCTGCCCCGGGGCTGCGTTACGGGGATCCGTGGGCTCAGCCCAGCCTCCCGTGGGCCGGGACCTTCAGCAGAGCGATGGGTGACGGCGTGTCTGGTCATGCTCCTCTCCTTGGCGCGCTTGTTTTGCAGTAGTAGGTGTCCCGGCACGGCAGCAGTTGCTGGAGGTATCACCCCATGGAACAGAGAAGTGCTCAGCATCTGCCACCCCGAGCTATTGGGGACGCTGTCTGCCTCGTGCTGCTGCCCTTCTTGGCCAGGGCATCTCCAGCAGAGACGTCACCGCACATTTGCCAAGGGAGAGGCCGCTTCTGCGGTGCCCAAATGCAGCAGGATGCCATCGCCTGTGACTTTTTTTTTCCTCTGTTTGCCCCGGGGAGAGAATTTCCAGGCACCTGGGACAGCATGGAGTCATATTTACTGCTTGGAGAAGCTCGTGGAGATCTCTGATAGCAGAGGAGCTGCCCTGGAAAGGCAGAAGGGTCTGGGGAGGAGGCCGAGCTCTCTGCTCAGCTGATCCATCGGATGCTGCCGGTGCCTCCCCCCTGGTGTTGTGCGTGGACGCCGCTGCCACGGCCCAGCGCTGAAACCTGAGCAGAAAAAATGAGATGTGCTGGAGCATGTGATGTGATGTTCCTCTTCGCAGCGTAGAAATGCC